>JACEEZ010005617.1:37500-55000 GCA_016584305.1 Chionoecetes opilio | reverse complement strand
ACCTATTGGTCCTCCATAACGAGGGTATCTGCGGTACTACATACTAACTAACTCTCACTACATGTAAGAGGACAGGACGTTGGAAAATGAATACCATGTCCCTAAATAGTAGAACATGGAAGTTTCTTAGTGAAGAATGATAAGATATGAATCTGCTAAACCTCTACACTAACCACTACACTAAACACTATCGATCCGTGTGAATATATATTAATTCGCAGGGCAATATTAAAACAAGTTTTAAACCCTTTACGTTAACGGTACGCGTCAAGTCTGTTTTTAAAAAATGAGCTATGTATTTTACAATACAACTGACGACATTTTTCGACAACATTTTGCGGTAATTTGTTTCCATCGATTCACAAAAAATGACTCTACCTTGAAAATAATTAAATTTTAAAGGGAGATCATGTGCTGCAACGGCAGGGCAACTTTACCCCTTCAGTTTTTAGACCGTTGTTTTTCTTGTTGTCCACGTGCGGATGAAGGGCTCGACTTATAATTCCTTCTCTTGATTAATGACATAAATCCTTTAAACGATCTTAAAGGTTTTCTATCACGGTCCCGACACGGATTCTAATGATCCTTTAAGGAAAACCTAATTAGTTTCCTGTCTCATCGTTCATGAAGAATGAATTTTCGCCAGGAGATTGGAATTAAGTTTGGTTTTCTGTTCTTTGAGCTGATTCCAATTTGGCTGATCTTTTACTAACAATGCCGACCAGAATTGGGAACGGCATATTCTAAGTTTGGGGGGGTTTGTTTCCTAAACCAAAGACGTTTATAATAATCGTGTCATTACTTTTCGAGTTTTTTTTAATGTTCAGAAGTTCAAAGTTTGCGTTTAATGAAACCCAACTCATATTCCGCCTTTTAAAACTGGCAGCCCAGGCAATGCGTACTGGTTTTAAATCATTACTAATGAATGAACACCTACATTCCTTTTCCTTCCTGCTGTACTTCAGTTTTAACGATTTAATTTTTTCATTTGATATGTTATATTTAGGTTATCGTTGCCTATATACATTACTTTACCATTTTAAATATCGGGAATTGAATTTTAATAATAGCCATTTATCACTCCCAATCTGATAGTTTGTCTAATCCGTTGTAATAGTTTCGCAGTTTCCTCTAGTATAGATGCTTTTACCGCCTAATTTTGTGGTGTCATCTGCACATTTCGATATATTTTAGAATACAATACCGCAGTCCCAGATCATTGATATATATCAGAAAAAGAGTAGGACCCAAGAGACCGAGAGCCCTGTTGCACCCCACTAGTAAAATATTTTAGACCAATTCAGATCTTCGCCGTTTATTAACTACCGTTGTTTACGATTTGAGAGCCAACCTCCAATCCATGAACATAACTGCCTCCTAAGCCATGCGCCCCTTAGCTTTGGTCAAAAGTCCGCTTATGGGGAAACTGTAATCGAAGGCTTTCTGGAAGTCAAGGTATATTATAATCCGAGGGAACTATTTAGCGGTCCGTTTTGGAATACATACATTGAAAACATCGAGTAGGAGGAGGAGGCAGAGAGGGAGGATTTTTTTTTTAACAATAGGATTACTAGGAGTAACGACACCAGGAGACCTATTTGGTCCATGCCGAGGTATCTGCTGAACTACACTTACATACTACTAACTATCAACTACTTGTAAGAAAACAATTGGCAAATGATTACATGTCCCTAAGGTGATAGGAACATATGGAGTTTTCATTGTGGCAGGACTGATAGGATTATGAAAAATTACTAAACCTATACAACTACCACTACCAACTACAGACTATAGAGACTAATGATACGGGGGACAGATACGAATTCGGCCACATCAATAACCATATTACTTTACAAGTGCGCGTCATTCTGTTTTTTGAAATGTAGTTATTGTGTTGGCCTTCCGACAACATTTTGCCTGGTAACTTGTTTCCATCCATCGATCACGACTCTAACATTGAAATAATTTTTTACGAGATCGTCTGATGCAAGACGTTGACCGTTTAGAGTTTTAAACCATTAATTTTCTTGTTGTCACTTTGAGTTGAAAAGCTCAATAGGGTCCTCTTGATTAATACATCAAAACCTTTTAGGTCTTAAGTTTCTATCAGTCCCCACGGATTCTACGATCCTTTAAGGAAAAACTATTAAGTTTCCGCAGTCTCGTCTCCCCTCATAAGATGAATTTTCGCAGAGGGGATGGAATTGTTGTTTGTTGCTCTCTTTGCAACTGATTCTAATTTGGCTTGATCTTTACGAAACCGGCGATACCAGAATTGAACGGTTGAACGCATAGTCCAAGGAAGTGCGGAGTGCGCAAGTGCGCGGCCTAACCAAGGACGTGTATAATTGTGTCATTACTTTTGAGTTTTATGTTCAAAGTTTACGTTTAACTAAAAGCCGCCCATCCCTAATTTGCCTTTTTTTAACCTTGCGCTATGCATGCGAAACTATGGTTTTCCAATTCAGATCATTACGTGATGATGACAATAACCTAGATATTCCTTTTTTCCGAAAAAATGCTGTACTTCAGTTAAACGATTTTATTTTGCATTTTGATGATTAGTGTTATATTTTGAGTTTCGTTGCCCTATATGCATACTTTACATTTATCGGAATTGAATTTTAATTAATAGCCATTTTTAAGGCACTCCAATCTGATATTTTGGTGCGAGATCACATTAATCACATCACTTTTGTATGAGTTTTCGCAGTTTTCATCTAGTTATGCTTTACAAAAAACAAATTAACAAACTTAATAAATAAAAAAAACCGCCCTAATTTGGTGTTCATCTGACAAATTTTTGATTATTTTTAGAAGATACAGAGGGTCCGCAGAGTCCAGATCGTTTGCTTATATATCAGGAAGAAAAAGAGTAGGGACCCAAGAAACCGACGCGAGGCCCTGAGGCCAAAAAGCCAACCCAAAAAAAAACGCCCCCTAGTGACAATCTAAAACCAATCAGATGCCTCCCTCACACATATGCCCATCAGACGTGTCAATACTCAATCACCATTTTATTACTTCTTACTATTACTTATCCTAACACATCACTACTTTACTACCACTAACCATTATTTTACTTTATTACTACAACTACCACACTACCCACCCAAATTACTTATAACTTAACCCCCCCACATTACTACGAATACTTACTTACTAACCGTTTACTACCATACTACCGCACCGCCCACCCCCTCGTTGTTTTTACAGAGGTTTTGAACAATCAGAAAGAAGCCCAATCGTGCGTGCGCCCAATCGAATCGATCGCCAATACACCAATGGAGACATAATTGGCTGGCGTTGCTAATTGCTCTCTGTCACTCATTAATTGCTCTCAATCTCCCTAATGTGCCAAATGTGTGGCCTGTGGCGTCCACTGGCTTTGGTCCCCAAAAACATTAGGGTCTCTTTTCTCTCTCTCTCTTCTTTCCCCGTCTCTTTCTCTTTTTTTGTTCTCTCTCCTCTCTCTCTCTCTCTCTGCACGTGTTAGGCTGTAGTTACTATTCCGAGGAATGGTATGGTACAAGATAGTGAATACGAGCATTAGGATTAGGATTAGGACGTGCAAGAAGCAACACTGTAAGGCGCAAGGGAAGGCTGGAGGTGATCCTTTATCTGCTTTTCCCTGGTTGTTGATGAAGTGTGTCATGCGAGGAGTATGGAGTATGCCTCTCATGTTTGGAGGGATCCACTCATACAGCTCTCCTAAAGAGGGTGGAGTCAAAAAAATTTCGTCTCAACTCCCCACCTCTGACTGACTGTTTTAAATCTTAAAATCACCGCCGCAATGTTGCTTCTCTTGCTATCTTCTACAGTTATTTTCATGCTCACTGCTCTTCTGAACTTGCTAACTGCATGCCTCCCCCCCTCCCGCGGCCTCGCTGCACAAGACTTTCTACTCAATCTTATCCCTATTATGTCCATCTCCCTAATGCAAGAGTTATTCATTCATAGTATCTTTACTCTTTCATCCCTTTCACTGCTAAACTCTGATACTTTCATCCTGTTTCTATTTTGCCACCTTTCTACGAAGGGGGCTGGTTGAGGCGACATCACACTTGCTAAAACTCTAACAGCAACGAGCTGGAGCGGCGAACATTTGGCCAACGAGTTATGCTTCTCGTTGGGTCGAGTAACTAACTGCTCAACAACGTCCGCCACCACAATGAACTCTTTTGTGCAGGGAAATTCAAAAGTCGAATATTCCATTTACTGCATCCATAACGCATGAAATATCAAATGATACCTATATTCCTAGATTATCTTTGATGGTGTCCGCGACATTGATATTGTTGTTGAAAAATTCGTGTTTATTTTGATCGCAAACGTTACTATATATCAAGTATAGGCGTCCAGCCTCTGGCCCCTTTGCTTTTGGCTCAGTTCTTGCGGCTGGAACGTGGCAGCGAGCTCAAAGTGCTTTTAAAATACCTAGTCTACAGAAGTTACAGAAGTCTACAACAAGCAACAGAAGTTATTGTAGAACCGAAGTTTATTTAGCACTAATTAAATAATTACGCTAATTACTCATTAAGGGCTTGTTTTACGCAAAAAGTTTGTTTCACAGACCCCCATTGATTTTGACAGCACTACTTGCATGTCAAATTTCAGCTCAATCCGACAATATTTAGGAGTAGTTATTCATTTTTTGGCTTAAACTTGGTTCCACTCCCCTTACGCGAATGGGTCTTATGGTAAGTAGCAGCTCGCTTCGCTCGCTGCCAATAGAAATTTAGCTTGAGCATCTGGGGGAACACCAACCAATAGAGACCAGGGAGAAAATAAGCCTACAGTCCCTACAGGCTCAAAACATGAATACAGTTACCATCATGAGTTATGGGACACACATTGTACAGTAGGACCTCAATACAGACTTTATACACATTTCCATCACGACATTGACCTAAACACAAGTCTTCCTTTCCCCTTTTTCAACAGCCAGGACCGAACCCAAACACATTAATCCTCTTATGCAATCCCCGTAGAGCGCCAGGTAATAATATAATGTACGGCAGGTGCATGCTGGGCCGCGGGACGTAGAGGGGAGGCAGTGGAGGTTATGCACATCTGTCGCCGCTCCCCGCTCGCCGCCCATCATATCATTATCGCCAGTGGGGGGCCGCCTGTCTAGATCCTCACGTGCATCTTCACTGCCACCCTGTAGACTCCCGCGTCCCCGTCGTGGCGGTCCTTGATCTCATTAATGATTAGTAGCCTCATGTCGCAGTGTATCGGTCGTTGCATGGTGTGCATCGAGTGGTTGTGCAGTTCTAGCATCACGCTAAGATTGTGGTTGCTTCCCTTTTAGACTTAGAACATCAATTGCTAAATTAGTCAGAGTCTCATTGTGTTCATCTCATACTTACATGTCCATATATTCACAGCTATATAGCAGCTTCACACCACTGGGTTACAGGCAGTGGATGCCGATCCTCCCATTGACGAAACCGCACCCTCTCTTGACGAAGTCAGAGAGGCTGTAGCAAAGTTGAAGGGTGGAAAGGCAGCTGGTGTTTGTAATATCAGTGCGGAGCTCCTCAAAGGTGGGGGTGAGGCCATGATCCGCGGGTTGCATGCTGTCCTGACTGCCGTGTGGCAATCAGGTACCATTCCTCCTGACTGGAAAAGGGGGCTGGTCGTCCCTATCTGGAAAGGGAAAGGGGACCGTCAGGACTGCAACAATTACCGCGGTATTACACTGCTCAGCGTACCAGGCAAGGTGCTTGCCCATCTATTGCTGACACGAATTCGCAGTCATCTGGTGAAGCATCAGAGACCTCAGCAGTCTGGGTTCACGCCTGGTAAGTCAACAACGGACCGTATCCTAGCGCTTCGTGTCCTGGTGGAACGCCGACGTGAGTTTCGACAGGGGATGCTTGCAGCCTATGTTGATCTCAAGAAGGCGTTTGACTCAGTGCATCGTGAGTCACTCTGGGATCTTCTGCGACTTCGAGGGATTCCTGCAAGGACTATTGGTTTGATAACTGGTCTGTATTCTGGGACTGAGAGTGCTGTGAAGTGTGGGCAGGTGTATCCAGCTTCTTTCCTGTGAATACAGGAGTGAGGCAAGGGTGCGTCCTTGCCCCATCACTTTCAACGCTTGTATGGACTGGGTATTGGACAAGGTTGTAGATCAAAGTGATTGTGGAACATCCGTCGGCAACACCAAGATCACTGATCTTGTTTTTGCCGATGATGCAGTAATCTTTGCTGAGTCGCTGGAGGTCCTGGTGATGGCTCTCGAGGCGCTGCACGAGGAGGCAAAGCCTTTGGGACTTGAGGTCTCCTGGCTCAAGACCAAGGTCCAGGTATTTGGAGACTTACTAAATGAAGCAGTACAGTCTGTTCATGCGTGTGGCGAGGACATTGAGATCTTGGAAAGTTTTACATACCTTGGTAGCGCAGTCCATAATGACGGCGGGTCACGTCAAGAAGTCTTACGGCGGATTGGCATAGCCCACGGTGTTATGGACTCGCTCAGCGGGAGTATTTGGCGTTGTCGGTACCTGTGCAGGAGGACAAAGATCCGGATCTTCAAGTCGCTTGTGATCCCTGTCTTACTCTATGGTTGTGAGACATGGACACTAAATAGTGACTTGAAGAGACGAATCAATGCCTTTGGTAATAAGTGTCTTCGCAGAATCATGGGGTATCGCTGGGATGATTACGTGTCAAATCACCGATTGCACCGTGAGACTGAATCGAGGCCTATTACCTGCATAGTCCGTCAGCGCCAACTTCGGCTATATGGGCATGTGGCACGCTACCCTGAAACCGATCCTTCCCATCGGGTTGTATCTGTAAGAGACAATCCGGCGTGGAGGAGGCCAAAGGGGCGCCCACAAGGCTCGTGGCTGGGGCAAGTTGATGTTTCTTGTCGAGAGCTGCTTGGTATGGGAAAGGAGCCTGCATGGGAACTCGCGCGTGGTGACCCCCGGGAGTGGCGTCGTAGGGTGGGCGAGGCGACGCGCCCCCTGGCGTATGCCCCCAATGATTGATTGATTGATATATTCACGCCAGACCGAAACAAAGAAAAAAATTATTATACAAATGATGAAATGCAAACCATCAAGGAAGAGTTAGGGGGGGGGAGAGAGAGAGAGAGAGAGAGAGAGAGAGAGAGAGAGAGAGAGAGAGAGAGAGAGAGAGAGAGAGAGAGAGAGAGAGAGAGAGAGAGAGAGAGAGAGAGAGAGAGAGAGAGAGAGATCAAGCAAGAAGAGAGCCAACATTTTTTTACATCGAATTTGACATCACAACAGACGTGTTTTTCTTTGTTTGAATGCTTTTTTTTTTTTTTTTTTTTTTTTTTTTTTTTTTTTTTTTTTTTTTTTTTTTTTTTTTTTTTTTTTTTTTGTCAACGTGTTCGTACACGATAAGAAAATCACACACATAACATGAATCATTCCATAATCCTTCCATCGTGATTCATGCTACAGACAAATTTTTCCTCTATTTGTACGTAGCAAAACCTAAACCGGAAAACGATGCATCACATTAATACATATTTTCTTGATGCTTTTTTTATTTGATGACAGTTATACAAATTAGACGTAATCTTAATAATCTCCCCTACACCCCTCCTTCACCGCTCCTTCACCGCTCCTTCACCGCTCCTTCACCGCTCCTTCACCGCTCCTTCACCGCTCCTTCACCGCTCCTTCACCGCTCCTTCACCCTCCTTCACCCCTCCTTCACCCCTCCTTCACCCCCCTTCACCCCTCCTTCACCCCTCCTTCACCCCTCCTTCACCCCCCTTCACCCTCCTTCACCCCTCCTTCACCCCTCCTTCACCCCTCCTTCACCCCTCCTTCACCCCCCTTCACCCCTCCTTCACCCCTCCTTCACCCCCCTTCACCCCTCCTTCACCCCTCCTTCACCCCCCTTCACCCCTCCTTCACCCCTCCTTCACCCCTCCTTCACCCCCCTTCACCCCTCCTTATCCCCTCCTTCACCCCTCCTTCACCCCTTCCTTCACCCCTCCTTCACCCCTCCTTCACCCCTTCTTCACTCCTCCTTCACCGCCTGCTGCAGCACTAACGGGTCACCCTGTGTCTTGCAGGATGTAGGGTGGGGCGCCATGCTCACCTTGGTACTCCTGCTGCCGCCCCTCACCGCCGCTGCCCTCGCCCTACTACCCAAAGGTGAGGCCACACACAGCTACTACCGGGACTGACCTAGACCTGTAGCTAATACCTGTTGTAGCTTCTCTCTCCTATATGTTTTCCTTTCACCTTGCAAGTGTTTGGTGTGTCTGAGAGGAAACTACTAGAATCAGAACTAACTTTCGTTTCAAAGAGAGAGAGAGAGAGAGAGAGAGAGAGAGAGAGAGAGAGAGAGAGAGAGAGAGAGAGAGAGAGAGAGAGAGAGAGAGAGAGAGAGAGAGAGAGAGAGAGAGACAGAAAGACAGACAGACAGACAGACAGACAGACAGACCGACCGACCGACCGACCGACCGACCGACCGACCGACCGACCGACCGACCGACCGACCGACCGAGCCAGACAGACAGACAGACAGACAGACAGACAGAGCGAGAGACAGACAGAGTGAGAGACAGACAGAGCGAGAGACAGACAGAGCGAGAGACAGACAGAGCGAGAGACAGACAGAGCGAGAGACAGAGAGAGACAAACAGCCTACTGATCAAAGGTGAAGCTACACACATCCTACCTGTACTGACCTATTTGTATTTACCACTCTGTATTTACCTAGATGTATTTACCTATATGTATTTACCTATATGTATTTATCTATATGTATTTACCTAGATGTGTTTACCTAGATGTGTTTACCTAGATGTATTTACCTATATTTATTTATCTTGATGTATATTGTATTTGTAATTGCCTATCTGTATTTACCTATTCATATATTTAAAAGATTAAGTCAAGCTCGTAATGTTCCGCCTTTTGATGCCAGGATATTTGCTTTTTCTGTGTGTGTGTGTGTGTGTGTGTGTGTGTGTGTGTGTGTGTGTGTGTGTGTGTGTGTGTGTGTGTGTGTGTGTGTGGGTGTGGTGTGTGTGTTTCCATGTCCTCACTCCCGGTCTTTGTGTGTGTCTGTCTGTCTGTTTGTCTGTTGGTTTGTTTCTTTCCCTCTTTTCTAACCTGTCTGTCCCTCTGCTTCCATCTCTCCTTTGTCCACCTTTCCGCGCCCTTCCCATTACCCTGTCTGCCCTGCCGTGTTTGTGGCTAGCCTCAATGTCCTCTCTGATACTTTGTGTGTGTGTGTGTGTGTGTGTGTGTGTGTGTGTGTGTGTGTGTGTGTGTATGTGTGTGTGTTGTGTGTGTGTGTGTGTGTGTGTGTGTGTGTGTGTGTGTGTGTGTGTGTGTGTGTGTGTGTGTGTGTGTGTGTGTGTGTGTGTGTGTGTGTGTGTGTGTGTTGGAAATTAAATATTATATATAAATTGTTCTCCCATAGACTCTCTCTCTCTCTCTCTCTCTCTCTCTCTCTCTCTCTCTCTCTCTCTCTCTCTCTCTCTCTCTCTCTCTCTCTCTCTCTCTCTCTCTCTCTCTCTCTCTCTCTCTCTCTCTCTCTCTCTCTCTCTCTCTCTCTCTCTCTCTCTCTCTCTCTCTCTCTCTCCTCTCTCTCTCTCTCTCTCTCTCTCTCTCTCTCTCTCTCTCTCTCTCTCTCTCTCTCTCTCCTCTCTCTCTCTCTCTCTCTCTCGGTGAAATTAATTACCAGCCAATGTTGTTGAAACCAGCACAATAACTACATTTATATACAGACTGGACACGTACTGTAAAGTAAATGGGTTTTGATACTGCCCTGCGAGTTATATTATAATGTCCCCTTGATTGACTAGTGTTAGTGGTAGCATCAGTTAGCATTTCATATCCTCTCATTCTTCACTACGAAGCTTCGGTGTTCCTTTTCTCTTTAGGGCATGGTATACTTTTCCAACTATTACATGTAGTTTGATAGTTTGTAGTATGCAGTTCAGCAGATACCCTCGTTATAGACTAATAGATCTCCTGGTATCTGTTCTTCCTATATATATAGATGTATTCCTATGTATTTGCTGGTTCCTCCTACTCTCTCTCGTCTTCTTATGTCCGTATCTTCCTTCTTTCTTTCAGATGTATTTCTTCATCACCAATGTATTATCTCTCTCTCTCTCTCTCTCTCTCTCTCTCTCTCTCTCTCTCTCTCTCTCTCTCTCTCTCTCTCTCTCTCTCTCTCTCTCTCTCTCTCTCGTAGAGCCGTGAGCTCGCGTGCAGCGTCCCTGCATTCGGTCAGCGGTTCGAGTCCACCAGGGTCGTCCTGGCGTGGTGGCGCTTTGTATAGTCAATAACCTTGTAGTTGGTACTTGCAAAGTGTCTAGATAGGATCAAAGTATCTTATCTTATCTCTCTCTCTCTCTTTCTTCATGGATGTGTCACTTTATAACTCTTTATTTCCTATTCTGCCGTCACATGTCTCTTTGGAAGTTCAATATTCCAGCCAGTCTCAACCTGTCCCCTTCTTGCTTTGTACGTCCCATCGCTTTGCGTTATTTTCTCTCCTACTTCTGATGTTCCTCCCACGCAAGTTTTCGCATCAGGATGACATGTATTGGGTCGACAGTTTGCTTGGGATGAGAGTGTGTCATATTGTCTTGTTTTTGTCTACATTTTGACTTATTCACGAAGGTTTTCATTGCTCCATCAACTTTGCTCCCCTTGCCCTATTTCTATTCCTCCTCTCCTTTCATCCCTTGCCTCGTCATTTTGTTGCTTCCACACATTTCAACCTTTTGTGCCATTTGACACGTTTCATTTCGTGTGGGAGTGTTGTAGTGTGAGTCTCCCTTATTTCATCCCTCATAGCATGAACCAGGCATGTGTTATAAGAGTATGTATCACGGCCTGGCGCTGCTGCGAGAATTATTTCATGAACTCACAGCATCGGGAAGCACTGCAGCGTCAGGGCAGAGTTCTCCGTCCACCTCGCATCCCCGTCACTCCCGTCCTCACCTCTGTCGTGCGGCATTCGTGTTTCTGCGTGAGTAATCCGTCCACCTCGCGTCCCCATCACTCTCGTCCTCACCTCCGTCGTGCGGCATTCGTGTCTCTGCGTGAGTTCTCCGTCCACCTCGCGTCCCCTTCACTCCTGTCCTCGCCTCTGTCGTGCGGCATTCGTGTCTCTGCGTGAGTTCTCCGTCCACCTTGTGTCCCTGTCACTCCTGTCCTCGCCTCTGTCGTGCGGCATTTGTGTCTCTGCGTCACGCAACCAGGGTGACGTCATAAACCCCGGCCATAATTTAGACTGTGTCAGGAAGGGATCACGAGGGACGCTGATTAACCTTTAGATAGGTAACACTGACCTCCGATAACATCTCCGTCACCGCCACCTCACCTTGATCCGTCCTTACGCTCCCATCACACTCTTCTTGCACGTCTATTTCTGTAAACTGAACATCTTTTCTTGATTATGTTTCTTCACCTTCCTACGAATCAAGATCTTTCAAGAGAGGACCATCAAGACACTTCCTGAATTACTTAGCCAACCGCTTATAGAAGGAACTCTTTCTCTATCCACTTTACGGGGACTATAATTAACAGGCATTGTGTGTGTAAAAGTTAATGTTAAGTGAATACTACATTCATTGGTATTCACGACGCCTTCATGACGTGCTATTCATGTGTTATTCATCGCCTCACCGCCACTGTAATGACACATAAATCCCGCCAAACACCGGGCCGGCCATCGCGCCGCCTGTTCCTCCTCGTTGGGATTTTCTCATCAACCCCGCTGACGCCACTGTAAGGACGCATTGTCCATTAAGCTCACGTACAGTCTTTAAAAAACGTATTGTTCTGTGTGTGTGTGTGTGTGTGTGTGTGTGTATGTGTGTGTGTGTGTGTGTGTGTGTGTGCGTGTGTGCGTGTGTGCGTGTGTGCGTGCGTGCGTGCGTGCGTGCGTGCGTGCGTGCGTGCGTGCGTGCGTGCGTGCGTGCGTGCGTGCGTGCGTGCGTGCGTGCGCGCGCGCGCGCTTTTTGCTTTCACTACACTTCCCTTTTTCTGCTCTTCATTTGATTGTGCAGGTTCTCTTCTCGTTTTGTTCCAACAGCTGCCAGCTCATCCACGCCTATTGAGTCCTATTTATATCCTATCATTGATAATTATTGATGCCATAAATTATGTATCCTATTATTGCAGGACATTCTCATCATGCTTAGTTGGTAGCACTTTTTCTTCATTTCAGTGTCACAATTTGGTTGATATATATATATATATATATATACTGTTCCATCTCGCCAAGCTTAATTAATTGTTACACTATTTTCTTATTGAGTTCAGTACATGTTTACCTTAATTTAGTATATCATCGTCAATTTATGTTCATATGCATTCATTTCCATAAGTTTTCATTTCTGATTTGTATATTTTGATGTATTTTAGTATAATTTACACACACACACACACACACACACACACAGACACCTGTTTACCGCCTGAACGGCTCGGTGGGTTAGAGCGTCAGGCACCATTCTGTGGTCCTACGTTCGATCCCCGGCCCCGGTCGTTCCTGGGGATTTATCCACTGAAAAATTCGGGCGATTACTGTCCCGGTTACTGTGTGTCACACACACGTTTTATCTCAGTGTAATTCTTTGATGATTTTTCTTTACTTCCAAGAGTACACCAGCGCCTCCCTCTTGCACCATTGCCCTAACACGCCGCACTCACCACGTCCTGCAACACCTCAACCTTTTTTTTCTCTCCTTCCTCACCAACACATGTTCACACCTCATTCACCCTCCCCTGTCTCACCCCTACCTCCCCCAACACCTCAATGACTCTCCCCTGCCCCCCCTACCTCCCCCAACACCTCATTGACTCTCCCCTGCCCCCCCTACCTCCCCCAACACCTCATTCACCCTCCCCTGCCTCACCCCTACCTCCCCCAGCACCTCATTCACCCTCACCTGCCTCACCCCTACCTCCCCCAACACCTCATTCACCCTCCTCTGGCTCCCTACCTCCCCCCAACACCTCATTCACCCTCACCTGCCCCCCCCCTATCTCCCCCAACACCTCATTCACTCTCCCCTGCCCCCCCTACCTCCCCCCAACACCTCATTCACCCTCACCTGCCCCCCCTACCTCCCCCAACACCTCATTCACCCTCATCTGGCCCCCTACCTCCCCCCAACCCCCTATCTCCTCCCTCGTCCTTTATTCCTTTATTCCTTTGCTCTTCACACAAGCCCCCAATACGCTGACGGCCGCCATGCTCACTCCATTTCTCGCTTCACAGAATTCTCACATTATTCACTCCATCTATTTGTTTTTATCCATTTTCTTCTACCTTCGGAAGCATTTCGTTGCCTTATATTTCTGGCACTTACTTGCTGTTGCTGCTGCTACTACTACTACTACTACTACTACTACTACTACTACTACTACTACTACTACTACTACTACTAGTAGTAGTAGTACTACTACTAGTAGTAGTAGTAGTAGTACTACTACTACTACTACTACTACTACCGTAGATAACAGTATAGTCACCAGCTGCACTAATGTCGCCAGCCGCCATATATTACAAATTATAGCACCACTACTGATGTGTATGTGCCACTGAAGATGATACACAGTAGTTTATATCATGACTACCCTATAATCTACCCTGTTTCAGCGTTGTTTTATGCTTTGTATCTGCAAGTATATAGTTTCAAATTTTCCTATTCGGTTTTTTTTCGGGCAACGACGACGGCGGGAGAACACTCAGAACATATCCACTAAATGGTGACCTTAGTGTTGGTCGCCACTCTGGTGATATTTTTGTAATTTGTTCATTGATAGCCATACTATGACACAGATGAAGACACAAAATGACACAGACCCTCCAGATAGCCCCTTCTAACTTTCCTGAAATCATGGATGTAGAAATGCAAGTATTAACGCAACCACACGTCTGTAAACAGAAAAAACGTTGTCCTGGCGACTTTAGTGTTATCTACAGTAGTACTACTACTACCACTACTACTATAACCACTTTTACTATAACCACAACTATACCACTACTACTACTTCTACTACTACTACTACTACTACTGCTACTACTACTACTACTACTACTACCAATATTACCACTACCACCACTACAACTACTCCGTACTCTCCCACACAGAGGTGGGCGCGGCGCGGCATGGCGGTGTGGTGGCGTCGGGACAAACAGCCGCGGACGACACGGCTACACGGCTGTCGTCCCTGTGGTCGTACAGCGCCGTCACCGAGGACAGGTGGGTCCCTGCTGAAGGTGGTGGTGGTGGTGGGAAGGGGGGGGGTATAGCGCCGTCACCGAGGACAGGTGGGTCCCTGCTGAAGTTGGTGGTGGAAAGGAGTAATTTTTCTTATTCATAGATATATTTAGTGCTCATTTCATGCTCATTTCCTGAAATGGTATATTCCATATATTCATCTGTACATCATATTTCAAATAATTTCACATCACTTCAAGTCCCTTCACATTACTTCAAGTTCTTTCACATCACTTCAAGTCCCTTCACATCACTTCAAGTCCCTTCACATCACTTCAAGTCCCTTCACATCACTTCAAGTCCCTTCACATTACTTCAATTCCCTTCACATCACTTCAAGTCCCTTCACATCACTTCAATTCCTTTCACATTACTTCAAGTCCCTTCACATCACTTCAAGTCCCTTCACATCACTTCAAGTCCCTTCACATCACTTCAAGTCCCTTCACATCACTTCAAGTCCCTTCACATCACTTCAAGTCCTTACACATCACTTCAAGTCCCTTCACATCACTTCAAGTCCCTTCACATCACTTCAAGTCCTTTCACATTACTTCAAATCCCTTCACATCACTTCAAGTCCCTTCACATCACTTCAAGTCCCTTCACATCACTTCCAAGTCCCTTCACATCACTTCAAGTCCTTTCACATTACTTCAAGTCCCTTCACATCACTTCAAGTCCCTTCACATCACTTCAAGTCCCTTCACATCACTTCAAGTCCTTTCACATTACTTCAAGTCCCTTCACATCACTTCAAGTCCCTTCACATCACTTCCAAGTCCCTTCACATCACTTCAAGTCCCTTCACATCACTTCAAGTCCCTTCACATCACTTCAAGTCCCTTTACATCACTTCCAATCCCTTCACATCACTTCCAAGTCCCTTCACATCACTTCAAGTCCTTTCACATTACTTCAAGTCCCTTCACATCACTTCAAGTCCCTTCACATCACTTCAAGTTCCTTCACATCACTTCCAAGTCCCTTCACATCACTTCAAGTCCTTTCATATTACTTCAAGTCCTTTCACATCACTTCAAGTCCTTTCAGATTACAAGGGAGGGGAGGCGAAGTGACACAAAGGAAGATAAAGAAGCAAACAAACTCACACTCCAATTAAAACACAATACGACAACAAGACGCGCTCAGGAATTAGGGAACGACGATTCTCTCTCTCTCTCATTCGGCCGATTCTTTAAACGTGGACTTCGGCTAACCTAAGACTAACCGTGGCTTTAGACAGCCATTTCCGTTTTCTAAACATTTTCCGGGGGGGATTAGTCTTAAGTTGGTCTAAAACTAACGAGAATAGTATTGGAAATGTTAGACACCCAGGACCCTGTCCAACACTTGAGTTTAATGATATTTACGATACTATGCAAATGCCCATGCTAAGACAAATTAGCAGTATTGTCAATATTCTGTTTGGCAAAATATGAGTGTATACATGCGTCTACTGCAGATTATGAAGCATCTGAAATATTTTTTTAAAGACCGCGTTTGGCGCCCTACGAAATCTGGGTTTGTTTATCTCTCCTCGCCTGCCGAGTCCAGACTATCAGCAATATAATAGTCACTCACTTATACGACTATACAGCAGCACTTGCATTTAATTAATGGAAACAGAGGAGACATTTATTCTCTTTTTGGTCATAATAGTCTAGTCTACGCTAACAGCGGTTCCTTACATCCCTCTACGGAGAGGCCACGGCAGAAGTCTCCCATTTCCACACATCTATCCACCTCATTCTCACATCCTACTGTCCTCTCACTCATGCATGATCTCTCTCTCTCTCTCACATACTCCAACTATCAACTAAAAAACTAGTCAACTATCAACTATCAACTATCAAACTATCAACTGTCAACTAGTGATTAAGGCATCATTAGTTGTGCAACTAAATAATAACTATAACATGACCATGACAATCTTGACTCCCGATAATGGGAAGAGCTATGAAGATCAAGGAAAATGTGGGTAAAAAAGTGAATAAATGAAGAATATAGGTTCATATATGGTATGGTGTGTTTTGTTGTTCTCGGTAGCAGGTCGCGGAGACAAATGACTATTCCGCTCTCCGTCCCCCAATATATGATCTCCCTGGTTCAGGGCTGCCAACCCAAGCGCAGTCGTGGATCAACATAGGACCATGTTAGCTCTCGCTGCTGGCGTCTAAAGCACGCGTTCTTGGCATTGGTACTACTTGAGTCTAACATGGAAGCTCCACGTTAGACTCTCCCTAGTCCATGTTTAAAATAGCGGCCGATTATCTCTCTCTCTCTCTCTCTCTCTCTCTCTCTCTCTCTCTCTTGATCCCTTTAAATTTCAATCCTGTTACTGTTGTTTCCTTTTGTATTTTTCGTGATATTTTTACCTCCGCCAACGAAGTTGGAGGGGTTATGTTTTCACCCCAATCTGTCTGTCTGTCTGTCTGTCTGTCTGTCTGTTTGTTAGTGTACAGGATTTCTCGAAAAGTTACGAATAGATTTGGACCAAACTCGGTATACCAAGTCTATTTGGTATAAGGAAGAACTGATTTAATTTTGGATGAAATCTATTGACAACTGTTGCCATGGCAACCAATTGATGAAATATTCGGCCGGAGGTATGCGCTCATACTGAGTGCATATATATATATATATATATATATATATATATATATATATAATATATATATATATATATATATATATATATACGTATATTTGATTAAATATTCGGGCGGAGGTATGCGCTCTACTGAGTGCCCCCCCCCCTAGTTTCCTCATGTTTCCTCCTCCTCGCCTCTCGTCCAATTCATTTTATTGTTTCATTTCTCAAGTTCCAGGTATTTTTTATGCCTTTTTTGTATCATTATCGCTCGTTTGGTCGCCTTTATTTTCCTTTCTTCCACTTTATATTTGTTATCTAACTATCAATGCTCCCAGTATCTTCTTTTTGTGCCGTGTGTGTGTGCGTGTGTGTGTGTGTGTGTGTGTGTGTGTGTGTGTGTGTGTGTTCATCTAGTTGTTCATCTAGTTGTATTTTACAGGGCCAGAGCGACGCTCGTATGGCCCCGTCTCCATATCAACATTTTTTATCATTCATCCTTAGTTCTTAGTGTTGGCCGAAGCCATCACCCCGGGAGGCGGGTCACAAACCCCCGGCTAACACCCGGTACCCATTCACTGCTGGGTGGACAGGGGCTCGGGTTTTAAGAAGACCGCCCGTCTGTTTTCGCTCCGCCCGGGGATCGAACCCGG
>JACEEZ010005617.1:15000-32500 GCA_016584305.1 Chionoecetes opilio | reverse complement strand
CAATATATGAGGTGTGAGTAACAAAGAGTATAATAAATGCTGATCATTGCCTCTGTAGTTAGGTTATGGCGGACTCTGTATAGAATGTATAGCCTGTGTGTGTGTGTGTGTGTGTGTGTGTGTGTGTGTGTGTGTGTGTGTGTGTGTGTGTGTGTGTGTGTGTGTGTGTGTGTGTGTGTGTGTGTGTGTGTGTGTGTGTGTGTGTGTGTGTGTGTGTGTGTGTGTGTGTGTGTGTGTGTGTGAATAAAAACATAAAATTTTCAACAAAATGTTGTGTGTGTGCGTTTCCTGCCTCTTTTTATATCTGGCACCACCCATTATTATTATTCTCTCTCTCTCTCTCTCGTCTCTCTCTCTCCTCTCTCTCTCTCTCTCTCTCTCTCTCTCTCTCCTCTCTCTCTCTCTCTCTCTCTCTCTCTCTCTCTCCTCTCTCTCTCTCTCTCTCTCTCTCTCTCTCTCTCTCTCTCTCCTCTCCTCATCTCTCTCTCTCTCTCTCTCTCTCTCTCTCTAATCCCTACCATACAATTAACTCCTGATGAACATACGTTACGAACATACGATATTTCCTTCCCCCTTACTTTCATTCCTGTCTACACACAAACACACACACACACACACACACACACACACACACACACACACACACACACACACACACACACACACACACACACACACACACACACACACACACACTTGTGTGTGTGTGAATCAAAACAAAAATTTCAACAAAATGTTGTGGTGCTTTCCCCTGCCTCTTTATATCTGCACCACCCATTATTATATTCTCCTCTCCTCCTCCTCTCTACACCTCACTCCCACACTCTCTCATCTCATCATCTCCATCTCATCATCTCATCTCCTCATCTCTCTACTCTCATCCCCACTCAGCCTCGCCTCATCTCTCTCCATCCATCCCCTACCTCATCCTCATCTCATCACCTCTCTCTCCCTCTCTCACATCTACACCACCTACTCCTCTCATCTACTCTCTCTCACCTCATCCCTCTCTCACCCTCACTCTCTCCCCATCCTCCATCCTCTAATCCCTACACATACACATTACCTCCTGAGAACATACTTACAACATACAACATACCATATTCCTACACACCCTTACTTCATTCATGCTACACACACAAACACACACACACACACACACACACACACACACAACACACACACACACACACACACACACACACACACACACACACACACACACACACACACACACACACACACACACACACACACACACACACACACACACACACACACACACACACACACACACACACACACACACACACACACACACACACACACACACACACACACACACAGTTACCTAAATGGGGGAGAACGCAGTCAGTACGATTACATAACACTACTTCTTCGAAATTACAGTCACGTACGGTGTCCCGCAGGGCTCTATACTTGGCCCAATATTATTCAACATTTTCGTGAATGATATGTAGCATGATATTAATGGCTGTATATTGGTGCAATACGCTGATGACACAATTTCTACACAGCAACATTACCAATAACCTTGACACCCTCATTCAGAAAACACAGGAAACCTTACATAAAGCAAAGTGCTACTTCCTAAAAAATGGGTTACTTCTGAATACTAAGAAAACTCAGTGTATGTTCGCAGGTACCTATCAACTATTATCATACCAGACAATCTCACTATACAGCACCACGACACAACCCTTCAACCCACCACACATGTAAAAAACCTTGGACTACACATGGACAGGTACAATCCATGGGCAGGTACTATACTATACGATAGCGCACACGATAACACATGACTTAAACATATAAGTGAAATGAGCAAAAAAAGTAACCGGAACTCTAATAATAATAATAATAATAATAATAATAATAATAATAATAATAATAATAATAATAATAATAATAATAATAATAATAATAATAATAATAATAATAATAATAATATACTAAGCCAGATAATAATATAATAATAATAAAAAAATTTATTCTCGCGAGGCATACAGACAAAAAACAAAGCAATAAGAACAAGCCAAAGAGTAGACTTAACTACTAGAGCAAAAACAAAAAACAAGAACAAAGTACAGGCACATTAGGGGACATAGTATCAAAGTACATAGAAAAGCATACATGGACACCTGTGCTACCCCACATTCTGCACAAACAGCAGACCCAGCCACCGCTTTTGTATAGGTCCACATACATAGGCCGAGCTCTGCCTGACAGAGGTGATGATGGAGTTCGTAGAGAGATCCACCCTACTCCTTAAATTGAGCACGGAGTGTCGCCGGATCACATCCAGATTGTTCACCCCGTTCCTAGCGAAAGCCAGGGACGAGCTGCACCACCTGGGCAGCCCCAGAAGCCTCTTAAGGATGTCATTGTGACAGACCTTAAGGCGGTTCATAGTGGCCACCTTGTACCGCGACCACAGCGAGTTGCAGTATATAGAGTAGCAGTGACTCCTGAATAACTCCATTTTCACCTCTCTGTTACAGTAGGATAATTTCCTCTGTAGAATATTTCCCACGACAAGAAGCTTGGTGGTCTGCTTGATGATATCATCATCATCAGTCATGTCGTGGGATATAACATGGCCTAAGTATGCGAATCTATCCACAAAAGTGAGGGCAGACCCACCGAGCCATGCTGTTTTCAGGTAATTCACCTGAGCGCGTGCCGGTGATACTACCATGCACTCTGTCTTAGTGGTGTTGTAGACAATGTCATGCTTGGCAGCATACACATGACACACATTGATAAGGTCCTGCAACGCATCCGCAGTGGGTGCGAGCAGTACCATATCATCAGCATAGCTCAGTGAGTTGATGCACTCATCATGTATGTGGCAGCCGATACCTGTATCACGAAGGTTGGCGCTGAGATCATCCGTGTACACATTGTACAGGTAGGGGGATAAAATCCCCCCCTGCCGAATACCATTGGCAGTACTAAAGGACAGCGAGAAGGAATTACCCCACTTAACAGTAAATTCCTGGGTAGTGTACCAGTACATTAATAAATTAACAATGTACCCAGGTGTACCCCTGACGAGAAGTTTATGAAAGAGCTTCCAGTAATTCACTCTGTCAAACGCCTTTCTGGCATCCAGGAAACACAGATAAACAGGTGAATTTCTGGAACTTCTGTGTCTCTGGAATCTTCTGTTCTCTAATGTATGTAAATAGAATGAAAGAATATTTCGACAAGGTACTCGCACAGAAATTATACAATCACTTGTACACTTGTATTGCATCATTAACTATTGTAATGTAATATGGGGCGCAGCAAATACAACTCTTAAATAATGTTAAAAAGACGACAGAATTTTGAAGCAAAAGTAGTAGATGGTAAAGTCAGGAATTACGATCACGTGACTCCAATTTTGAAAGAACTACAATGGCTGAATGTTAAAGACCAAATAACTCACGACACAGGGGTGACTATGTTTAAGTATATGACCCATCTATATCCTAATTATCATCTGAATTTTCCAACTGTAGGGGACGTTACTGGTAGCACCACCAGACAGCGAGATCTCCTGTACGTCCCTAAGCCCAACACAGACATGGGGGCCAGAATTCTCTCTGTAAGGGGCCCCAAGTTATGGAACAGCCTCCCGTCGCTAGTTAAAGATGCTAACACCCTAACGTCTTTCAAAATTTAACTCAAACTTGTACTTCGGGACGAGAATTAATTTTACTATAGAACTTTTTCTTTTTATGTATGTATTATATTCTTGGGTAGAACTATACCTTTTATAATGATTTTACTTATATATTTGTTTTATTTTAATAATGTTTTTATTCCTTTACTTTATATTAGCATATACTGTATATATATTTTAATATCGATTATTTTTCTATTTTACAATTCTATAATTCTATGTTTGGCATTGGCCAATCCTATAATTCTATTCTATTACATTTCTATAATTCTATGTTAGGCATGCGTGGGCGCGCCAGTCTTGGCCCTCCCCCACTATTGCCAGACTTTTCTCATCCCCCCGCTTGATGCATTTTTACCTGAGTCTTCCCCCAATCAATTATTTACACATTTTTCTTTATTTTTACCAAAAACTAATTATATTAATAATATATATATATATATAATATATAAAATTATTGAAAAAAAAAAAAACTGTGAGACGAGTCAAAACAACCGCTTTATAGGGGGTTATCCCAGAAATTTTCAAAAAATAAATTACCCCAAACAAGCACCCTATGACGGGAAAAATGTTTTTAAACGTTAGCCCGGGGCGTGATAACCAAATTATGTGCCCCTATATAGCACGCCTGTGACGTGAGTAACCTCAGGGTTTTTTATTGTAAAATTGTATCATTTATTTATTAGCTACTATCTTGAAAAAAAGGGGGTTGAAAACAAGAATAACCACTCCCGGGGAAATAAGTTTTAAATTATTTATTTTTGTTATTACTTCTCTTCTCTTTTCCTCTTCCTCCTTCTTCCTCTTCTCTCCTCTCCTCTTCTCTCTCTTCTTTTCCTCTCTTCTCTCTCTTTTTCTCTCTTCTTCTCTCCCCTCCCTTCTCTCTCCTCTCTCTTCGGCAGATACTCGCTGAATTTCGAGCATCCCAACAACTGGAAAAATGCAGATCAAGTAACACAAGGGGGGGTCAAGGCTCTTATGATGCCAGTGTCACCCCCCGCCCAGAGTGTTTTTGGCTCCAAATTTTTGGGGAGTACCCTTGGTGTTGTGGGGGTTTTGGTTTTTGGGGTTTGTTGTTGTGTTGTGTGTGGGTGGGGTTTTTGGGGGGGGAAAAAAGGGGGGGGGGGGGAGGGAGGAGGGGAGGGGGGGGGGGAAAAGGGGGGGGGGAAAAGGGGAAAAGGGGAGGGGGGGGGAAAAGGGGGGGGGAAGGGGGAAAAGGGAAAGTTTAATTGGGATGGTGGGGGGGCGATTTTTTAAGGGGGGGGGGGAAGAAGGGGGGGGGGAAGGGGCCCCAAACGGGAAAAGGCGAAAGGGGGGAGGCAACCGAGGGGAAAAATTTTTTAAAGGGTTTTAGAGGGAAAGGGAAACGGGGGAGGGGGGGGTTGAAAAAAAAATTTTAGGGTTGGTGGGGGTGGGAGTAGTGAAAAGGGGGGGGAGGGGGAAAAGATAAACCCCCTTTTTTTAAAAATTTTTTTTTGGAAAAAGCTTTGAACCAAAAAAAAGTTTTTAAATGAGAGTTTTTTTTTTCCCCCTTTTGGGGGGTTTTTTTTTTCCCCCCCCTTTTTTTTTTCCCCCCCCCCCCCCCCAAACCCCTTTTTTTCCCCCCCCCCCCCCCCCTTTTTTTTTTTTTCCCCCTTTTTTTTCCCCCCCTTTTTTTTTTTTTTTTTTTTCCCCCCCTTTTTTTTTTTTTTTCCCCCCGTTTTTTGTTCAAAGGCAAGAAAGGGGGGGAATGAAAACCAAACGAGGAAAAAAAAAAAAAAAAAAAAAAAATCCTGATATTTGGCCCACGGGGGAAAAACCCACACACACACACACCCCCACACACCCCACACACACAACACACAAAACACCCCACACACACCACCCCACACACAACCCCACACACAAAAACCCCCCCCAAAAAACACACCCCCCCCAAAACACACACCACACCCCCACCACACACACCCCCACACAACACACACACCACCACCCCACAACACACACACAAACCAAACACACACCCCCACCACACCACCACACACACACACACACCCCCAACACACACCACCCACACACCCCACACACACACACACACCACACAACAAAAACCCACACACACACACACACCACACACACACACCACACACACACCCCACACACACACACACACACACACACCACACACACACACAACACACACCACACACACACACACACACACACCACACCACACCACACACCACACACACACACACAAACACACACACACCACAACACACCCCACACAAAACACACACACACACACAACACACCCCACACACACACACACACCACACACACACACACACACACACACAAAAACACACACACACCACACACACACACACACACACACACACACACACCACACACACACCCCACACAAAACACACACACACACAACACACCAAAAAACACCACACCCACCACTGTTATATGGTTTTGTACCCTCTCAAGTGCGGGAGAGGGAGGAAGTGGGAAAAGTGGGGGAAAAGAAAATAGGAGAGAGAGAAAAGAAGAGAGGAGAGAGAGGGAAGAGAGAGAGAGAGAGAGAGAGGAGAGAGAAGGAGAGAGAGAAGAAGAAGAGAGAGAGAGGGGAGGGGAGAGAGAGAGAGGTTTAACGTTCAATACAAATTGTTTTTTTTTTTAAATGTATATTTTTGGGGATATCAATTCTTTATTTTCCCCTCATTTTATATTCTTTCATAATTAAAAAAAAAGGATAAAGTGGAGGAAAAAAAAATAAAAATCAGTTTTTTTGTAAAAGTGGTAAGGAAAAATAAAAAACCCAGGAATTACAAAAAAAACAAAAAAAAAAATAAAAAAGATGACGAAATAAAAGAGAAGGCAAAAAATGGAGAAATAGATTAAAAAAAACAAAATAAAGGAGAGGGAAGGAAGGTAGCGACGAAATTGGAATGGGGAGAAGGGGGTACGGATTACTAGGGAAAACAGAACAAAACCAGGGAACTATTGGTTTTTTTCCAAATTTAGGGCGGGGNAAAAGGGTGGGAGCATGGAAATTATAGGTATAACGATGAATGACTAATACTCCACTAACCTAATCAAACGGGAATGTAATGAATACTGCAGAGCATATAAAACCCATTTTTCAATACGCTTTTCTAGTATGTTACCTATATGTATATTCTCTATATATGTTATCTATATGCATTACTTTACATTTACCGGAATCAAATATTAATTAGCATTTATCGCTCCAATCCAATAGTTTGTCTAGATCACGTTGTCACAGTCTTCACTATAAAACTCTATTCAGTTGGGCAAGGACACGCACGTTAGCTCAGTCCCGGCAACTCCACTTCCCCCGGCGCGGCGATCCACTGTTAGACGAACAAGTTTTACATTATTGTCATTTTTGACCACCTACGTATTTTTGCATTGGTACATGTCATATACCATCATAATCCAAACAGTGTGCTGATTCTGAGACACTGAATGAAAATTCAATACAAGCAAAAGAACAGAAATAATAGGGAGTTTAAGACAAAAAAAAGCGAGAAAATGTTTATGCACCATTTTATTTTGCTCCCATTATCTTATTCTAGGTATAGCTTACTGTAATTAATTAATATTCATAATATGGAGCAATGTTTCGTTAAGATGATGGTAGATTCAGTTTTCCTAAATATCATCTGGTGGTTTGATAATACCGTGTAAGAGTACAATATGTCGTGTGGGCCAGAGCACCCTCTGTGGCCGCGAGTATCAATGGCCTACAGCCACTTCCGGTCGCCTATTACCTGCTGTCACTCCAGAAAACTACGTCGACATATTGTACTCTTACACGGTATTATCAAACTACCATATAATATTTAGGAAAACTGAACCTACCATCATCTTAACGAGACATTACTCCATATCATGCATATGAATTAATTATAGTAAGCGATACCTAGAATAAGATAATGGGAGCAAAATAAAATGGTGCATAAACTTTCATTTTCTCTCATTTTTTTATTTTTTTTATTCCCTATTATTCCTGTAATTGTTTGTATTGAATTTTCATTAATTGTCTCATAATCAGCACACTTTTCCGATTCCCATGGTATATGACATGTACCAATGCAAAAATACGTCAGTGGTAAAAAATGACAATAATATAAAACTTGTCCGTTTAACAGTGGATCGCTGCGCCGGGGGAAGTGGAGTTGCCGGGACTGAGCTATCGTGAGTGTCCTTCCCAACTGAATAGAGTATAGTATATGTTTTACCGCTAGCTTGGTGTCATCAGCAAATTTCGATATTTTAGGTACGAGCCCGCTGTCTAGATCATTGATATATATCAGGAAAAGAGTTGAACCCAAGACCGAACCCTGAGGCACCCCACTTGTAACATCTAACCAATCTGATGCTTCACTACTACACGTTGTTTACGGTTTGAACAGTCTCCAATCCATGAACACAACTGATCTCATAAATCATGTGCCCTTAATTTGGCCAATAACCGCTTATATCGAAGGACTCGAAGGTATTAGATGGCTTTCTAAAAATCAAGGTATATTATATCCGAGGGTATTTAAGCGTCCCAGTTTGAATTATATAACATTGAAAAAATCCAGTACGTTAGTTAAGCAAGATCTCTTATTTCGAAAAACATTTTGTGAGTTCAATATTAAGTTATTTTCATCAAGATAGAACACTATATTTTCCTACAGTATTTTCTCGAAAACTTTAATAATCACAGAAGTTAGACTAATTGGCGATAATTATTAGCGAGGCATGACCCCCTCTCTCGAATATCGGTGTAACATTAGCTAACTTCCACATACTAGGAATACTTTTTTTCCATTAGCGATTTATTGAATATAATTTTTAATGCCAGCGAAAGTTGACTGTAACATTCTCGAAGTAATTTAGGAGAGATTTCGTCAACCCCCACGGATTTTGATGGATCAAGTTTCTGCAAATACTTTGATATTTCGTCTACCATTATTTCTCCTATTACCAATCTATTATTTACTGGTCCCGTAAACATGTTAACTGGCTCTGGTAATGGAGCTTCATCTTCTTTGATAAAAAAAAAAAAGCATACCTTCACTATCAGCATAATGATTACTCCAGTTTATACGTGGGAAATTAAAATCTACTCGTATAATTGTGTCGTTATTATTATTGACAATTGACTTTATCTCATCATACAGGAGGAAAGCTACATACGCATTTGATTTAAGAGGACGATATATTGTCCCAAGAATTAACAGTTTACCCTTCAGCTTAATCTTTAAGTACACTGAGTCATAATGATCTTAATTTACTTTATCGATTTCGATTGCTTGCAGTTTATCTTTTAATGTAATGGATGACACCTCCAACCGGTTTTATGCGTTCAACAATTCAGAAAAGTATTGTAGCCTGGAATAGCTATTTCAGATAGTAAAATGTCAATCATTGATGTTGATCCAACTCTCTGTGATGCTTACGAAACCTGGCGTTTCGGAAATAATTAACATCAGCAAATAATTAATTTCACTTTAAAAGAATTCTTCTGGCATTTATGTATAGCAGTTTAAGCTCCTTAAAAGCTTTAGTAAGCTTGCATGAGGGTTTACCAGCAGGGTGTCTAGGGTCCACTTTAATAGTGCGCATAATTAAGTTACGTTGGTTAATATTGGCTGAAACAGAACGTAACCCAGCGTTGCTATGTAGTAAATGAGGAGCTACGGTGATGTTTCTGCTGCCGTCCGCTCGCCATTTTTTGATAAATAAGAAAAACAAACTTTATCATCAAGCAGTCGTAATAATCGTGCATGGCCAACGGGGCTTGACCAGGTGGTAGTCTTAGGTTCGGTTTAGGTGGAGGCTGTCATCCTCAAACAGGAAGGAATCCTCACCCAGGAAGGGGTCTTCGTAGAAATCATCCCAAAAGTTTACATAGTCGACCTTTTCCTGCAAACAAAGAGACCTTAGCCGGTTTTTTACGCTGTACGCTTTATCGTAAAAGCGTTGACCCACTCCCAATTTGGGGAAAATTCCTGAAATAACGATATTATTTGTATTATTCTTGAATTCCCGGATCATCCTCCTGTACTTATCCAGTATTGCTTCAGAACCAGAATTTTCTGTAAACGTCATTAATTCCTGCACGAATGACATAGAGAATATAATCGTTAGGATTGTTGGTTACATTATCACAGGCTGCAGTGATATCGTCGAGTCTAGCTCCAGGAAAACAAAAGCGTTTCCTCTTACCATTAGCAACTCGACCACAAAATTCTAGGAGGAGTAGGAGGAGGAGAAAAGGGGGAGCAGATTGAGAGCGACGTGGGGTAAACGGGACAAGTTGATGGAGGTCCTGTGGTCTTCTTGAAGGGGCGTCTTGGTCGCGTTGGGGGTGTTACGGCGCAGAAGATGGGCAGTTTTCCTGGTTTTGTAATAGATTAAATCCCTCCAAGACGCCCCTTCAAGAAGACCACGTCATCTACCAACACATCTGTGACAGTGAGGAATGTGAACCTCACTCTTATATTGGAATGACGCGGACTAGACTGACGAGGCACCTTACTTGTAACCTGAACAATGGGTCTATCAAGAACCACTACGACACCATGCACAACTCCTACCTGACAAGATATGACCTGAACAAAAACACCACGATACTGATAAGGAACAAGATCCTCGCCGTCTCTTTACCTAGAAGCAATATACATCGCATTAAAACAGCCCACAATCAACACGCAGAAGATTATTCCAGGTGTTTCAACATCTAAACGACACGTCTCCCTTAAAGATGACAGCATAGTCTATATGGGTAGAGGTTACGGAGGGAACTGAGAAAATGGTTTTGGGTGTAGTGTATAGGCCTCCAAAACTTATGTAAAGAGGATTCAGCTCCTATATGGAAAAAATAAACAAGGCCTGCAGATATAATCGAGTATGCGTGGTGGGAGATTTTATTCTTAGGAATATAGACTGGGATATAATCATACGGTGACAGCGATGCAGATGAATTGTTAAATATAATCCAGGATAACTTCCTAAGTCAAGCAATCAAGGAGCCTACTAGAGGAGATACATATTCTAGATCTATTGCTGACTAATAGAGACGATTTAGTTACAAATGTGAAGGTCGGTGGGAAATTAGATAATAGCGACCATTATGAGACCAGATTTAGCTTAAAATGGGAAGTTGGAAAATTAAGTGGCAATAGGCATCGAATACCTAATTTCAGAAAGGCCAAATTATGCGGGATTAAGAAGACACCTGGAGGTTATCAATAAGAGGTGGTGGATGGAGGAGAAGAAATGTTCCCAGGACAGGGCGCTGACAGCTGGAAAGGCCAATTATGAAGGATTAGGAAGGCACCTGGAGGTAATTGGCGCGGTCAGATATGGTAGTGAGGTCGAGGCTGAGGAGATAATTAGAGCGGTTAGACAGGGAAGTGAGGTCAGGGCTGAGGAGGTAATTAGAGAGGTTAGCAGGGGAAGTGAGGTCGGAGCTGAGGAGGATTATACCTCATTTGTAAGGAATATAATTGACGGACAGAAAAGAAATATTCCTTATAGGGACATAAAGTCCAGAAAGAGTGATCCAAAATGGATGACCACCAAGTTAAAACACAACATTGGAGTAAAAAGAAACATTTATTTAAGGTTCAAGGCAGGATTGGTAAACAAAGAACAGTATAACGTGATGGCAAGGACAGTGAAGAAATTAACTCGAGTTGCTAAGAACAATTATGAGATTAAAGTAGCAGAACAGGCGAAAAGGGACCCAAAGGGGTTCTATCAGGTTTATAAAACAAAGGCAAGGGAATTAGTTGGGCCGTTAAGGTCAGGTGTGGGTGAGGTCTTAAATACGGATGAGGATATATGTAGGAGTCTAAATTATTATTTCATAAGTGTTTTTACGGAGGAGGATACACAGACGATACCTGATAGTGTACAGATGTTCAAAGGAAGCGATGAGGAGAAACTCAAAGATATTGTGATAAGTAGGGAAATGGTGGAGGAGGGTATAGAAAAAATGAAAACATCTAAATCGCCAGGACCAGATGAAGTGTATCCCAGGGTATTAAAGGAATGCAAGGAGGTTGTTAGTGAGTCATTAGTGCACAATTTTTAGGAAACGGTTGAGATAGGCGATGTGCCATTATTGTGGAGGAAAGGAAATGTTGCTCCCATATTAAGAAGGGAGACAGAGGACTATAGTCAAATTATCGACCCGTAAGTCTAAACATCAGTGGTGGGTAAATTATGGAATCTATTATTGCAAAACACATTAGAGAGCACTTAGATAAACATAGTTTGATCAATGATTCACAACATGGATTCACCAAGGCTAGGTCATGTCTCACCAATTTATTGAGTTTTTATAGGAAAGTTTATGAGACGGCAGATAATGATAAGGATTATGATATAATATATCTGGACTTTAGTAAGGCATTTGACAAAGTACCACACGAGCGACTCTTAAATAAGGTTAGGGCTCATGGTATAGATGGGAAGGTTCTTCATTGGATCAGAGCTTGGCTAAGTAATAGGCAACAAAGGGTTACAATTAATGGTTCCAAATCTGAATGGGGACTGGTGACAAGTGGAGTTCCACAAGGGTCTGTTTTGGGGCCATTACTATTTTTTATTTACATCAACGACTTGGATAGTGGGATTAGCAGTGATATCAGCACGTTTGCTGATGATACTAAGTTAGGTAGGATTATTGGATCACAGTCTGACGTAAACATATTGCAGGGAGAATAGATAAACTTAACGAGTGGGCAGTCAGATGGCAGATGGAATTTAATATTGATAAATGTAGCGTTATGAATGTTTGTAGAAAAAACCCTGGTAATAGATACACCATAAGCAATGTATCGCTGAAAAGATCAGAAGGTGAAAAAGATCTTGGAGTGCGGGTGAGCCCAGACCTCCGACCTAGGAAACAATGTATTGAGGCCAGAAATAGAGCTAATAGAGTATTAGGATTCATTACCAGAAGTGTTAAAAGTAGAAGTGCGGAAGTATTCTAAAGCCTTATCTGGCTAGTCAGGCCTCACCTAGACTATGCAGTTCAGTTTTGGTCTCCATATTACAGGATGGATATAGCCTTGTATGTTCTTATAAATCGAGTTGTCAGTTCTCTCTATCTAAAGGTACTCTAGTTTTAGTCAACTTGCAGATAATAAGTAGTTCATCATTTCAAAGGAGCACAACTTTGCTTTCTACGGGAATGTCCAGTGGAGGAAAGGTTAACTATGAAGAAGAGGAACTTGAGGAAAAGGAGGAGGAGGTGTCGGAAGGAGATGAAGAATAAGAAAATTAATGGGAAAAAGACGAAGATGTAAAAGGAGGTGGTATATCATTAGATCAAGTGGTGCAAACTTATTAGAGGTAAGACGAAATTAGAGAGGAATGGAGGGAAGATTTTAACAGGAATAAGATTTAAAAATCTTTGTATTTGCACGGGGGGCGAAAGATCCAAGCAAAGGAGCTATGACGAAGAGGAGCAGGAGGAAGATCTGGATGACAGCGCGAGAGGGATTTTCTTCTGAATGTTTTGTGGGTGATGTGAGAGGTGAGGGATACTTTCACGAGATGGGAGGGAGGGGGTGTTAGGGTAGAAGGTGGAGGTGTTGGATGAATAACAGACAGACAGGTGTGTGGGAGAACCTTTGCCATGGGTTGACGTGGGTGAATAACACAGTTTTAAGGGGATGAAACTAAGACATGTTCATTGTGGGTGGATGAGGGAGTAGTGTTTGGGGGAGGCGAATGGATGGGTTGAAGGACCAATTAAGCAGTACCATTGTGGGAGGAGGGTGATGGGATAGTGGGGGAAGGGATTATACATTTTTGAAGTAAAGTAAAGTAAGTTTATTGCCATCACAACTTTACCCCAAAATAATTTATAAACAAAAATTTAATGACGGCACGTGTGCTCAGTCGAGCATAATCTCTTCGACATACAAAATTATAACAAAACTGTTGTCAGTAATACAGGCATTATAAGTGATCACTAACTATAATATACCTTCATGAAACTTTCTAGGATGTGTGGCATACTTTACAGGGTTCGTAATAACCTCACTACAGAAGCATTACTAAGTATTATTGCACCCTATGTTATCCCCACCTTATTTACTGTGTATCTCTCTGGGCATGTACAATTGTACAATTGTACATGGCCCTGTTTCCTAAATAAACTAATCGTAGCTCAGAAGAAAATTATTCGATGCATAACACACATACACAAAATTGGGCAAATTAGACTCAACAGAGACAATATTTTCTACATTTAATCTTTAACATTTTCGTAATATTCAAGTATTTAAAAAAATTATTATTCATCTACACAAATTTAAGTAGCTGCCATGGAACTCAAACCTTCAAGCTGGTTAAAAAACATCCATAACATCATGGGCTGTAATGTTAATTTAGTTTCCTTCAATTAGAACAATTCTTTTTAGAAACAGTAACCTATGTTTAGGCTCTCAACTGTGGAATTCCCTACCAGCAGACATAAAGACTATTGTCAACACTGGCAATCTGGCACATTAAAAATATCATTAAAAACTCATATTTGCTTCACAATATATATAATTTCAATATAATTCTACATAACAATTGGTTATTTATTAATACATATATATGTAATATGTATGGCCGAGTGTATAGTTAGTACATGAGCATATAAAATATACATGTAAAATGTAGATTTGTGTAGGTATGTATAGGCAGGTATGTGTGTTTATGTGCATGTATGTAGGTATGCTTATGCATATTTGTATGTAGGTGTTTGTGTGAGTATGATGTATTATGTATGTGTATATATGTATGTATGTTTGTTCTTATATTTGTGTATGTGTGTATGTGTATATAAGGCAACTGAAAATACGTGAGAGTAAGAGTCTGTATTCTTGTGTTGATAGGTACAAATTAGTCTGTATACATATATTTATTGATAGTAAAGCATTTTGATGTATTATTATCTATTATATCCGCTATTGCATCTATGATATTTTAACACAATACCGTCTGTCAGGGAGCTTCGGCTCGACAGACCGTGCCTTAATTTACTACATACATTTTTTTTGGTATGTGAGGTGTTAATATGGCAATAAACATTACTTACTTACACACACACACACACACACACCACACACACACACACACACACACACACACACACACACAGTCACACACACACATACACACACACACACACACACACACTCAATAGTGGTTAGCACGCTCGGTCCACAACCAAGAAGTCTCGGGTTCGATCCCCGGGTGGAGTGGAGACAGATGAGCTGTTTCCTTAAAACTCGAGCCCCTGTCCACCCAGCAGTGAATGGGTACCGGGTGTTAGCGTGGCCACCGAGATGATAAGGCCTGGTACATTGCCCGTGACGTCACACCATAGGATCCCACCCGCTCCGCTCCCGTACAAGTTTACCTACCTAATATAATGTTTATCAGTATAAAAGATATACTGTTATCTTTGGAAATGTTTGTTCTATAATATTATCAAATAAAAAACCGTAAAACAAACAAAGCAAATGCCATTATGAAACTTTCAAGAAATATGCATTAACTTAAACTCTTCGCCATTTAATATTTTGCTCGCAAACATTTTACATGGAGAATATCAATAGAAGCAAAATTTAATTAGCTTTCCATTGATATATTTTGTTTAGTGATAAATGAATTAGCGGCATGCATAAATTAGCGTTAACTAAATATAAAAAATCATGAAATCGGGTAATTTCCTACCTAATATATGTTTATCAGTATAAAATATATACTGTTATCTCCAGAAATGTTTGTTCTATAATATTATCAAATAAAAAACCGTAAAACACACAAAAGAAATGCCATTATGAGACTTTCAAGAAATATGCATGAACTTAAACTTTTCGCCATTTAATATTTTGTGAAAAAACTTTTTACATGGAGAATATCAATAAACGGAATTTAATTGCTTTCCTTTTTAATATTTTTTTTTCTGAAAAATGAATTAGAACCTGCAAAAATTTAGCGTTAACAAAATAAAAACTCATGATATGGGAATTTTTCCCGTTTTGATGATGTTTTTTTTTAGTTAACGTTTTTATGCAGGGTTTCAATTTTTTATCAAAAAGGGAAAAATTTTCAAGGGAAAAAGCTAATTACTTTCCCCTTCTTTTATTTTTCCCAATTAAAAATTTTTTTACCAAAATATTAAAGGCGAAAAGTTTAAATTCATGAAATTTTTTGAAAGTTATAAAGGCTTTTTTTAGTGTTTACGGTTTTTATTTGATATATTATAGAACAAAAAATTTACAAGATAAAAAAATATAATTTTTTACTGTAAACATTTTAGGTAGGGAAATTCCCGTTTCTGATTTTTTTTTATTTAGTTAAAGGTAATTTTTCATGCCGCTAATTCTTACCTAAAAAGAAATATTCAGGAAAAACAAATTTAAACTCCACTTCATTATATTTCCATGTAAAGTTTTGCGAGCAAAAAATTAAAAGGCGAAGGTTTTAAAAATGCATATTTCTTGAAAGTTCATAAAGCATTTTTTTGGGGGTTTTTTTGGTTTTTTTATTTGTAATATTATGAACAAAAAATTTCCAAAGAAACAAATCTTTTTATACTGTAAAAATTTTTTTAGGTGGGAAAATTTTACGGGGGGCGGGGTGGTGGGGTCCTTTTGGTGTTTGACGGGGGAGTACCCGGCTTGTTCTCTCGGGGGTTCGGGGTTAGCCGGGGGTTTTTTTGACTCGCTTCCCGGGGTTTATGGTTTTGGCCAAAAACCCAAGCACTGAGGATGAATGATTTAAATGAGCTATGGAAAAGGGGCCCAAAAGGGTGTGCTCAGACCCTTAAAATTACTAGGTGAATACCTGTAACAATGAGCTCCCAAACCGCACCGGGGGGTAAAACTGGCATCGCGAGCCGAATCGCGGAACAAAACCGGGGGAAAGAAACAAAACACAGACCACAAAACCCCACCCCAGTCTCGATGGTCAAGTTGTAGGTTTGGTCGTCTTTTTGGAGCCGGTTTGATCCTCACTGCTCCCGGGGGTTTTTTAATGACAAATTCGGCGGTTACTGTTCCCCTTGACCAAGGGATGGGAGTATGTGGTGTGTGAGGTCCCAGACATCACCAAAGATCGGTAATAATCAGCTCCAAGCTCGCACCGGGAGGGTGAAGTCGCGATTATGACTCGCGTGGACAAGACCATGGGTGAATAACACACACACACACACACACACACACACACACACACACACACATAGTCATTTGGAAACGTAACTAGTAAGTGGAATGATTTCCGGTGTTTATTTGTACTTATCTGATACAAAATAAACGGAAAAGAAAAAAGACAAATATGGAAGTTAAGAAAATGCGCGGCAGTAAAGTTAAGGGCATTACGGCATACCACAAGCCTGGAAAATGTATATGGGTGATGATGGTGATGGTAGTATTTGAAGTAGAAATAGTAGCAGCACGTTTTGTAGTAGTATTATTTACATACATAAGTCGTATTGGTAGTAGATGAGACGGTCCAGGTGGTGTTAGTAGCTATAGCCAGATGGTTATAGTAGTATGCAAAGGACTACATAGGGAGAACAGGCAGTTACAGCTCTAATGGGCCAAAAGAGGCTGCCAGTGTGGCTAATTTATACCACTATAGTTTCTACGTGTTAGAGGTAAAATAATAGCAAAGTTAAAGGTCCTCCCCACTCGTCACTCCTCCGGCCGAGGCCGGTGTGACGGTACAGAAGATCCGCCGTGCCGGTTGGTCCAGTGCATGCGCATAACTCTGTTTTATAAACAA
>JACEEZ010005617.1:0-10000 GCA_016584305.1 Chionoecetes opilio | reverse complement strand
TATCTATCTATCTATCTATCTATCTATCTATCTATCTATCTATCTATCTATCTATCTATCTATCTATCTATCTATCTATCTATATATATATATATATATATATATATATATATATATATATATATATTATATATATATATATATATATATATATATATATTTACAAGCATTCCTGAGGAGGCAGCGATAGTCTTTACCCATGGATCTTCCCATCTAATTACATACTGACCAACACAAAGTTAAGTAATAAGACTCTATGTAATCCACTATTAAAGTTTTTATTTATTTTCTTCATGTATTATGCTATTTACGAACCATGAGCCAATAGTTTCTTGGATTGAGTATCATGAGCCACTGTGACGCCCCGCCAACACCCAAACTCCCTCTTTCCACTCCTCCTCGCCGCCATCCTCGAGGTAACCGCAGCAGGAGAATGAACGCGCAATTAAACTTTAACTAGGCAATGACCTGGCTTTCATTAGGGTTCTGCTTGTTTCTGGTGGTTCTTGTTGGTCCAGTTCACCTTGGCGGGGCGGCGGGCGCTATGTGAAAGGAAGAGGGTAGGAGAGGAGGACAGGAGGAGGTAGGAGTGGAGATGGGACGGCAGTAACGTTAATTAATACAGGGCGAGAAGGTGCGGCCGAATGGTATACCGCAGGGCTCCCGGCGCACTGCTGGTACCTTTGTGGTTTTGTGTGATTGAAATCTTGTGTTATGTTACGTTGACGGCTACTCCTCAGGCACAGGTAGGTTTTACTGATAACACCACACACACACACACACACACCACACACGCACACAGTAAGTTATCAATATTCAAGAGATCACGTAACTAACACTCACCAGCACTGTGGAGATAGAGGGTAACTAGCACTCACCATCACTGAGGAGAGAGAATGTAACTAGCACTCACTACTACTCAGTAGCAGCTGTCCACCACTTGTATAACCCAGTATAGTGGCCTTGTCTTGATGGTTCCTTTGTGCGACGAGTCATTCCAAGCCTCAATGCATACCACCACCACCACCACCACTTCTTCCTGCCACAGCCAGCCAGCCACTCTTATACGCTCCTTTCTCCACAATACACCTTGTTGAAGGGCGTGACTCGTAGCAACTTGGTAGAGTGGTTTGGGCGTCATCACACAACATTCCTTCCTTCTCCACGGCACAAGTGTCTCCTCGCCACCTTCTCCTCAAGTCCATTCGCCTACCTCCCAGTACAATGTCGCGTGTTTATTAGGCCAAACAATTCCACACACGACCGGCCAATTACAATAATTTCCTCGTTTATACCATCCATCACCGTTCACTTCTTACTCTCTAACCCAGGGGTGGGGAACCTTTTACTACCAAGGGCTATTTGGATATCATGACATCATTCGCGGGCCATACAAAACTATCACTTAAAAATCAGACTGCTTTTTTTTTTAGCTGACGAGAACCATACGTGAATTATACGTGTCTGTCGTCCCGTCCATGATGTGTACTATCCGCAATGTGCAGCGTCCCTGTGCATTCGGTCAGCGGTTCGAGTCCGCCTAGTTCGTGCTGACGTGGCGGCGCTTTGTATAGTCAATAACCTTGTAGTTGGTACTTGCAAAGTGTCTAGATAGGATGAAATTTTTTTCTTATCCGTCCCGTAATGGACGTGCATGTCCCTTAAAATTTACGTTATAAGTATTATGCATGCATTTAATAACAATTTATGTTGGTATGGAAAAAAAGCTCCTAGACTTTTGGATTTCGAGTCTCGTCTGTGGTTGCCTTGGCAGGGCCTGACCAAATGATTGTGCGGGCCTTATACGGCCACGGGCCGGACGTTCCCCAACCCTGGTCTAACCCCTCCCTTTTTTATGCCTTGCCATAGCGCCACATGACTTCTGATGTCAGGTACATTTCCCCCCTTTTTGGCATTACAATCAATTCTCGTTTATGTATTCAGTATGGGAAGTGTATGTTTCGCGGGATTTATATAAACATGAATGTATGCATGTACTGTACTAAGTGGTGACCGTGTCTAGAATCTACTTGGTAACCCACATTCCTCGCCCCGCGGCAACATATTCCCGTTCTCTATGGAGTATGTGGTTTCCGTTTGAAGACGCTTGGCTGTAGCTCCGAAACTAACCATAGGATTTTCTCGAAAATACCCTCATTGTGATTCCCCACGCAAAGTTACCTACCAGTGCTCACATATTCCTAATTTACCCTATCCGTAACCTTACGTAACCTAACCTGACGTGTTCAAGAGTAAACGCCACATACTCATCCAGAAAACGGGATATGCCGCGGGCACAGATAGGGTGACCCAGCACCATAAGTTAGGCCACGCCGCCACGGTCACACGACAAGGTATTTCAGCTTCGGGAGCCACTGGACCCAGACAGGCCCCTGTGCATGTTTTGTGGCAGTCTCGTTCAACTTTTGTCTCTTATACTTTGTCTCTGTATTCACATATTACTTTTTATGTAAATATACCTACTTATCTTCATTCCAACGGTGTATTCTCTACCCCACACACTATTAATCACAAGGAATACACACTATCACACCAATCAAACCCATGTTCCTCCACGCTCGCCACTACTATTGCCTAGTGACGCTCTACCATCGCCCTACCACGCCTAGCCACTACCTTCGCCCTGCCCACGCCCGCCTCTGATGTCACGTGCGGCTTCTGCTTCCAGCTTCATGGATTCCTTCTTCATCGCCTTCGTCGTGTCCTCCGGCCCAAGGTCTCCCTATTGCTGTGTGTCGTTCACCAAAGTATTCTTATTTTCAATCACTTGGAAACGTGACCATTCTCGTGTGCTTTGCGATATTCTGTGCCCTGTTTGACCTTGCTTGACTTATATCTGTGGTTTAATTTTTCATATGTGCGTAGTGCTGCTTTGATTTGGGTTAAAACAATTTTTGTGTACGTTCATTCCTTTCTCTCGCTGTTCATTTTGGCGGCTTTGTGTTCTACTCGATGCGTCACCCTCCCCCCTCCCGTTACCTCGTAATTATTAGTCTCAGCTTATTTCAGTCCATACTTGCCTGTGTACCAGAGTGGTTAACTCATCTATTCTACTTGGTGTAGTTTCCATATTTACGTTTTTGAGTGCTTACCATCATCATTCTACTAGGTGTAGTTTTCCTATTTACGTCTTGAGTTGGTTAACTCATATATTCTCTTTTGGTGTGGTTATCTATTTCCATTTTTGTTTGCTTAACTTATATATTGTTCAGCTTATTTCAGTCCACGACTTGCCTGTGTGCCTGAGTGGTTAACTTATAATATATAGTGTTCTGCTTACTTCAGTCCGCGACTTCCCTGTGTGCCTGAGTTGTTAACTCATATATTGTTCAGCTTGTTTCAGTCCACGACTTGCCTGTGTGCCTGAGTGGTTAACTTATCTATGTTCTCCTTTGGTGTGGCCATAGACCACCCGTATTTCTGGACTGCGCAACGGAATATCGGCCTGTTGCACAATGGCCCCAATGTCGGAGCGCCTGTTTTCAACTTCACTGTTCACTCGGTAACCAGGAAGGATATCGACGCGAATTTTCGTAGGTTTTCAGTTCATAATAAAAAAGATTCAGTTCATAATAGAAGGATTCAATTTCAAACAAAACAAACATAATTTATTTGTCAAGTGCAATATATATAATATATATATATATATATATATATATATATAATATATATATATATATATATATATATATATATAATATATATATATATATATAATATATAATATATAATATATAAATATATATATATTATAAAATATATATATATATATATAAATATATATATATATATATATAAATATATATATATAAATTATAAATAATATATATAAATATAAATATATATAATATAAAATATATATAATATAAATATAATATAAATATAATAATAAATATATATATAATAAATATATATAAATATATAAATATAAATAAATAAATATATATAATATATATATATATATATAAATATAATATATATATATATAAATATAAATATATATATATATAATATATAAATATATATATATATATATATATATATATATATATATATTATATATATATATATATATATATATAATAATATACGGGCAGGAGATTTTCTCTGCGACAGATCTCGTTAAAAGTGATAGCTAGTTCAGCGTTTATTATCTTTTTTAGATATTTTCTCTGTCTTAAGAGTGTCTATTTCTCTTTTGTAATCACTTTTATGACTCGCCGTAGCTTGTCATTTTTGCTGTATCGCGATTTCGGGTCTAAGAACCCTTCTTCAGCAGCATGTGGAAGATGTTTTCTCCTCAGTTGTAGAGTTGAGCATGATTTAGTTGAGGAGTGAAGCGCTATTTATTGATGAAGTATGGCTGCCGCGCAGCCTAGTGGGCGGCGCTGATGGTAGATAGCTTCTGCTTCTCGTTGATTTTGTCTCCGTGAGTGGGCGACGCTTATTGGTTTTGACTCCTCGCTTTGTTTCTCTGTGAGTAGGCTGTTATTAGCCTTTGTTCTTTTCATGCTTGGTAGAGCTTGTAGGTCGTTTGCCTGTACGTTAAGCTTGGGAGTGATGTCTTTTATGTATAGTGCTTCTAGAATTGGAAGTCGCCGCACATCTGTACACATATCGACCAATTCTGTATTCTAAAGAACATTCTAAAATGTTCTTGTGATGATGATGCCATGTTTTTCTAATAGGTGACTTTTGGGGGCTCCGGAAGTTAGGTGGCAAGTAAGACGTCGAGACAGCTTCGTTGTCGTCATGCCGATGTAGGATGAGGGGAGGACTTCACAGTTTCCTCTTTGCAAGGGATCCTATATACGACATGGGACTTTTGTTTTGTCTCCTTCGTCTGGCTTGGGCTGGTACGGAGAAGGAGGTTGCTGGTGTTCTTGTTTTTGTAATAGATTTGTAGATTTATTCTCCTCTCGGGTCTGCAGGTTCACATTACGGTTGACGATTTGTGATATTATTCTTTCTTCTCCTGTTGAGCGGTGGGTGGAGAAGAAAGCCCGGTACAAAAATAGTTATGTCCTGACTTTTTTGTGGCGTTAGGGTTGTACCAGTTCTCCATGATTTTCTTAGTCTGACGGTTGATGTCTCTCTCGCTGAAGCCGTTGTTGATGAGGACTTGAGTGGATCGCTCGATTTCTTTGTGCATAATTGCCATGTACTGCAGTGTGTGAGAGCTCTTCTGATATAAGCACGATTGTGGAGTCTTTCTATATCTGCGGGCATTCGCTTTCTCCGTTGAGGCAGTGTCCGGTGTTTGTATCAACCTTACTAACAGCCAGGGCCGGTATTACCAAAGCGATCATAGTTAAGAACGTATATCATAGCTGGACAAAATGGCCCATTTTAGTCACAACTATATCATAAATTTGGGGGGGACTATCAGAAGCCGCGCGGGAGGCTAAAAAGTGGGTTCACCGAGTTCTAGCGCGACTATGATAACGGCCCCGCGACTATGATAAACTTTCCTGCTGTCAACAGGGCCGAGACACAATAACAGCCTCAGTGAAGGAATATTCGCCCACATAGGGATGTGTTGAGTGAGCTGAGTGATGCACAGCTGATTAGGAAATACCGAGTAGACCGTGTGAGGGCATATATTGTTCCTCACCAACTTTATACAAACAGCTTTTAGATCGAAAACATCGCCATCTGACAACTCTGTCCGTGTTTACACAGATACTGCTCAACGGTAGATCTATATGCCTTATTTTCGGGAATGAATTACTACATTGCTCTCTGTGTCACTGTCCTAAACAAGCTATAAACATAAGGGAAGAAGTATAAATTCATAAAACGTGGCCCAGAGGATAAATTTTACTGATTATATAACCATTTTAAAGAAACAATGACGCAATATTTAGCAGGAAACTATGATAGATGGTTGTGCTAGATTCCAAACTTATGATAAATGGCCTATGATAAAAATTTCTGATATTCAAGAGAAATGATACATTTCTGTCATAGCTATATTAAGTTTTGGTAATACCCGCCCAGACACGAAGCGTTAGGATACGGTCCTTTTGTTGATTACAAGGCGTGAACCCAGACTGCTGGGGTCTCTGATGCTTCAGCAAATGACTGCGGATCCGTATCAGCAATAGATGGGTAAGCACCTTGCTGCCACGCGGGGGCAGTGTAATACCGCGGTAATTGTTGCAGTTCTGAGGGGCACCCTTTTCCCCTTTTCCAATAGAGACGGCAGCCCCCTTTTTCGTCAGGAGGAATGGTACCTGATTGCCACACGGCAATCAGGACAGCATGCAACCCGCGGATCATGGCCTCACCCCCAGCCTTGGGGGAGCTCCCACTAAATTTATTACAAACACCAGCTCCCTTTCCACCCCTCAACTTGCTACAGCCACTCTGACTTCATCAGAGAGGGTGTGGTTTCATCAATGGGAGGATCGGCATCCACTGCCCGTACACATCATCCCCGTCGCATTAGCAATTATGCCTGTGGTGGGTAGGGACCTGCTGCCCCGGGATACTTGGCTAGTGTGACATCCGGGTTACCACAGTTTTCCTTCCCAAGGTTTCCTCAGGTACCCATTAATAGACCAACCCCAAAAGGTAACAGCTGCACCTTGACATAAAATATAAAAACTAGCCGCAAAGCCGCCTCCGGGCGGACTTTTTGGCTAGCTCCTGCGGAGGGCTATTGGTGGGCCTTCGGCCCACCCACCACCTGTGTTTGGTGGGCCTTCGGCCCACCCAACATGGACTCTCCAGATAGCCCCTTCTAACTTTCCTGAAATCATGGATGTAGAAATGTATGTATTCCCCCCCCATTCACTCACCCATTACCCATCACCCCCCACCCATTCACTCACCCATTACCCATAAACCCCCCACCCATTCACTCACCCATTCCCCATCACCCCCCACCCATTCACTCACCCATTACCCCCAACCCATTCACTCACCCATTACCCATCACTACACACCCATTCACTCACCCATTACCCATCACCCCCACCCATTCACTCACCCATTACCCCTCACCTCCCACCCATTCACTCACCTATACCCATCACCACACCCCCATTACCCATCACCCCCCACCCATTCACTCACCATCACCCCCCACCCATTCACTCACCCATTACCCATCACCACACACCCATTCACTCACCCATTACCCATCACCCCCCACCCATTCACCCCACCCATTACCCATCACCACCACCCATTCACTCACCCATTACCCATCATCCCCCACCCATTCACTAAACCATTACCCTCACCCCCCACCCATTCACTCACCCATTACCCATCACCACACACCCATTCACTCACCCATTACCCTCACCCCCCCCCCCATTCACTTCACCCATTACCCATACCACACACCCATTACCCATCCCCCCCACCCATTCACTCACCCATTACCCTCACCACACACCCATTCACTCACCCATTACCCATCACCCCCCCCATTCACTCACCCATTTAACCCATCACCACACACCCATTCATTCACCCATTCCCCATCACCCCCCACCCATTCACTCACCCATTACCCATCACCACCCCCATTACCCATCACCCCCACCTATTCCCTCACCCATCACCCATCACCCCCACCCATCACCCCCCACCCATTCACTCACCCCACACCCATTACCCATCACCCCACCCATTCACTCACCCATTACCCATCACCCTACATCAAGGCTTCCTCAATTCTCGCAACCCACTTTTGTTTTCACAATTCTCGCTAATAGGCTGCTAAAAAAAAAAAAAAAAAAAAAGTGATCGGATCATCTCATAAGTGGGCTTATGACCTTCCCCTGGTCAACCTGATTCCAAAAATATGCCATATGAGGTGTTTGCGCCACGGGGGGCGGAACCTATACCACACACACACACAGACAGACAGACAGACGACAGACAGACAGACAGACAGACAGACAGACAGACGCACACTTTCGCTTATATATATATATATATATATATTAATATTATATATATATATATATATATATATATTATATATATATATGTATTATATATATATATATATATATATATATAATATATATATATATATATATATATATATATATATATATATATATATATATGTATATATATGTATATATATATATATATATATATATATATTATATATATATATATATAATATAAGTAAGAGAGCTTTGTCTGCATGTCTGCCTGTCATCAACGAGTGTGACTCTGAGGAGATCGACTGTGGCAATACAAACACCATCATTCAATGGGGGTATATGCTCGACAACCTGGATTAAATATTTATGAAATTCCAACATATTTCGACTGTGTCAAAGGGATGTGTTAATAATCAAGGGTGTGGCACCAAGGTGAAATATCCCGGAGAACACGCCCTTCTTGCCTAACCCAACACCCTCACCTTCAGAAATAAGAAGGTGTGAGCCTCCTGGGACTGTACCATCGGTGCCCACGGTGCCAAGTGTGTGTTTGTCTCGCATTCAGCCCCGCACCCTCTGCAAGACAAGACTCCACAACTACGTACCTGGCAACGGCGGACCGCCGTCTCAACTCACCTGTAGGCAAGAAAAAAAAGTAATGAATTTTGAGTAGGTAAGTAGGAAAGGTGCGACAAGTAAGGGACAGGTATGTGCCAGGTGTGAGTCAAGGATGTGCGAGTCAAGAACAAGTTAAGTTATGCATTTTTTTGGTTGATGATACAAATTTAATTGTCCTGCTGAAAAATGAAATGCAACATATAATACTAAAAAAATAATAATGCTAATGCATTCAGAACCTTCTGACCATTATTATCTTACGGGGAAAAGATTTAAAAGATTATTATTCAAAATTGATATTAAACCGGAGCAAAACAACTCAAATTGAATTGAAAAAGCAGGAACAAAGTAAAAAATAAATTATATTGAGTTTCGATTTAAGGGAGCACACCAACTTTTCAAAGGACTTTTGATACACATTCTCTCTCTCTCTCTCTCTCTCCTCCTTCTCTCTCCCCTCTCTCTCTCTCTCCTCTCCTTTCTTCTCTCTCTCTCTCCCCCTCTTCTCCTCTCCTCTCTCTCTCTCTCTCTCTCTTCCGCACATCATCACTTCGGGAAACAAATGAGGTTCGAACCTAAACAAAATCTTCCACAGAATTGGGTTTTTGGATGACTCACGAAACCTCACGCTCCCCACCCCTCCCCTTCACAAAAACCCCACCTCTACAGCCCCACCCCACCCTTTTCCTCCCCCAACCTATCAGCTCATCCGTCCTCACATTTTTCTCCCCAACCCACTACCCTCTTTCCTCCCTCCCTCCGACCCCCTGCCGCTGTGCAATGAGAGATGGAAAGCAGATCTCCGTTCTCTTAGTAATCAAAAAGGAATTTTTAACTCGCCAAACTGCGTGTGTGGGTTTGGGTTGTGTGTGGGTGTGGGTGTGGGTGTGTGTGTTGTGTGTGTGTGTGTGTGTGTGTGTGGGGTGTGTATGTGTATGTGTGTGTTGTGTGTGTGTGTGTGTGTGTGTGTGTGTGTGGTGGTGTGGTGTGTGTAATTCACCCATGGTCTTGTTCATGTGAGCCGGACTCGCGATCGCCAGTTTTAACATCCCGGTGCGAGCTTGGAGCTCATTATGACCGATCTTAGGGATATTCTGGGACCTCAACACACCACAAACCCCATCTCATTAATCAAGGGGATAAAAACCGCCTGAATTTGTCAATGAAAAATCCCCGGGAGCGAGCGATGATTCGAACCGGCTAACCACAAAATGACACGCAAAAGCTTTTTCCACTGGACCATCGAATGCGAGTGTACATGTGTGTGTGTGTATTCACCAAGTTGTATTTACCTATAGTCGTATTTTTTTACAGGGCCTGAGCTTCGCTCGTATGCCCCATCCCCATATCGACATTTTTTTAACATTCATCCTTAGTGCTTAGGGGTTGGCCGAAGCCACCACCCCGGGAGGCGGGTTACAAGCCCCGGCTAACAAACCGCCCCCCAA
>JACEEZ010005616.1:0-20173 GCA_016584305.1 Chionoecetes opilio | reverse complement strand
GTCTCCAAAACCTGGACCTTGGTCTTACCAGGGGGACCTCAAGCCCAAAGGTTTTTGCCTCTCGTGCAGCCCCTCAAGACCCCATCACCGGGGCCCTCCAGCGATCAGCAAAGATTACTGACATCGGAAAAACAAGACAGTGATCTTGGTGTTGCCGACGGAGCTCCACAATACTTTATCTACAACCTTGCCCAAACCCAGTCCTACAAGCGTGAAAAGTGAGGGGAAAGGGATCCCCTTTGCCCATCCTGTATTCACAGCAAAGAAGCGGGATACACCTGCCCACATTTGAAGCCTTCAGCCCCCAGAATACAGCCCGTTATAAAAACCAATAGTCCTTGCGGGAAAATCCCCGAAGCGCAGAAGATCCCGAGTGACTACGATGCACTGGTCAAACCCCTTTTTTGAGATAACATAGGCCAAGATCCCGTCAAAAACCCGTCGGGTTCCACCGGACACGGAGCGCGGTTTACGGCCCTTTTTATTTTACAGGCGTGAACCGGGGACTGCGAGGTTTTGGTTTTCCCAGATGACTGCAATTCTTTAGCAATAGATGGGAAAGCCCTTTGCGGTACCTGAGCAGGTAATACCGGGTAATTGTTGCAGTCCTGACGTTCCCCTTTCCTTTCCAGATGGGGGCGACCGCCCCTTTTTCAGTCAGGGGGAATGGTACCTGTTTGCCACAGGGCCCCAGTAGGACAGATGAACCCGCGGACAGGGCCTCACCCCCAGCTTTGAGGAGCCCCCCCCTGAATTAAAACACCCCGCCTTTCCCCCCCAAAAAAATTTCTACAGATCTCGACTTCGCAAGAGAGGGGTTTCGGTTTTAGTCAAAGGGCGGGAAACCCCAAAACCCGGGGGGGAACTGCCCGGGACCCCCAACAAAATTTTTCCCCCCCAAATACCGCCCAAAAAGGCTTCCCAAACCCTGCCGAAAGGGACGGTTCTAGTGCCCGGAAAAGGGGTTGGACAGCTTCCAAAACTCGGACTCGGAGGTCTTTCTTTTGCCCTCGGGGGGTCCCCCGCGAGATCCTGCTCCCTCCTTTTCCCGGGGGGTTTTTAGGGCCCGGCAACCCTTTTGCCTGGTCCCCCCCTTTATACGTGATTTTTTGGGGGGGGGGCCAAAAGGGTTTACCCCAAAGGTTTAGAACCCTGATCCCAAAAAGGGGGGGGCTCTTTTCCCCCGGGCGGGCCCCCAAAAAATTTACTCCCTACAACTGAAGCTTTTAAGAGGGGGGGTTTTTTTTTTTTTTTTTTTTTTTTCTCTCTCCTTCCCCTCCTCTTTTCTCTCTCTCTCTCCTTCCCCTTTCCCCCCCTTTTTTCCCCCTTTTTTTTCCCCTTTTTTTGGGTTTTTTTTTAGAAAGGAAAGGGGAAAGGGTTTTTTTGGGGGTTTTAAGGGGGGGGGGGGGGGGGGGGTTTTTGGGGGGGGAGGGGAAAATTTTTGGGGGGGGGGTTTTTATTTTTTTTTTTTTCCCCCCTTTTTTTTTTTTTTTTTTTTTTTTTTGGCCCATCCAGTCCGACACTAGGCGCCCACTGCTGTTCGAATAGCACTCGCCCGAGAAGGAGACTTTGGAAACGGAGCTTCTTCAGGTGCTCGGTAGGCGGGTCGGAGCATTAGCGTTCAAATGACCCTCGACATCCTCAGCGAGACTCCTGACATACCTCTCCTTGTCTCTTCCTCGGTAGGTTCTAGTCCGGCGTGGACAGAGTCCTGTGCTCGGTCCCGGTGGCCATATTCGCCTGATTTGGAAGAGTTTGTGGTCCAGGGGATATCAAACCGGGCCAAAAATCAGGTTTTCAGAACTCTTGACGTCACACAAAGGGGTGGAGCTAACGTGAATCGCCGTGAGCGAGGCCCTCAGAACTGGGACGTCACACAAAGGGGTGGAGCTAACGTGAATCGCCGTGAAAGCGAGGCCCTGTGCTCTCTTCTCTCTCTCTCTCTCTCTCGCTCTTTAGCTCTCTCTCTATCTCTCTCTATCTCTCTCTCCTCCTCTCTCTCTCTCACTCCCAATACCTGAAGGCAGTTGAAGAAGTGAAGGGAGGTGGTATGAAGGAGAAAGTTTAAGGGGGTGAGGGGGGAGGTATTGAAGGTGGAATTAGGGAGGTATTTGAAGGGTGATAAGGGGAAGAAGCTCTCTCTCTCTCTCCTCTCTCTCTCTCTCTCTCTCCTCCTCTCGCTCTCTCTCTCTCTTCTCTCTCTCTCTCTCTCTCTCTCTCTCTTCTCTTCTCCCTCTCTCTCTCTCTCTCTCTCTCTCTCTCGCTCTCTCTCTTCTCTCCTCTCTCTCTCCAATACCTGAAGGCAGTGAGGGTGAAGGAGGTATGAAGGGAAAAGGTTTAACGGGGTGAGGGGGGATGGTATTGAAGGGTGAAGGGAGGTATGTGAAGGGTGATAAGGAAGCGCTCTCTCTCTCTATCTCTCTCTCTCTCTCTCTCTCTCTCTCTCTCTCTCTCTCTCTCCTCTTCTCTCTCTCTCTCTCTCTCTCTCTCTATCTCTCTCCCTCCTCTCTCTCTTCTCTCTCTTCCAAACATGAAGGCAGTGAGGGGGTGAAGGGGAGTATGAAGGAAAAAGTTAAGGGGGTGTTGAGGGGGGAGTTATTGAAGGGGTGAAGGACGGTATTTGATAGGTGTGATATATGGGAAGCTCTCTCTCTCTCTTCTCTCTCTCTCCTCTCTCTCTCTCTCTCTCTCTCTCTCTCTCTCTCTCTCTCTCTCCCTCTATTCCTCCCTCTATCTCTCTCTCTCCAATACCGAAGGCAGTGAAGGGGTGAAAGGGAGGTAGAAGGGAAAAAGTTAAGGGGTGGTGGGGCGGTATTGAAGGGGTTGAAGGGAGGTATTTGAAGACGGGGCATGGGAAGCTCTCTCTCGCTCTCTCTCTCTTCTCTCTCCTCTCTCTCTCTTATATCTCTCTCTCTCTATCTCTCTCTCTCAAATACCTGAAGGGGTGATAGAGATAGAAGGGGGCGGAAGAGAGAGAGACGAGGAGAGAGAGAAAGAGAGAGAGAGAGAGAGAGAGAGAGAGAGAGAGAGAGGAGAGAGGTAGAAGAGAGAGAGAGAGAGAGAGAGAGAGAGAGAGATGAGAGATGGAAGAGAGAGAGAGAGAGACTGAGAGAGAGAGAGAGAGCTCCCTTATCAACCCTTCAAATACCTCCACCTTCACCCCTTTCAATACCTCCCCCTAACCCCTTAAACTTTTCCCTTTTCATTAACCTCCCTTCACTGCCTTCAGGTATTGGAGAGAGAGAGAAGAGAAGAGAGAGCAGAGAGAGAGAGAGAGACGCGAGAGAGAGGATGAGAGCGAGAGAGAGAGAGCGGAGGAGAAAGAGAGAGATGAGAGAGAGAGAGAGAGAGAGAGAGAGAGAGAGAGAGAGAGAGAGACGAGAGAGACCGAGGACGAGAAGAGAGACAGAGAGAGAGAGAGAGAGAGGATGAGAGAGAGAGAGGAGATGAGAGAGAGAGAGAGAGAAGAGGAGATGAGAGAAGATGAGAGGAAAGAGAGGAGAGAGAGAGAGAGAGAGAGAGTAGAGAGACGAGAGAGAGAGAGAGAGAGAATGAGAGAGACTGAGAGAGAGAGAGATGAGAATAGAGGAGAGAGACTCGTGACGTCATCTAAAGGGTGGAGATCAAGCGATCGCTGGGTATAATCTTTGAATCTCTGTTATATTAATGTAGTATTTAGCCAAAAGTATAGGGTATATAGTTCATATGTTAGATAGGTGGAAACACATATACCTCGCCCTAAAAACACTGAGAAGACTAGAGATTTGGCGGATTTGCAGAATTTTGGCGCAAATGCTGCCTGCTGCTTGACAAGTTGCTGTGTGTTCGATCTCCCGCAGAGGGAAAACGCCTTATAGGATGGATCATCCCTCCTAAATAGTGTCTACTTCAAAGAAGGCGGATTGAAAACATCATCATTAGCCAAGATGATAGTGGCAGTGTAAATTTCGCACGAAATGCCAAGGCAAGAGATCAGTTGAAAAATGGCTTAGAACTATACTGTTTGACTACAAACACTGGTTTTAATCGCGAAGCTGTATCCTGGGGGGAAAAAAAGAAGGTTCCGCCAATTTTGAGTGCAAGCATGGATGTCGGTATCAGCAGGGGAAGCCGAAACGCATATACTGGGTAAGTAAAAATTAGAAGATTGCTTATTTATGTAGAAGTAGAAGGAAAATGATGTATTTTATAGCTGTGGGACAAAACACTACGATGGTCTGGGGCAGGTTCATGAACTACCTCGTTGTAGGTCTCACGCCTTATGTAGTTTCCTTATTTTCTTATTCTTAGCTGTCATGCTGAATTGTAAAGGCATGTTTGATATAGCGAACAGCGGTAAATATGCATGTTTTCAACCAATACTCTCTCAATACGCTCCTGACACAGAACCCCCAGACCACCCTGCAGTAAAACTACTAACCTGGGCATTGATTACATTACCCTAATTCATTTGGGGGGTGTCTGGGTTCCCCTCAGACCCACACATGTGTATTTTGGTTTACGTCATTTCGCCCACATGTTCAGTTCACCCACAAGTCAGTCGCCAAATGTAGAGTTTGGTTCGCCCACACTCAAGGAGTCAGTTCGCCCACACTAAAGTTGGTTCGCCCAAAGTATTATTCAAACAATGCACAAATCAGTAGTAAAAACTTTACTAAAAACCAGGAGAAAATAACAAAGAATAAAATGTATGAAAACTAATGTGATAATTCTAAAAGTAAAATAAAAACCAGTGGATCGAGCATTCATGTAACACTGCATGTAATTAAAATTATATGAGCTTACTGGCCATTTAAATATGAGCAAGCCTTGATAAGTTGTAATGAAGATCTCTACCCCGCATATATTCATCCCAAAGAATTAAAAATCTATTTTGCAGTTCCTGTAGCGTCTTCGTTTTGGATCCTCGGAGCTTTCATTTCCGACACCAGCCTTATCTGTAATTATGTTAATTTAGCTCTTATGTAGAAGGCTTACCAAAACGATAGAATTGGAGCTGCTTTATACCCGTGCACACTTATTTAATCGGTTGTGCCACTAGATATATAGAAGATAGAAACAACCCCCTACATTTGACGCCAACTCTACTTAGCGTTGCGCCCCCACAGTAAAGAGTTATCTAATGTGGCGAAATGACTCCACCGAGTGGGAGAACGCCTGTGGGCGAAAACGACCTTTGGTGTGGGCCGAAATAACCGGATACGTTATTTTTCATTTCTGACAGCTGCTGTATAGTTAGAAATACGCCTTATGATAAGAAAGAAACATTCATCTGGGATACTTAAACACCGATCCGGTATTGGTTTAAAGTTTAGGATTATTTTACACGTAGGACCAGAAGGGGTGCAGTCATTTCGTACACAAGTTATTCGTACACCAGTAGATTCGTTCACAAAAAAGTGGTTCCGTAACCATATCGTGTTGTAACACAGTTCAGCGTTGAAAGTTGTTTCGTACACATGCCCAGACTTTCTGTCGTTGTTGTGTTCTACACATGGCAAAAGCATGAGCATGCAGTGATACGGTCTGGTCGTCTGAGCCATGTCAAGGGCAACAAATGCTGGCTCTGCTGGGCTTCTCAAGCATGAAGTCGCGAAGCCTTGTGGTTAAGAAAGAAAAGGATATACACTACATGGCTAAATAATTTGTATCATTTAGTAAGAGGGAGAGAGAGAGAGACTTGTGATTGCACTACGTTATAATAAACTGTTTACCTTCTTTTGCTCAGTTTGTAATGGTTTCAGTAATGTACGACCGCCTAAGTAGATAATATAATATGCTATATGCTATACATTAATACAAAAAGGCTCTCATAAGACTGTATGCTTTGATTAGGGTCAACTTTGACTACTAGCGTACGAAATGACACCAGGTGTGTGCGAAAATAACTAACACAACCTAGTGTACGAAACAACTGTGTACGAAACTCCCTGTTACCGACCAGAATTACCTACACAAATTGGTTAGTTATGGTTTCGTTTACTGATTGGATTCTAGAATCGTTCTTCAATGAGCTTCCGCGCAATCATACTTTTGGAGATAATGACATGTTATTTATAGGAGGAGAGAGGACAAGTGTTTACAGCGCCACACTCTTCGGTAATATGTCAGTGTTTGCCCATTACTCCCCTCTCCCACAAAACAAGCTTAGGGACCTGGGGGAGTGCGGGATATTTGGCTGGGTACAAAATAGCGTCGCAACACATCGTTTTGAGTTAGGGTGTTGTAAAAATTCCCTAGATCTAGGAAAAATCATTGGATTTCTTCCAAGTCCAGGAGACGTTGTGAAACCTGATGGACCCTCACAGAATGAGGACCGAAGTGTCGAGAACCTAGGAGGTTAGGTTATATTTCTTTAGGTAACGTTAGATTTGGTTAGGTAAGAGGTAGGTTATATGGTTAGGTTAGTAGAATTGTTTAGGTTAGGTTAGAATTGGTTAGGTTAGCCGTTAGTTTAGATTGGGTTAGGTTTAGACTATCGGTGGTCAAGCCCCCGCTAGTGGATTGGGTTAAATTTGGACTCGGTTAGGTAATTTGGTTTTGGCCCATTGCTTAGATATAAGGAAATTGAACCCTATATTCTAGGAATTTTTACACCCCTACACAACTCTTTAAAGTACGTGTTTCCGACGCATAATTGTGCCCCCACCGAAAACCCCGCATTCCCACAGGTCCCCAAACTTGTTTGGGGTAAGTGGGAGGATAGGGCAAACACTATGGAAATTTACCCACTTCTTCTCCTCTTTGACCTGCATCGCCATCTGTTTCTTCCCTTGCCGCGAACACTTTTTAATGAGGATCTGGCTTTAGTTAGGAAGTTAACATGGGGTTAGTAGGTTAGGGGGATCTAAAGGTGGGTTAGGTTAGATAATCTTCATATGGGTAAAACTGCAGTTTTAACATTTTTCCTATTTTTTTTTCCCTTCCCAATCCCCAACATGGGGACCTTGTGCGGAAAAGCGCTGGTCTTAGGGCGGGGAAATAAAAAAATTACGGAAATTATGGGCTTCTCGAGAGGTAGGGACATAACCCTACAACTTTTTAGGGAAAATGCCCGAAACATTAGGAAATCTCCCTAGAAGTTTTTAAATACTAATCCCTAGAATCAGGATACTGCCCTTCCATGAAGGGAATGATTACTAAGTGAGGTAATTTTTTAAAGTGCCCTAACTACAGTTTAAAAAATTAATATAAATAGGGGAATAATAACTGAAATTGCGTGAAAATTACCTGAACCTGTGTACTAACCTGGTTGAAAACTAGGGGTAACCCCATGACCCCCCCTCCCCCGCTAGTTCACTAACCAACCTGGCGTAGTTACCTAACCTTATGTACACGACCGTAAGTCTATGCCGTGACTGCCACATTCTTGAAACATTCACTTTCTTCGTCGTGGTTTCCGAAAGTGAAAACACACGAAACTAACTATAGGATTTTCTCGAAAATACGCTCATTGTGATCTCACACAAAGTTACCATAGGGCCAGGAAACCGAACCTAGCCTAACCGAACCTACGTAACTAACCTGATGTGTCAAGAGTAAATGCGAATAACTTTCCTGAAAACGGGAAAAATGCCACCCTACCAACCAACAAACAAATAAACGAACGCACTCTCCATACACTCTATAGTCTATACACTATCCTACCTACTAAAAACATTTTTATATTCCAAAAGTAGTTGATTGAGACGGAAACTCGGAGAGAGAAAAGTTTCTTAGAATCCATTAAGGTAAACAGAAACCCATACTCCCAATTTGTGTAAAGAGTTTTTGTTTCTAGTGTAAAAATGTACTTACCAACTTTTGTGTTTACTGGGATGTATGGTAAAGTAGTAGTAGTTTAATTTCTGTATTTAATATCTGTTATTAAGAGTAGAATGTACATTTTATTCTCATTTAAATGTATATATAATGATGTCAGTACGTTAAGATTACAGTAAATCAAATCAATATTAATTCTGGTTACTGTCTTTTACAGTGCCAGAGTTAGAATGGATGTAAACAATTCGCGAAAGTACATAAAACCTCTGCACGGAGGGAGCAATGATGCCAAGTTATCCTTGCTTCATAACAATATGTGGTGTTCACAATCACTCCACAAGTTCCGCTGGACGCTCTCAAACAAACTGAGGCCCGTACCGATAGTCATGATGAAGGTTGAGCGACAACTTCGTCACGACTTAGGAAGGTTACCATATAAGGGATATTTCGGAACGAAGAGCAGCGACGAGGTCGGAGGTCGGCGCGAAGAAGCGGGTAACCCCGGTCTTCGTGCCGACCTCGTCGCTGCTCTTCGTTCCGAAAAATATCCCTTTATGGTAACCTTCCTAAGTCGAACGAAAGGTTGTCGCTCAACCTCATCATGGACTCTCGGTACGGGCAGAGAGTATCCCTGCGAACAAAAGAATCTTTGAGAAGTACTTATATAGGTGAGATTCTCATTTACCAGTCCTAGTAGGTATTACATGATTGTACTTGCAATTCACATTCATTACTTAACTGTATCATGCAATGTACCATTTTTTTACAGAAAAAACTGGGAACATTTCTTTTGATAAAAAAAAATTAAAAAAAAAAAAAAAAAAAAAAAAAAGCATTTTTTTGTAGAACAAGATGAGCATGTATGAAGATACATATGTAGCAGAATAAATAGACTTTTAGGAATGAGAAAACTGTATCCATACATAGCAATAGATGACATGGATAATGAAGGATGTTGAGGATGTTAGAGCTGGAGAAAAGTTTTTACAGGGCCTGACTGTTCGCTGTTTTGATAAAACTGATGGTGAAAAGATTGGTCGATGTTTGATTTTATGATGACCTAAAACAAAGAACCCGAGAAGAGGATTTTAAAGGCGAATATAGGGAAAAATAGAAGTTTGTTGTAAGACAAAGGAAGATGTCATGGAGGACAAACGGTAATGGAGGAATAAGTATCAATATATGGAGTTAGATAAATAAATGGATACCATAAAACAAAATTATTAGGGCAGCACCTAGGTGTTTTACCTTTGCTTTTCTTTTTTACAGGATGACAAGTGCTCAAGCAGCCAGATACCAACAATGAAGCTTGAATCTTGTTATGATGATCTTGTTGGTTCAAGCAAGCACACGCGGTCAAACCAACTCACAGAGCAATTGCTTACAATGGCTTAAAAAGGAGCATGGGGGTTTGAACGTTTCACCGGTTTTCACGGTTTGAACCGTTTGCCACCGTTTCCATGTTTGTGCCATTGAAAAATTACAGGGAAGATCACCCTGATGTCACGCCTCAAAGTTTACAGAAATTGATAAACCCAGTTCGTGTTTGCATTAGTACACCATTTTGAAAAGAATTCATGAAAACCTCAGAGAAGCTGGAGAATTAGTATTTGGTGATGCTACAGGGTGTGTTTGGACCAGCTTAATACTGCTGTCATACCCAATTCGTTGCTCTGGACCTGTCGGAGTTTCATCTAGCTGTTTTGTTCACATCTTCCCTGGATTGAGGCATCTCTGACCAAAGGTTAGTTCACTAGACACTCAAATTAAGAGTTAAGGGAATGGCAGACCAAGAACAAAAGCAATTCACTTATACAGAAGATGGAGTGTCCCCTGCGAAAAAGTTAAATATACAGAAAAACGCAGTGATAAATAGTGACATATAAGGATTATTTGACATTTATGAAGGACAATGACCAGATGTAGGAGAATGGCAATCATTGTTCTTTTGCAGTACAGGGTAAATGTAGTAAGGGAAGTGTAAGAATTATAATGGATACGTGTCTTTAGTGTGCCAAAATTTACGGAAGAAATCTTAAACTAAGAATGATAGGGAGTAATGAAGGAAAGTTGATGAGGAGCAAAGTAGCCGTCCCCCTGGAAAGTATATTTGTTATAAGAATTACCTCGGTGCAATCTCTTTTACTGTTATCCACCCAAAAATTAGAACCGCCCACCGTTAACAACGGATCCGAGAATTAAATGGAGAGTAGGGGGGGGGGGGGATATGGTGAAGTGTTATGAGGTGACAGTGGGGAGAGGAGGGGTGCAACATGTTGTTCATATGGTTTTGACCATACATGAGGGGAGAAGAGTGAAGGAATTTGTAAAAATGAAGGTTGTATTATGAAAAATAATGGGCCCTAAACCCTTGAGGCCATAACGTATTTCTATGTTATTTGGTACCATTAGATGGTTTCTTTAGTGGCTATAAGCAATTATTTTATAGCTATGACCCTTTTGGTTTTAAAAAAGGTATCCTTGTCCACTAGTTAACATGGGTATATTAAGCCACTTTCGATCTTTTTTTTGGCCAACAACAACAACGATTTTATATAGCCAAGGAAAGATCTGGGCGATGTGAAGGGGTTAAGAGAGAGGATTTAAAATGCCATGGCCAATCCCCTGGGCCTTAGCGGGGACATTTCTGAGGAAGAGAAAACACCAGAAAGAGATGATAGTGTTATCATCTAAAAACACGAACTCGCTTTATATTATAATGATATTTATATTCTTATAGATTGATACTTTAACATATGATATATTAAATAATGATACTTTATCTTCTTCAGGACCATGCCTAAATCAGTATTGTATTCGTGTAAATCACACTGTAGACCTGTTCAGGAAACAACTAATTTTTCCATTTTATACCCCCTGCAAGGTTCCATGCTTTTTGACTGGAAAAGCGAAAATCCACAAAATTTTTGAGCTCTAAAAGTCAGAATATTCGCCTCATGGAACTCAAGATATTAAGCCCGACAGTGGGACAGTAGAAAAAAGCGCCTAATTTTGCCTTCCAGCCCAGACATTTGTTCACCTGAAGACTTTGTTACAATTGGATAGAACAACAAATGGGTTATGAAATTTGAAGCATTTTTAATATTTTCTGAAAAAAAAAAATCCAAGTAAACATTCAAGAAAAATAAAGACACATCATATCCAGAAAAACAAAAGCTAAATTTTCTGAAAATTCATATAAATTCATAAATATGACAATCTTGACATCAAAAAATGTGTGCCAAAGACATCTAAAAAACTATTTTCAAGTGGCAGAAGAAAATCTATTGTCTATGTCAGAAGGGACACTCACAGTCATCTTCAGGAGTTGGCTTCTTGAAGCTATCAAATCGCTCACGGTGTATTTCCACATTTTGAAGTAAGGTATGTTTTGCTGGAGAATCTGTGGTAATGATGGTTTGCGAAATCAGTCATCATCTTGACTCCCCGCTCAGCAATGTCATTCACTACTTTTACATTGCGACAATTCCCAGGGCCTTGCTGTAGTCAGCACTCCTTGCAGAGGGGTATAAAAATAGGAAAAAAAAAAAATTGTTTTTCTGAAACAGGTTAGTGATGGGCACCTGTGGAGAAGTAGTAGTGGTTGTATAGTGCTGGTGGGGTGTTGAGGGACCTGTGGAGGAGTAGTAGTGGGTGTTATAGTGGTGGTGGGTGCTGGTGGGACTGTGAAGGAGTAGTAGGGGGTATAAGCACCCCTACTACTCCTCCACAGGTCCCCCAACACCCCACCACAACTATACACCCCCTACTACTCCTCCAACGTTCCCTCAGCACCCACCCACACTATACCAACCACTATACTCCTTCCACAGCTTCCCCCAACACCAACCACCACTATAACAACCACTACTACTCTCCACAGGGTCCCCCATACTAGACCTTCAGAAAAGAATTTTTTTTTTTTTCCTATTTTATACACCTCTGCAAGGAGTGAAGGGACTACCAGCAAGGCCCTGGAAATATGTCAGCAAATGTAAAAAGTAGGGAATGACATGGCTGGCGGTGGAGTCAAGATGAGACTGATTTCGCAAACATCATTACACAGATTCCAGCAAAAACAGTACCTTCTTCAAACTGTGGAATACAACCGTGAGCGATTTGATAGCTTCAAGAAGCAAACTCTGAAAAAATGACTGTGAAGTGTCCTTCTGACATAGACAATAGAGTTTTCTGCCACTTGAAAATAGTTTTTAGAGTCTGTCACACATTTTTTGATGTCAAGATTGTAATATTTATGAAATTTATATGAAATTTTCAGAAAATTTAACTTTTTTTCTGGATATGATGTGTCTTTTTTTCTTGAATGTTTACTTGGATTGTTTTTTCAGAAATAATATTAAAAATGCTTCAATTTCATACCCAATTTGTTGTTCTATCCCAATTGTAACAAAAGTCTCAGGTGAAAAAATATCTGGCGGAAGGCAAAATTAGGCGCTTTTCTACTGTCCCGGGCTTAATATCTTGAGGTCCAATGAGGCAAAGGTTTCTGACATTTTAGCTCAAAATGGTTGTAATTTTCGGCTTTTCCAGGTCAAAAAGCATGGGAAACCTTGCAGGGGGGTATAAAAATAGGAAAAAATTGTTTTCTGAACAGGTCTACTTCAGGTATTGGAGAGTAGAGAGAGGAGAGAAGGAGCAGAGATGAGAGAAGAGAGAGAGAAGAGAGGGAGAGAGAGAGAACGAGAGGAGACGAGAGAGATGCAGAGAGAGAGAGAGAGTGAGAGAGAGGAGAGAGTGAGGGAGAGGATGAGTAGGACGAGAGAGAGAGAGGCAGAGATGAGAGGAGAGGAGAGAGGAGAGGAGAAGGGAGAGGAGGTAAGAGGGAGGAGAGAGGTAGATTGGAGGAGAGCGAAGAAGAGACGAAGATGAGGAGAGAGAGCTTGCGACATGGAAGGGGAGCACTTCAAGAGCGAGAGAAGGATATGACGAGTCGGGACTTAAGAAGGCGGGAAGAAGGAGAGGAGAGGAGGGAAGGAAGATTGAGAGAGAGAGCTTCCTTTCACCCTTCAATACTCCTTCACCACCTTCTCCTCTCCCCCTCACCCCCTTAAACTTTTCCCTTCTACCTCCCTTCACCTACACTGCCTTCAGGTATTGGAGAGAGAGAAGAGGAGAGAGATGATGATAGGGAGAAGAGAGACGAGAGAGATGAGAGAGAGAGAGAGAGAGATGAGAGAGAGAGAGAGCCTCGCTTCACGGCGATTCACGTTAGCTCCACCCCTTTGTGTGACGTCACGAGTTCTGAGGCCTCGCTCACGGCGATTCACGTTAGCTCCACTCCTTTGTGTGGACGTCCGAGTCTGACAACCGTGATTGGCGGTTGGCATCCCGGACCACAAACTCTTCCAAATCAGGCGAATATGCGTCCCGGTTCCCAGCCAGCCGGCAGCGCGACTCTCCTCGATTTTCTCCAGCGTCTCCGTCGAGACAAAACCACGCCTTGACCTCGGGCGCAATCCCATCACTCCTTGGCAGCCTGTAGAGTTTCACGTTTGAAGGTATCCCACAGTTCTAAAGGGTCCCTGAGAGCACCGAGCACATCAAACGATTTGAAACTGCCAGCATTACTCATGAGCCACATGTTAAGTCCTCAGTTCTTAAGATGAAAAACAGTATGGTTACATCTGAGATTCTTTGGACTGGACATGAAGCTTTAAGTGTAGCAAAACAACAAGTCTTGAATCTGTCCAAAGAACCAGCCACTCCGGTTAAACCCTGCAGCTCTGAAGGATCCTCCAACGAAGTACTAACGAGGATGTGGTTCGAAATCTCCTGTAGCTACCCCTCCGGCATTACTATTACCATGTCCAGCGGTGCAGCTCTGGTAGATGATAACCCAAGAAACGCAATGCTCAACCATCTGGACCTTGCAAAGTTCAGAAGCAGAGAACTGTTGGTGTTTCTGGTACCGGAGCCATGGGGACCAAAACATAACTCGTAGCCATCTCTTCACAGTGCCAGTAGTAGCATTGAAGTCGCCCAAGACACTGGAGGGGTCCGAGGAGGACACTGGTCTAATACAGAGTCGAGTTTGGCGTAGAACATCTCCTTCTCTCAGTTTTAACGCATCTCGGTAGAGCGTACACTGCAAACAAGAGGAATAAAACCCAACGGTGTTCATCCTCACCGCATTATACGCTCATCAAAACCGAGTTAACCTCAACAAACTGACGGCTGCAGTTTGCTGGAGATGGCCTATAGTACTCCCGTACACGGTGACCATTGCTGTCATGCCGGACCAGTAGTAGGGTGTAAACCCCCAATTGCTAGTCTCGCCACTGCAGGACTCCTCGTCTCAGAGGAGTCCCACTCTTATCCACCCTCAGCCTACTGAGCTCGCCCGATAGGAGAGGTAGTCGATGATCGTCTGAGAGGCTCAGAACGTTCCACGAGCCCACCACGAAGAACCCTCCGCAGGTTGATCCCGGAGTGATTCGACGGGCAGGCGCCCCCCTCTGCACTAGCTGCCCCCCCCCCCCCTAGGGGCCCTACCACTTGATTTAGAGTGCGGGATTCCCGAGGCTTTGCCCCGCACTCGTCATGGGCAGACCCCCCCCTGCGTCGGCATAGGAGGGGCCCTGCATGGTCGGGCCCCCCGGGCAAACCGGGTCCGGGACGGGGATTACCGCGCCCCGATTTTATACTGATAAATTATTTGGTAGGTAAACCTTGTACGGGGAGGGGAGCGGGTGGGATCAGATGGTGTTGATGTCACGGGCGATGTATCAGCCTTGTCATCTGGGTTTGGCCTGGGGTGAATACCAGAGTACGGAGCCGCCAGCGCGTGGCTAGATGGTTACCAGTGTGTAGGGGTTTTGGGGATTCATGTAGAATACTGGCGGGTTTTCACTCGAGCGCGCGGGGTGAATATCAGAGTTGGGGAACCCGCCCAGCGCGCGTCTAATTATTACCAGCGTGTAGGGGTTCCGGGATGCTTTTTAACAACATGCTCGCCGTTTCGGCAGGCCGCTCGCGAATTTTTTTAAACTTTCGGTTAAGGTTAGGTAAGGTTAGGTTGGGGTTACGTACAGGTTCTCCATTGTAATGGTAACTTTGTGTGGGAATCACAGTGAGGTTTTTTTCAGAAAATCCTGTGGTTAGTTTCGGAGCTACAGCCATGCGTAGAGGGTCGCCAACCTGCCGAAAAGGGCGAGCATGTTGTTAATATGTTTCCGGGATTCATGTAGAATACGGGCGGGAGTATTCACCTCGAGCGCGCGGGGTGAATACCAGAGTATCGGAACCGCCAGCGCGCGGCTAGATGATTACAGCGTGAAAGCGGTTCCGGGATTAAATGTAGATACTGGCGGTGAGATTCAGGCGAGCGTGGTGTTGATTACCGACTCCCGAGAGACTTTTGGATTAATACTGAATGAATAGGCTACACCGTTTACTCTTCAACTTTTTTTTTATTCCACACAGGATTTGCTTAATAATACACATGCATAATACAGAATCATGGTAATTTGGTATTATTTAACGATAGGACCAAACTTCCCTACACAATTGGGAACATGGTTTTTGTTTACCTTATTGTATTCTAAAAGACATTTTCTTCTTTAGCTTTTCGTCGCAAATCAATAGTTTCGTAGATATAGAACATTTTAGGTGGGAGGAGGAAAAACGTCTCCTTGTTTACAAAATGCCTCCCTCTTCCTCTTCTTGTGACCTGCATCGCTTTTGTTTCGGAGTAAGTTTTCCGTGCGCGCCCGTGGCTAGGAGGTTAATCTCGGGGTTTCGTATTTTATTAAACTTTTTTATTATTGGACCCCGTTAGGAGGTTAAAGGTAAGGTTAGGTTAGGTTAGGTTCAGGTTAGTTTGGTTCAGGTTGGTTTGGTTTGGTTATAGTCAGGTTTGGTAAGGTAGGTAGGTACCACGGGGGCGCACGGAAACCTACTCCGAAACAAAGCGATGCAGGTTTACAAGAAGAGGAAGAGGAGGCATTTTGTAAACAAATGGAGACGTATTACTCCTCCCACCAAAAATGTTTTTATACCTCCCAAACTATTGATTTGCGACGGAAAGCTCAGAGAAAATGTCTCTTAGAATACAATAAGGTAACAAAAACCATGCTCCCCCAATTATGTAGGGAAGTTTGGTCTTATCGTAAAATGTTACCGTAATTTGTTTATACTAGATATTTGCAATATTAAAAAATTAAAAAATTATGATTATTTTCTAACACTACATAATGACACTATGTACACTAACTACACATTAACTTAATGCCGTGACTCATGAGGATCCGTATTCATTACTCATGAGGAACCGTTAAGGCGGAACCGAATCCCAGACTCGGAACGGGTTTTCCCAGCCGCCGTGGGGGAAACCGTCGGAACCGTTTCCGGAACGGTTCCCCCCCAGCCCAAAGGGCGAATTTTGGTAAAGAAGCCGTAAGAAACCGGCTTCTTGCCTGCTTCTCTCTCGTTTGTGTGCCTCGCCAGAACGGCTGACAGTTACCAGTTTTCTTGTCGGGGCTCGCCCGATCGGCGATCACAGCTGATAGCTGTAAACAAAGCAGCCACAAAATGACGATTGATTGATTGATTTAATCCCAAAAAAGGGTAAATGTGCACAAAAAGACGAATTTTTCATCTTAAACTCATATCCAACCACATCTTCTCTCATAACATACTGAATTAAACGCAATGCTAGTCATTTCACAATATATACCTATCAGCTGCTCTACCGTAGATAACACTATAGTCGCCAGTCACTTACCACTGCACTAATATCGCCAGGCACAATATATTACGAATTTTAGCATCACTACTGATTTGTATGTGCCACTGAAGACGCATCCACAGTAGTTTATATTATGTACATCACACTACATGTCTTCAGTGGCACATGAAAGTCTGTAGGGATGCTAAAATTCGTAATATAGCGTGCCTGCGACATTAGTGCAGTGGCAATTGACTGGCGACTTATATAGTGTTATCTACGGTACCTTGTATATTCTTATACGTGGTCTTAAGGTAAGTCCATGCTTTTGAATGTACATCTGTGTGTTTTACTTGTGTCCTGTTATCTGTAATTACATTATTTCTACGACGATATTCACTCTATTACTAGTTCCGCCTGTCCCGCTGTTTTTGCGAAATATTGTCTAGGCGCGAAATCCTGTAAACCCCCATTCATCGCTCTTATTTCCTGGTTTTACAGGGTTAACTGCTGCCTGATACATGTTACAGGAACTACCACGTGTAGGCCTTGCGGCCTCTTGTAGCTTCCTTATTTTCTTATGTTCTTATGTTCTTATGTTACATGCAACATCGGTCCTAGCTTCCCATGAGAACACTTACAAGTAATAATAGTTACTCAAAAGCCCTTTAAAAATTATCCACGTCAAAAACAGTCAGGATATGGATACTCATGAGAGATACTCATGTATCATGTATTATTTTATCAACTATTATTAGTTGGTATGGTAGTGTTAGGTGACAGAACTACCACGTGTAGGCCTCGTTGCCTCTTGTAGCTTCCTTATTTTCTTATGTTCTTATGTTCTTATTACTTGTAAGTGTTTCTCATGGGAAGCTAGTGACTCGATGTTTTCCTGTAACGTGTTTCGGGGGAGCAGTTAAGCTGTAAAAATAATGTCACAAGCTCTGCCCTTCCCGCCAAAATTTGTTGTTATTTCTGACGTCACGGCAAGAAGCCGTGATAAGCGAGCCCTGGCTCTCGCTTCTTCCGGCTTCTTACGGCTTGCCCAGCTGGCCAATCCGTAAGAAGCCGGCTTCTTAAAAGTCCCTCGCGTTAACAGAAAACGCAAACTGCAAGAACCGGCTTCTTAGGGTTTTCTTCACCAAAATTCGCCTCTAGTATCAGTGTTATGTGAGACGTGGTTGGGTAGGTTGTGCCGCTCCGCCCTCTGCTACCTTAACTACCACTACCACTACTATACTACTACTATTACAAATTTCCCACTAATTCTACTAATCTAAAACGTCACTAGTACAAACTCTATCCTATCATTACTCTACTACTACTACTACCACTACTACTACTACAGCACTACTACTACTACTACTACTTTTTTTTTTTTTTTTTTTAATAAAAGATACCTCCACCGCTTGTTTATTTGGGGATTTCATTAACGGGAATGCCAGTAGCCCCAACTCTGATCGCTACTGACTGTGGCACCCAAAACCATAGCTACTACTACTTATCCACTACTTCTCTCCTCTCTCCGCCCATCTACACAAATATGCTGCTCTCCCACTACAGTGCCGGTAGTTCAGGCCATCCAAATCGATGGTTTTTGGAGGCGGAGTATCTAGTACCCCTGAACATAGGAGGGCAGACCTGAGCAGGAGAAGGAGAGACAGCACCTCATCCAGGCGAACAACGTGGCTCCTGGGGCTGGGCTTCTTTTTCTGCCATTACATCTGCTAGTCTTGAATAGAAGAAATTGGGCCTTGGGGCCCATCCCGCCTGACGTAGTGAAGACCAGGGGTTAAAGGGTGCCGTGGTCGACATTCGGATCCTATCTCCTAACTCCTGATTTTTTCCCGTTCATTCTTTGGTGAGCAGCTTCCAGTGGGATCCTCGGGTTAGCAGGCGGCCATTGGATCGAAGATTCTGATGTCCATAAACGCTCTCTTCCTCTGGTCCAGAACCACAAGCACTTACGTCCACTGGGGCCTCGTTTGTGGTGTTGGCCGTCCTGTACTGCACGTTTTTCGCCATTCAGGGGGAGGAGAGTTGGTTCGTGGTGACGTCGCGCATCCCTCCCTGAGCATGCTGGCCATCAAATTTCTCACCTCATCGTGTCTGATGCACACGAAACCCCCCTTTTTACATGTCATTGTATGGTCGACCCCTGTTTGGATCTCCGTATACACAGGTTTTGGGAAGCCCCTCCACTGCCAGCCATACCTCAGAGCAACGGCATCTACGAATTCTGTTTGTTGAGGCTGAAACCTTTAGCTCTGATAGGTAAGCATGTTAGCCAGTTGGACGCTCCCGTTTCCTGTGCAATGTGAATTTTTCTTCACGGTTTTCGATTGGCATGACATCTTTTAAAGGGGTTTTCCCAAACTTTCCACTTGGCATTCTGTCTGTTCTAGACATGGTTTTCTTTAGCTCCAAGACCGCATTTCTGGTCAGTTTTCTCCCTTTGCATCTTTAGCTATGATTTTTCAGTAAGGGACCTGGTGAGGTGGATGGAGTCTCGGTTCCTCAACCATTTTTTCAGGGGACGTGATCCCCATCCCCCCCAGTCTTGGGGGAAGTGACAGCAGCTTCCTCACGTCATTTTCTATGATGAAAAATTTGTTTTAAGCAGTGCTGGTAGGAAGGTTTTCCTGATGGATTCTTTCCCAAAGGTCTGAGGAGACGGCTGATGCCTGGGATGGTGCGCTTGACGAAGCTCCATCGATGTTGGAGGCTATGTGTGAATGCTGAGTAAGCTGCGTGTGGTTCTGTCTTGGCTATGTCGGACAAGACGCCCACCTCTTTCACCCACTCTGATACTTTCCCTCCCATACTTTTTGCTTGAACTCCGGTGTTCCAACCACTTTCTCCCAAATGCCGCTGCCCGTCCTTTGTCACAGTGACTCCGCTGTCCCTGAAAATCGCATTCCAATTTCATAATGTTTGGGTTTTACGAGAGGATGGACTTGGTGGCGTTGGGTGTGTATCCTATAGTAGGGCCGTTCTTCTTCACAAGATCCCACCACTTCCTTAGTTCTGAGATTTTCCCGGCCCCTGTTAGGTCGTCCGCATATGCCACTTGCTTCCCTGTGTCTTTTCATATGAAGTCTCCTCTTGAAGCACTGATAGGCCCCAAAGGCGTACATTGCCATGGCTACTGGTCACCTTGTTTTTGTTCCCTCCCTTGATTTCAAAATTTTAACATGCTATTTTTTCTATTATCTCTTATGAACATGTCTGAGGGTTCTCTGTATGTGTTTTTCCACATATGTCGCAAATGGGGACACTTCATTCGAATGTTGTGGAGCATTGTCTTTCTGTTTATTGTGTTGAAGGCATTTTTTTGCGTCCTAATTGTGATATCCCAGCGTAGTAGAGTCCAGAGAGACGGGTAGGAATAAGCTCAGGCCAGGTTCAGTTGTATTGGTGGGATATACAGTGGTGGCTTCGGTACCGACTGGGGCCGGTCCATGATGGTCCATCTTACAGTTTTGGGATTAACCCCGCGGCGCCAATAATGAGACCCCAAAAACCCGCAACGTGAAGCGCCCAAAAATCTATCACCAGCAGTTTTCTACATCCCTCCACCTTAGTTACATTATATCCATAGTTATCTAATTATATCCATATCTGTCAGGCTTGACAGAAACTCTAGACGAGCGTCGCAACGGTGGTTTTAGAAGGCTGGTCGTCTTGTGCAGCAGCAATAAAACCCGCAGATGGGGAACCCTC
>JACEEZ010005615.1:30000-34354 GCA_016584305.1 Chionoecetes opilio | reverse complement strand
TATGAATAACACAGTGCAGAAATATGAAAAACAGTGAGAAATATGAATAACACAGTGAAAATATATTAATAACAGTGAAGAAATATAGAATAACACAGTGAGAAATAGAAAAATAGAGTGAGAAATATAGATAAACAGTGAAGAAATATATGAAATAACACAGGTGAAAAATATATGACTGACACAGTGAAGACACAATATATGAATAACACAGTGAAGAAATATATGAATAACACAGTGAAGAAATATATGAATAACAGTGAAGAAATATATGAATAACAGTGAAGAAATATATGAATAACACAGTGAAGAAATATATGAATAACACAGTGAAGAAATATATGAATAACAGTGAAGAAATATATGAATAACAGTGAAGAAATATATGAATAACACAGTGAAGAAATATATGAATAACACAGTGAAGAAATATATGAATAACAGTGAAGAAATATATAAATAACAGTGAAGAAATATATGAATAACAGTGAAGAAATATATAAATAACAGTGAAGAAATATATGAATAACAGTGAAGAAATATATGAATAACAGTGAAGAAATATATGAATAACAGTGAAGAAATATATGAATAACAGTGAAGAAATATATAAATAACAGTGAAGAAATATATAAATAACAGTGAAGAAATATATGAATAACGCTGTGAAGAAATATATGAATAACAGTGAAGAAATATATGAATAACAGTGAAAGAAATATATAAATAACAGTGAAGAAATATATGATAACAGTGAAGAAATATATGAATAACAGTGAAGAAATATATAAATAACAGTGAAGAAATATATAAATAACAGTGAAGAAATATATGAATAACGCTGTGAAGAAATATATGAATAACAGTGACGAAATATATGAATATCATCCTGAATACATGAGTTTCCGTTTCATACATCTAAGTTTCTTCTTCCTGTTTCTATTTTCCCACCTCACTACGACATATATTTTTTCATGAGAGGAGTGACAAGACCCCCCCCGAACTAAATAAGCCCCCCCCCCCTTTCTTTAATATCTTACTGTCTTCTTTATAGGGACCGCAACTAAGCGGGTTTTTTCCCCTTTGCCAGTTCTTAAGAGATGCAAAACAAAACAGAATCTATATATACATGTAATATATTTTCATCTAGCGTGCCAGGAAAAAGGGAGACTGACACGTTAAAGCAATAAATTTTAGATGGAGTAAACTAGATAAATATTTGATACAATCTTTTTAAATAGAGATAAATTTAAAGTATAAAATAGTATGTGCTGTTATGCATGGGCGAAGTGGAGTTTTTCGCTCTTAGTCTGTTTTAAATGTTTTTTCTGAGTCAGGGGGTCACAGAGGAGAGAGAGAGAGAGAGAGAGAGAGAGAGAGAGAGAGAGAGAGAGAGAGAGAGAGAGAGAGAGAGAGAGAGAGAGAGAGAGAAAGAGAGAGAGAAATGAGTGTTTGGTCTCCGTGTGTTAACCTCAAACTCCTCAAATTATCTTCCTTTACTCATCATTTTGCCATCATCATCATCATATTAACTGTCATCATTAACAATCAAGTCATCATTCTGTCATTAGCATCATCATATTAACAAATTATCTTATTTACGTGTTATCCCTGCTGTTGTCATCATCATCATCATCATCATATTAACTAATTATCTCAGGAACTTTTTATCCCTGCTGTTATGTTTCAATCAAGCAGGCGTTTTACACATTCATGATAAAACAAGGCTTCATGTGACAAGTTATTAAATGTATAAACTCTAATGGTGACCAGAATCTCTATACTAGACACTATAATCTATATACTCTATGCGCTCTCTGTACTAATATAGTCTATTCACTTACACTGGGTTCCTGGGAGCTGCTCGATGCCTACCCGAGTATGTAAGGACGTCGCTGATTGGCTGATCCACTATACACTATACACTATACTTACTCTATATACTCTATGCATTCTCTTACTGCTAAAGGCAAGACATACGGAAGAATAATAGCTCGTGTGAAGAAATCTGTGTGTTTGTATTATTTTTATTTTTTATTTTTGCTGGCTATACCTTCGGGCGATTTTTTTTTTTTTTCAATTATATTTTGGGGGGTTTTTTTTTATTTTATTTTATTTATTTTATTATTATTCAATCCCTCCTTGGCACCCTCACCGCACGGCCATCCTTCAGTGAGGGGAAAATACCAGATCGTGTGTTTTTTTATTTTATAAAAACATTTTAAACGGAAAAGCTGGTTGCTGATAAGGAAACTTTGACTTTTCTCCCCTCTCTTTTCTCTCTCTCTCCCCTCTCTCTCCCCCCTTCTCCTCTCTCCTCTCTCCTTTTCCACCAAAAACCCACTAACTACACAAGAAAAGTCAGTAATACGAACCCCTTCCACCCCACACCCCTAAAAAAAACCCCCTTTTCGTAAAACTAAAAAAAAAAATTTTTATTTCCTCACAAATCACCGGGGTCTCCCGGGAAAAAAAAAAACGCATAAAAATTAAATCCACGTGGGTGGAAAAGAGGGCTTTTGCGGGGGGAAGGGGGAAAAGGGGGGAAGGGGGAAAGGGGGAAAAGGGGGGCCCAAAGGGGGGGGGATAAAAGGAACCCATTACTCCTCCTTCCCCTTTTGGGAAAACAAAAGCATCATGGGCCCGGGAAACCGTTGAGTAAAAAAACAACAAAGAGGGGTCAAAGAAATGCTCTCTCCTTTCCCCCCCCCTCTCTCTCTCCTTCCCCTTCTCTCTCCTTCCTTTTCCGCTCTCTCCCGTCTCTCTTCCCTCCCCTTATTTAATCTTCCTTCTTTTACTCTCTCTTTCTTTTTTTTAAAAACCTCCACCCCCCTTCGTCTCTCTCTTCTCTTCTCTCATTCTCTCGCCCCCCTTTCTCTCCCCTCCCCTCCTCTCCTCTCCCCTCTCTCTTTTCCTTTTCTCATATCTCCCCCTCCTCGTCCCCTCTCTCTCTTCTCCTCCCCTCTCTCTCCCCTCTCTCTCTCTCTCTCCCTTATCTCTCCCCTTTTCCCCCTCTCTCTCTCTCCCCTTTTCTCTCTTTCCCTTTTTTCCCAACCTCCACCTCCTCGTCTCTCTCTCTTCTCCCCCTTCCCCTCTCTGCTCTCTCCCCTCTCATCTCTCTCTCCCCTTTCCCCTTTCTCTCTCTCTTCCCCCTCTCCTCTCTTTCTCCCCTCTCTCTCTCTCTCTTTTATATACTTTCAAGGGTTTTTCCCTTTTTTTACATCACAAAAAACGGGTTGGGCAAGGGCCCAAAAAAACAAAAAAAAATAGTATCATGCAAAGGCCCCCTAGCCCGGTTCCAAAAAGAAACAGTAAGAGTAAAAAAAAAAATACCTAGGGCCAAAAAAAAAAAGGGCAAAAAACAATATATTTGCTGCTGGTTTGTCGGGTTTTTTTACCCACCCGACCGGAAAGGGGTTAAGTGGGTAAAAAGGGACAAATTCGGGTGATTCCCGACCCCCCTTTGGGGGGAAAAGGAGGGGAGGGGGGGGGGGGGGGTGGGGTATGAGGTCCCAGCATTTCCCCAAAACGGTAAGACAAGAGACCATGGGTGGGGGGGGGGGGAAAAACACACACACAAACACACACACACACACCCCAAATCAAAAAGACAGGCAGGTTTGGGGAAAATAAACCCCTTGGGACGGTCTTCCCCCCCCCAAACCCCCAGCACCCCAACCCCCCCACCACCCAACTCCCCCCAAAAGCCCCTCCTCCTAGCCCCCACAACAGCCCTCCCCCTAGCACCCCCAAAACCCCCCTAGAAAACCCCAAAACCCCCCCTAGCCCCCTCCCCCCAAAACCCCCCCCATCCCTAGCCCCCCAACAAAAATTCCCCCCAGCCCCCCCCAAAAACCCCTTCCCCCCGCTCCCCCCAAAACCCCTCCCCTAAAGGGGCCCCCCAACCCGCCCCCCCTAGCACCCCCCAAAACCCTCTAGCACCTCCCCCCCAAAAACCCCCCCATCCCTAGCCCCCCCCCAAACAAACCCCCAGCCTAGCCCCCCCAAACAAACCTCCCCCGTAGCCCCCCCCCATCAACCCTCCCCCCCTCCACCCCGCCCGCACACCTGGTCGAGTTGCCAGTCAGTGTTTGCAGTGCGGTAGCGGGTATACTGACCTTGAGGGTCGTGATTGGCGCAGACGACCCTTAACACCTCAATGACTATAGTCTATTCACTTAAGCTGGATTCTTGGGAGCTGCTCGATGCCTACCCGAGTATGTAAGGACGTCGCTGATTGGCTGATGCACGCGGGCTGGGTGGTGATGGTGGTGGTATTTTGGTAGCCTCAGCCAATCAGCGACGTCCTTACATACTCAGGTAGGCATCGAGCAGCTCCCAAGAATCCAGCTTA
>JACEEZ010005615.1:0-27500 GCA_016584305.1 Chionoecetes opilio | reverse complement strand
ATTCCGTCTTTATATACCTGTTTGCTTTTTTCTCACATCCCGTACGCCATTCTATTATAATTTCTCCTCATCCTTTTTTTTTCCTTTCACCTGCTCTTCCCCCAAACCTCCCCCGAGACTGAGAGAGCCAGGAGGAGGAGAGTGAGGGAGGGGAGTAAGGGTGGGAGGAAGATGGGGGGGGGCAGGGAGGGAAGGGGGGGTCAGTGAAGAGGTGGGGGAGGGAGGTGGTTAGCAGTGTGGTAGGTGGGATAGGTGGGGGAGGGAGGAGAGGGGAAGGGAAGGGACAGTGGGGATGGTGGGAGGGGGGAAGGAGAGGAGGGGGCGGCAGGGGGAGAAACAGGCAGGGAGGTAGGGAGGAGGGATGAAGGCTAGAGGGAGGGTAGGGCAGGTAGGGAGGGAGAGAGGGAGGGAGGGAGGGGGGGTAAGCACTTCTACAATGATTAATCTCTGTTCTCTTTTTCATTCTTATTCTTATTCTCACTGCTATAATTATTTTCTATCATAAATAAATAGTATTGTTTTAGTTTATAGATATAAGGTAATATAATACGTGTGTAGTATTTGCCTCCCCCACCTAAAAACCTCAATATTTCCTACCACGCCCCCAACGCTTATTAGTGAGGCGGTGGGGGTGGTGGTGGGTGGGGGTGATAACGGTAGTTGTAGTGGCGTTGGTGGGGTGGGATGAAGGTGGTGAGGTGGTTGTTGGGTTTTGTGGGGGATGAAAGCGGTGGTGGTGGTGGCGGTGGAGGGTGGAAGCAGTGGTGGTGGTGGTCGTGGTAGGGGTGGAAGAAATGGTGGTATTAATACGGTGGTGGTGGAGGGGGATGAAGGTGGAGGTAGTGATGATGATGATGATTAAGTGGTAAAAAAATATATATGATAAAAATATAACAATCATTCTCTCAGTCACTTAACAATCCCCTCAATCCCCCCAAAGCATGGTTACAGTGCTAATAATAATAACATCCATTGACAACATTTATAGTCACTCATATTTACCCAGAATCTTAAAAACTGTATCTCGTAGTCATTATAAAACAATAAAAGTACCATTCCCGCAGCCAACACTACCACACGTCAACCACAATATACCACTATACAAACATACCACTTATATTAACACCTTAATCACTATAATTAAAGTAAACGCTAAAAAAACCACGCTTAAGTAATGTGACAAATACCTTCGATTAAAGAATATAAAAAAAAAAAAAAATATCACTTAAGATGCTTACTTATTTAACTTAACTTACTCACTTAAGATCATTTATCACTTAAGATGCCGGAAAATATTGCTCGTGTGACATGGCCTTAAATTACACACATACTAATGCATTATCTACGTAGTTATTATTATTATTGCTCTAGTACTTAAGCTAACTCCTCGTCTTGTTTTTTTTTTTTTTTTGTCTGTATGCCTCCGGGCGATAATAAAATAATTATTATTATTATTATTATCTACTAATATTTCTGACTCAATAAACACTAACGTATCATTTTAAAGTAAACGCCAAAATAAACGCGCTTAATTAAATAATAAGGCAAGTACCTTCGATAAAATAATTAAAGACCGGAGAAAATATATCAAACTGTAAACACACCGTAAAATAATATGTGGTGGTGGTGTGGTGTGGTGGTGTGGTGTGGTGTGGTGGTGGGGTGTGGTGGTGTGGGTGTGGTGTGGTGGTGTGGGTGTTGGTTGGGGGGTGGGGGGGTGGGGGTGGTGTGGTTGTGGGGGTGGGGGTGGTGTGTGGTGTGGGGGTGTTGGGGTGGTGGGGGTGTGGGGGGGGTTGGGGGGTGGTGGGGGTGTGGGTGGGGGGTGTGGGTGGTGGTGGGGGTTGAAAGGGGGGGTTTTTTGGGTTTACCATGTTGTGGAAAAGTAAAAATTAGGAATTTCCCAATTTAAAAAACCCATTTTCATTATTTATAACTGCATCAAACCCGCCCCGCCAAGCAGCCATGAGGAAAGCCATCATGATATTATAACAAGCAAAGCACCAAGAATTACCTATAGGAGGAGGACGTGTGTGCTCCCGCCGTATTCCAGGCATCGTCAGGTACTTCTGCAGGAGGGAAGGACTGGTAGGAAGGGCGCGGTGGTGGGATAACACAGAAAAAAAGGGATAGACGCCGGAATACTACTTGAGACGCCGCGACGGTAGTGAGACGGACGCGATGAGCCGGTGACATGACGGCGGTGAGAGGGAGGGAGAGGGAAGGGGGTAAAGGAGGGAGGTGGAGGGGGATAGAGGGAAACAAGGGAAGGAAGTAGGTAGGCAAGGGAAGGGGGGGACACGAAAGGAGGGAGGCTGGAGAGATGGGGGAGACAGAGGGAGGTAGGAGGCAAGGGGGTGAGGGGCAAGGTGGGAGGCTGGGGGGATTGCTTATACGACGGTTCTTCACATTATCTAAATCCTCTATTTCCTCCTATTCTCACTGTTACCGGTATTCTTTCGTACAGCAAAGCACTAACTACTGATTTAATACACACAAGTTTACATCCTACCTGTTGTTACAAGTGTTATGTGTGATATTAATGTGTTTGCGAGGGTGTGAGTTACATTTCTCGAGGGTTCCGCACACACAGTCAAGGCAGAAATGCAAAATATGCCAGAAGTCATTAGTTTATCTATTTATCCCTTTTTATTTGTAGGTGAATGAATGAATGTAGCGCTTTTCTTTATAGCTGATAGATGGGTGACGTTAAGGACATGTTACGTAGCGTATATAAGACTGTACGTGGAGATAGGAGATTGTAGGTGGCGATAGGAGGATAAATGTAGCGATGCGAGACTATAGTTGGTGTGTAGGGGGATTAAACTCGAGTGTAGGTGTGCAAAACTCTCGCTACTGTGGCTAATGTGGTGGAAGGGGGAATAGGCTGCTACTAAATAAGAAACTGGGTAGGCTAAGCGTGTATAGTGAGACACACGACGCAACACAGTACAAGTGAAGAGTTGACAAGATTGTTCACTAAGGAGGTGAAGTTGAAGAGGACCTATGAAGCGATACTAAGCGTCAAAGGTCACAAGAAGAAGAAGACTATACGACACTCGGCTCGTTCACTCGGCAATCACTCCGTCTGCTCTAACGCCGCGAACTGAGGAAGGGAAAGGGAGGGCCTCGCCGTTACTCATTCCCATTCATTCATTCATTCTGAAGAAGGGCAGAAATATGTAGATTATGATGTTAAATGAGAGCGCGCATATTGAGACGCAGGGCAGGTGCAGGCAGGCAGGTGCAGGTCAGGTCAGGGCAGGTGCAGGCCGGGCAGGTGCAGGACAGGTCAGGGCAGGTGCAGGTGCAGGGCAGGTGCAGGTCAGGGCAGGTGCAGGTGCAGGTCAGGCCAGGTGCAGGTCTGTGTCGGCCTGCGCGGCGTGGTGGTTGCAACACAGGTTTCTGCTCCACTCGTGTCACGCGTCAGTCAGCACTGTCCATGGCATCATACGAGGTGCTCATCGAGGCTGTGCGGAGTGAGCCAGTGTTGTATGACGCTACACATTGTGATATAATTATGAAGACCAAAATTTTTATCAGAATTTTTCACGTGACAATTCCGATGTTAAGGCAAACTTTGCACGCGTAGCTCGTTTTTCCATGTACTCACTTCTCCACACCGACTTCTTTCCTTTGCTGCTGGCATACAGTAGCATTAACTGCTCCATGTCGTTGTCAGTCAGATTCTGATTCCATATCTACATAATATTGTAACTTCATCATGATCAGCACAGCAGAGACATTACCACACACCACGACACCTGCCTCTACAATGGTCGCATCACACCTGTGCTGCCCTGACCTGTGCTGCCCTGCACTACCCTGCGTCTACCCTGCGTCTCAATGTGCGCCTAGCTTAATAGTTTATCATTGTTTCAGGCATCCTCCCCGGACCAGGGCGCCACGTATTTTCTATAACAATGCTGTCAATAGAAATAGCTGTCTTGAAAACCCTATGTTCGGAAGAAGGTCTCGACTTTGTAAACCTCTGGTATGATTTTTATGAACAACTACTCTTCGAGGAAAATGGCTAAAGGCCCTGTCACACATGCCTTTTTTCACCCGGGTCGGCGAGGCGAGGGGTGGGCAGGTGTGCCTCAAAGTGCATGATGCGGTCACACGGAGGGACATATGAGGCGCGTCTTGTCAAAACCCCGGGGATACTCGGGGGAAAAGTTTGCTTTCCAGAGTAATTTCCCCGTACCAAAAAACGTTTATCAACATAAATGATATACTGTTATTTTCAGGAAATGTCTATTCTGTCAGATTATCACATAAAACACAGTTAAACACACTAAATAAATGCCATTATGAGACTATGAATAAATACGCATGAACAGTATATGCATTTTTTTTTCAGTCGCCATTCAAAATTTTCTGAGACAACTTTTAAAATGGAGTACATCAAACGAAGCGGAATTGTATTAGCTTTCCATTGCTATATATTATTTTCTGATAAATTAATTAGCACCATGCAAAAACTAGCGTTAACTAAATAAATGTGCGGCGGTGGAGGTGAGAGTGGCGCGCTTCTTGTACTCTTGCCACCATTTAAATTCCTTCCCTAGCACGCCACTGTTAATTTCAGCCAGCCGCCTCGAAGATGTTTCACACTTTTACTACATTGAGGACTTTGTGTAATATATTGTTGCTATAAAAATGATTAAAGACTGAGGGCTACCCAATACCCATGCCAACAGATCAACGCTGGCTCTGCTATGCGTGCTGCCAGGCTACCTCGACACAGGTTTTAAGTTATCGGCAATGTTTACCAGTTAGATACTTTTGTATTGCCAAGTATCGTATACCGTCAGAACCAGAAATGTTTGCTGATTTCGAATCTATGATCAAAGATTATATAGGAGCACTACTCAACGAATCACAGCGAGTTGAGTATTGCTGATAAACACACACAAAAAATGGGAAGAAATTGTGAGAAAAATGTTTAAGCACTAGCTAGTATTTCTTTTTGCTGTTTCTTAAAATTTAATTACAAACAATACACTTTTTTTTTTACTATATTGCACAGTTTCCCTATAAAGGTCATGTAAGTGACAAACATCCTCACAACGCCACTGGAGCTTAATACTTTGGGACATGATGACAAACGCTTGGCGGCGGGGTCGGGGCTTTCTGAGGCGCGCTGCGTACCCAACATTGCCGGGGGTGATGGCGACTGACGGAATCCTGTGTATAGCGACGCGCGGGCAAGGATTTGATGTTTTCCTGAACGGCCTGTGGCTGTCCCCTGGTGAAAAAAGCATCGTGTGACAGCGCCTTAACACCTAATGCATAGGGCTGGTTCAGCTCGGTTTGGGAGAAAGCTAAGCTCAGCAGTTACTAGTTTCTGGTTAAAAAACGGCCAACAAAGTCATGTAACCTCTCCGACGTAAATGACCGGTTCCACGATACGACCTCGGTATAAAATATCGTAAAAGCCTGTATGTTCAATGCGCGCACCATCTGACATAAATTTTCAGACCTCGAAGCCCTTGTTGCGACCGAAAATTATCTTTTTATTGGCATATCAGAATCCTGGTTGAACACTACTTAAGAGTCTTTTTGGCTGAGTATGATTTAGCTGGTTACTTAATGTTTAGCTGTGAAATGGTGAATTAGAACAGGTGGAGGAGTATTACTATATGTAATTAGAACAGGTGGAGGAGTGCTACTATATGTAATAGCCAGTCTTCATTCTACGGTCATAGAATACGAGAAAGTTAATAATGTGGATTATCTATTTTTGCAGCTAAAGATCGGTTCGGAATCTTTCCTATCAAATTCCAAGGCAGTTTTTCAATAATGTGGTGGTTTTTTCTCACACTTTTTTTCCTGTCGGCCTCTGTTGGAGGGAGAGGCGGGTGGGGAGGCGCCTTCAACTTTGCTATTGTTTTACCTCTAACACGTAGAAACTGTAATTTTTTTTTTTACATCATACACACACACACACACACACACACACACAACACACAAAAGACCGCTGATTTGCCAGCGGTAGAAAGTAGTCACACAGGCAGCCTCGTTTGGGCCATTCGGCCTGCTGGTGTCTGTTCTTCCTTTGTATTCCTTCTCCTCCTCCTCCTCCTCCTCCTCCTCTCGCCCCAAGCTCCCTCTTCCTGGCAGCAGATGTTATGGAGACAATGGCCTTTGGAGGAGAGAGAGGGAGGCAGGATTTGGTATGAGAGGAGGAGGAGGAGGAGGAGGAGGAGGAGGAGGAGGAGGAGGAGGAGGAGGAGGAGGAGGAGAGGAGGAGGTGGAGGTGGAGGTGGAGGTGGAGGTGGAGGTGGAGGAGGAGGAGAAGGAGAATGGAAATGTTGCTTTTAAGAGGCTGTGGGAAGCTAAACCATAAAAATATATAATTACCCCACCCACTACCACTACTACTACTACAACAACTACCTCCACCATCACTACTACTACTACTACTGCTACTACTGCTACTACTACTACTACTACTTACTACTACTACTATACTACTTACTACTATTTCTACCACTCTACTACTACTACTACTACTACTGCTACTACTTACTCACTACTACTAATACTATACACTACTACATACTACTGTCTACTACAACTACTTACTGCACTACTTAACTAACTACTAACTACTACTACTTACTACTACATCTACTACTTCTACTACTTACTACTATTACTACTCTACTACGACTACTACTCTCTTACTACTACCTACTACTACTACTACTACTACTACTACTTACTCCTACTACTACTACTACTACTACTACCTACTACTACCACTACTACTACTACTCTCTCTCTAGCCTACTATACTCATACTGTGATCACAAATAAACTCTACTCTACAACACACTATCTACACACAATTTACTACTATACTATGTTAGATCCTACTCGCTCATCTCTTATGCGTAGAAAGTTACCGTAAACCAGTCCTCATAACCATCTTTCTCACAATATATGAGTGGGAGTGCTCTCTCTCTCCTCTCCTCTCTCTCTCTCCTCTCTCTCTCTCTCCTCATCTCTCTCCCGTCCTCTCTCTCTCTCCTCTCTCTCTCTCTCCTTAGACATATTGGATCACAAAATAACCACATCAAACAACTTTGCATCCAATTTTAACCTTTTTATGAAAAAGACACTGAAATCGAGTCTTTGGGGATAGAGAGAGAGAGAGAGAGAGAGAGAAAAAGAGGGGGAGAGAAAAGAGAGAGAGGGGAGGAGAGGAAGAGAGAGAGAGAGAGAGAGAGAGAGAGAAGAGAAAAGAGAAGAGAGAGGGAAAAGGGAGAAAAGAGAAGAGAAAAGAAGAGAGAGAGAGAGAGAGGAGGGGAAGAGAGAGAGAGAAAACATAAAATAAAAAAACAAATAAAAAAGGGGATGAAGAGGGGAAAAATAAAAAGGGGGGAAAACCAAAGCATTTTTTGTAAAGGCTAAAACTGATAAATTTTTCAAACTTTAAAAATGTTTTGAAACCGTGTTTGCTAAATTTTGCTTTCATATGAAGGGGGGGGTGCGAGAAATAGAGGAAAGAAAAAAGGGAAGGGGGGGTGAAATGGATGGGGGGAAAGACAAGAGGGGGTAGGCCCCGGAGGAGAGAAGGGCACAGTGGACAGAAAAAAAGGGGGGAGACGGTGGAGGGGGAAACAAAAATAAGCAAAAAGGATGGAGAAATTTTTTTACTCGTTTTCTTTTACACCCAAAAAAAATACGACATTTGGGAATGGAGAAAATGTAGTAGTAGTTATGGATAGTTTTAGGGAGTGGTATAGTGGTAGTAGTTTGGGTTTTGTGGTATTTGGTTTTGGGTTTTATGGTTGAAAAAGTAATTTGGAGGAGAAGGGGGTATAGTTTGTGTATTTGTAGTAAAAGGAGTTTGGGGTAAATAGTAGTAGTAGTTTAAAAGTAGTAATATGGTAAAAGGGAACTGTTGGTATTTGTAGTAGTTGTTTGGGGTTGGGTGGTAGTAGTAGTAGTGTTTGTAGCAGTAGTATAGTAGCAGTTGGGAGTAGTAGCAAAAGGGGGTTTGGGGTTTAGTGGGAGGGTTTTAGTAGTAGTATAGAGTGGTAAATAGTATAAATTAGTATTTGTAGTAGTAGTAGTAGTGTAGTAGTAATATAGGGATAGTGGGAATTGGGGAATATAGTATAGTAGTAAAATAGTAATAGGAAATAGGGGTAATGTATCGTAGTAAATAAGTAGTAGTAGTAGTAGTAGTAAGTAGTAGTAGTAAGTAATTTGAAATAGTTTGTAGTGTAGTAGTAGTGGTAATTTTAGTAGGGGAGTAGTAAGTAGTAAAAAGGATTTAGTAGTAGTAGTAATAGGAGTATTGGGAACTGTATCGTAGTAGTAGTGTAGTAGTAGTAGTAGTATAGTATTTGTATATAGTAGTCATCAAAATTTTTTCCAAATATCAAAAAAACACTTCTTAAAAAAAAACAAATTACAAGCCATCAAAACCAAGACAAAAATAATACTATGAAACAAAATCAACACGACGAAAACATAGCAAAAAAAGCCTACAACACCCACCACCATAGAACTACAGAGGAAAAACAACGAAATATAAGAGGAAAGTTACAACACTCCTTTGAAGAGAATTGGAGCAGAAATTTTGACAACGGAGCCCCACACGTTGTTGACAGCCGGGTTTTTAAAGGCCCGATTGGCTTACCTGTGCATAGGGCGACACAGGGGATGAATGGCAGGTAAAGGTACACGGTTAATACTTTTGTTGCTTCCTTATATTTCGTATTTTTGAAGCATGTATTCAGATTCTTCCAATTTTACAGATTTTGTTTTCTTTCTCTCTCTCTCTCTCTCTCTCTCTCTCTCTCTCTCTCTCTCTCTCTCTCTCCTCTCTCTCTCTCTTCTCTCCTCTCTCTCTCTCTCTCTCTCTCTCCCCCTCTCTCTCTCTCTCTCTCTCTCTCTCTCTCTCTCTCTCTCTCTCACAGTCTTTTCACAACTGTACTTCATTGAATAAAGTATTGATCTGAATCTGAATCCTCCCCTCTCTCTCTCTCTCCTCTCTCCCCTCTCTCTCTCTCTCTCTCTCTCTCTCTCTCTCTCCTCTCTCTCTCTCTCTCTCTCTCTCTCTCTCTCTCTCTCTCTCAGGTATTAGTTTTGTTGCCTCATATTTCGGTTTTTTTCAATCCATGTATTTAGATTCTTCCATTTATTTTACTCTCTCTCCCCTCTCTCTCTCCTCTCTCTCTCTCCTCTCTCTCTCTCTCTCTCTCTCCTCTCTCTCCTCTCTCCTCTCTCTCTCTTCTCTCTCTCTCTCTCCCTCTCTCTCTCTTTCCTTTTCTCTCTCTCCCCTCTCTCTCTCTCTCTCTCTCTAGGTATTAGTTTTGTTGCTCATATTCGGTTTTTCAATCCAAAGTATTAGATTCTTCCATTTATATTTCCTCTCTCTCTCCTCTCTCTCTCTCTTCTCTCTCTCCTTCTCTCTCTCTCTTCTCTCTCTCTCTCTCCTCTCCCCTCTCCTCTTCTCTCTCTCTTGACACTGTCTCGTAAATGTGTGTTCGTGCTCTCTGTAAATAATTATCAATCAACCATTTTCTTTCTTCGTATTTTTCTACACTCTCTGTACATCTTTCTCTTTACAAAAATTCAGCCTGTTTCTATATCTGTATTCTGAGCTATTACATAAAAAATACACCTTTACTTTTTTATAACTCCTTGTCAACATCTTCCTCTACAAAATGCAAAGGAAACTCAGATGACAAAAAAATATCAAGTCAAAAATCCCTTCAATGTTTTTAACTGGAAGTCGACAGGGGTGAGGAGTGGGTAGGGAGGGGAGGCTATAGGAAAAAATAGGGCAAGATAGGGGAGGTAGGGAGAAGAAAAGGGGAGAAAGGGGAGAAAGGGTAACGGGTGGAAGAAATAGGAGAGGAAAAAGAGACGGACAGAAGGGAAATTTCTTCAGGCCAAAACTATTTTTTCTCTTTATGAGGTAGAAAGGCTGAGGTCCACATTTTAAGTTCTCATCCTATCTATGGGGCAGCGAGCAATGACTCTTTTATGGCGGGAATCTAAGACTGTAATTTGCTAGATGGATGTTTTCTTATTTTTCCCTGTCCTTTTCTCTCCTCTCTCTCTTTCCTCTCTCTCTCTCTCCCTCTCCTCTCTCTCTCTCTCCTCTTCTCTCTCTTCTCTCTCTCTCTCTCTCTCTCGTCTCTCTTCCTCCTCTCTCTTTCTCTCTCTCTCTCTCTCCTCTCTCTCTCTCTCTCTCTCTCCCCTCTCTTCCCCCTCTCTCTCTCGTGTTCTTTTTTCGTCGTCTTTGTGTGTCGTCCCTCTTTTTTTATCAATTGTGTGTTTGTCTATTTTTTTGGTTTTGTTTTTTGTTTTCTATTTTTTGTTTTTTTGTCGTATCAAATTTTTGTGTGTGTTTGTTTGTAGTCTTCTTATGTTGCCCGTGTATTTTTTTTCTTTCTCTCTCTCTTCTCTCTCTCTCTCTCTCTCTCTCTCTCTTTCCCTCCTCTTCTCTCTCTCTCTCTCTCTCTCTCCTTTTCTCTCCTCTCTCTCTCTCCTCTCTCTCTCTTCTGTTGTTAATTTTTTATCAAAACTGGTTGACGCGAGCTTTTGCCTATAGCACCCTCCTGTGGAATTATGGCATTACAATAAATAAAAAAGGCAGTGTTTTGGAGTCCCTTTGGGGGGGGGGGGGGTCTCCCAAAAGGTGGGGGTGAGATGGCCCAAGGGGGATTATATAATTACCGCAGCAGCAGGGGCGGCGGCACCTGGAGTCCGGGCTGGTGGGGTGGGAGGCGTTCCTGAGGTGGGGGGTTTGCCTGCACTTCGGGAGTGTCTTGGAGTGAAAAGGGGGAGGGACCTGGAGTGTCAAGGTGATGTCCACAGCCCCCTGGGGTTTTCATCAAAGAGGAAAGCCGAGGCGGAGACGGTGGCCCCCCCCGGTCCCGTAGTGTGGGGCGATGGAGGGTCTTGGGGAAGGGGGGGGAAGCGTTCAGCAGCGTCCAGGAGGCAGAGGGTGATGATAGGGGACTGTGGCCTCTGTTGCTGGCGGGGCAAGGGGTGGAGGGAACTTTATTTTAATAGATTTAGGAGAGGGTGGGAAACAGCCTGGTGGGGGGGGAAGGGCCCGCGGCTGATTTTGCAGCTCTGTCAGCGCTTTGTTTCCCCAAGGCTCATGGCGGGAACCCAAATTAGGAGATTTTGCAGCCCGGGCCCGTCGCTGGGCAGAAGAAAGGGGGGGTGAGGAGGGAATGTTTTCCCGTGGTGTGTTCTGAGGGGGCCTGGATAGAGGGTTTTGAGTCTGTGTGTATGATGACAGAGGGGGTGACCCCAGGGCGTGGGGAAGAGCGCCCCCGAATGGCGACTAATTCAGCCCGGAGGGGACTGGCGCCATTGTTAGACGCCATTGTTTCGTGGTGTGTCGCTCACAAAAAACCGCTCCCGCTGCTCCTGTGGCAGGATCTACTGGGCCCCCCTGTGAAGAATGAGGGAAGCAGGGGTCGTCAAATCCTCCATGACCCGTACATTTCAAACGTAAGGAAGGGGAGCCCGTGGCCTCCTTTTCTCTCTCTTCTCCCTCTCTCTCTCTCTCTTCTCTCTCTCTTCTCTCTCTCTCTCTCCTCTCTCTCTTCTTCTTCTCTTTTTTTAAAATTTTTTGTTTTCCTTTTTTACGCCATCTTTATCCTTTTACTATTTTGATTAAATTTTAGGAACGTCAGGAAGGTTTTTTTATAAATATAATTAGTTGTAATTTGGTTTTTTCCTTTTTTGAATTCAAAAAGTAAGGTAAAAAGGGGTAAAATTTTTCCCTGTTTTTTATTTTAGGACGAGGGGTTTTAAAGGTTTTTTAGTGCATATTTAAGTTTTTTTTTTAAATTAATGTGATTTTTATGATATTCTAAAAGTAAGTTAAAAAAGGGGGTTTAAGTATTCTAAATGTTATATACTTTAGGACGCTTGGTTTTAGGTTGTTAGTGTTTATAATAAAAATGATTTATTACTTTTTAAAATTTACTTTTGGGGAACACACACACACACACCACACACCACAACAACACACACCCCACACAATTAGATTAGATTAAAAATTTTTTTGACCCCAAAAAAATACAAATATACGATGCGGCAATGTTGTCACGGTCCGTGGTCCATATATTAACCATAAAAAAACTACATTTGCAAAACAAGAAGACTTAACATAACAAAACAAAGAAAAAAACACACATACACATACACGCACACACACACACACACACACACACACACACACAGGAAGCGTATTATTTATCCTATTGAGGTATTGACATTCCTTCAAAAAACCAAAGAGCGCAGTAATGTTTGTCATTGATCAGGTAAACATTACTTTTCATCCGCACAACCGCACATCCACGTCACCCCAATAACACCCTTCACCTACCCATTACAACACCCTTCACATACCCATTATAGCCCCTTGCACATGCCCATTACTGCCCATTAGATACTTACCATTCATTACGTCCTATTTTTTTACACGGATTTTTGTAGCTTTTTTTCGCCACACTTTATCATTCCCTAATATTTCTTCTCTCTCTCTTCTCTCTCTCTCCTTTTCTCTCTCTCTCTCTCTCTCTCTTCTCTCTCTCTCTTTCTCTCTTTTTCTCTCTCTCTCTCTCCCTCTCTCCCTCTCTCTCTCTCTGTGTGTGGTGTTGTTTTGTCTGTCTCTTCCCCTCTCTGTCTGTCTGTGTCCATGTTTGCTGTCTCTCTCTCTCACTGTCTGTTGTCTGCGTCTGTCTTTTCTTTTTTTTGTTGTCTGTCTGTTGTCTGTCTGTCTGTTGCCCCTGTCTGTCTTGTCTGTCGTCTTTTTGTCTGTCTGTCTGTTGTCTGTCTGTTTATAGTATCTCTCCTCTCTCTCTCTCCTCTCTCTCTCCCCTCTCCCTCCTCTCTCTCTCTAACTATCTATCGACCCATAAACCTACTATCTACTTTTTCTCTTTTCATTTCCCACCCAAGACAATGGAGTCAATAAATTTGTCGCGAGGCTGGAACACTGGCGGGGGGAATCCGCGTGGATCGGTACACTGTAAGGGGTCAACAACGCCCAAAAAGGCCTCCAAGACGGGGATTTAAGTCATGATTTCGGGGTTGGTAATACGTGCTTGAGGGAAGGTAGTGGTAGTATTTGTGGGTATAGTAGTGTGGTGGTTGGGGGGGGTGGGTGGTGGTGGTGGGGGTATGTGGGAAAGAGTAAAGGGATAAGGAAAAGGTTTTGGTGGAAGGGGGGAGGGGGGGGGAGGCTATTTTGGTGGAGGGGGGTGAAGGGGGTTATTTTGGATGAAGGGAAGGGTTGTTGGTGGAAGGGGGGGGGGAAGGGGGTTATTTTGGGGGAGGGGGGTGGAAGGGGGTTATTTTGTTTAAGGGGGGGTTTGGGAAGGGGGGTTATTTGGTGTAAGGGGGGTTTTTTTTGGGATGAAAGAGGTTTTTGGGAAGGGAGGGGGTTTTATGGGATGAATTGGGGAAAGGAGGTTTGGGGGTTATTTGGGATGAAGGGGGGAGGGTAGGGGGGATTTGGGATGAAGGGGGGTGGGGTAAGGGGGTTTTTTGGTTTGGAGGGGGGGGAAAGGGGGGGTTTTTTGGGGAAATAATTGTATTGGTAAAAAGGGGGTTTTGGGGGTTATTTGAGATAAAGGAAAACCAGTTGGTTTGGTGGAGGTGAAAAGGGGGGTTTTTTTTAGGGGGTTAGCGGGAAGGGGAAAAGGATTAAGAGGTTTCATCGGGTGGTAAAACAGGGTAGATCCCTTGGAGGGTGGGCATTATTTTTAAAACCCCGGGGCCCCGGGCACCCGGGTTGGGGGGGTGGGGGTGGTGGGGGTGGTGGTGGGGGTTTGGTGGTGGGGTTTGGGGGGGTGGGGGGGTGGGGTGGGGGGGGGGGGGTGGTTTTGGTGGTGGGGGGGGGGGGGGGGGTTGGTGGTGGGGTGGGGGGGTGGTGGGGGGGGTAACAAAGGGGTGAAGTTGGTTTTTGGTGGTGGTGGGTGGGGGGTTTTTGGGGGTGGTGGGGGTTGGGGGTTAGGTGGGGGCCCAGATTTTAAGTGGGGGGAAGGAGTCAATGAATATATTTAGTATAGTAGTAGTAGTAGTGTATTAGTGAGTAGTAGTAGGGGGGTTTGTAACATTGTTTATTATATATGTTTAGTTATTGTTTTTGTTGTGGTGGTGGGGTGGAAATGGTTATGGGTGGTATTAGTAATTGAGAAAGATGGGTAGGTTTTATATAATAAATTTAGTGGGTAAAGTAAGTAGTATTTATTTATTTATTTAGATAGTATTTAATAGGTAAAAGTATTTAGTAAAAAGAAAGTTTTAATTTTAGAAAATTGGGGAGTAGTATAGTAGTAGAAAAGATTTAGAAAGCCAAGGAGAAAGTATAGTAGTATATATTTATTTATGTATTTAGTAGTAGTACCCCGGGAAAAAGGTGAGTAAAGAAAAAGTATTTAGTAGTAAAAGTACGGTTAGTAGGTAAAAGTAAAAAAGTAGTAGTAAAGTATAGTAAATAAGAAAGTAGTATTTTAGTGGGAGTAATATTTATAAAAGTAGTAGTAGTAGAAAAAAGTAGTGAATTAGTATTTTAGTAGTAGTGGGATTTAGTAGTAGTAGTAAAAAGTGGGAAAAAGTAGTAGAAAATTAAAAGTAGTGTAGTAGTAAGTATAGAAATTTAGAAATAGTAGTATGGTAGTTAGCAGAAATTTAGTAGTAAATAAGAAAGTAGTATTTAGAGTATAGTGGGAAAAAGGGGTGTGTAGTGGTAGTATAGTAGTAGAAAAAACGAAAATAATAGAAAAAAACAGAAAGTAAAAGTAGTAGTGGGTAGTATAGCAGTAACCAAAAAAACGTCCCAAAAAAAAAAAGTAAAACACATCTAATCCTTTTCTCTCTTTTCTCCTCTCTTCTCTTCTCTCTCCCCTCCCCCTCTCTCTCTCTATCCCCTCTCTCTCCTTTCTTTTCTCCCCCTCTCAAATTCTCTTCTCTTTTCTCTCTCTCTCTCTCCCCTCCCCCCGTCACCACACTCCCACCCCGTCATCCCCTCCTCGGCGACTGGGCCCAAAAACCCGGGCTTCATCACACACAGGAGCGAAAATCCCAACAAACAGCGAGGAAATGGGACGCTATCGACCTTTCAGCGCTACGACTCTAGCAAAGCATTTTCTTCATCCCTCGTGAACATCAGGGCAAAAAACCAAGCGGGAAAAGGAGGAGGGGGAGGAGGGGGGAGGGGGGAAGGGGGAGGGGAGGGGGGAGGAGGAGGGGGAGGAAAAATTTAGGAGGGGGAGGAGGAGGGGAGGAGGGAAGGAGAAGGAATTGAGGAGGGGAGGGGGGGAGGAGGGGAGGAGGAGGAGGAGGAAAGGGAAATTTAGAGGAAAGGGGGAGGAGGGGAGGTGCAAAGGGGAGGAGGAGGGGAGGGCAGGGGGAAAGGGGGGAGGGGAAGGGGGCAGGAGGAGGGGAGGAGGGGGGCAGGAGGGGGAGGGGGAGGAGGAGGAAGAGCAGGAGGAGGCCCAAAAAAGAGGAATACAAGGGCGGGGGTAAAAAAAAAACACATCATCACCCCGTTTTTGCATTTATCCCTGCAACAAAAGCAATAAAATAAAAAAAACCAAAACTACAACCATTACATTATTTTTTTTCATGAATAAAACCCCAACCACAAAAACCTTTAAACCCTACCAAGTTAAAATTTTTTTGCTACCACTCCTCCTCCCTCTTACAACCCGAACTACAATCTTATTCTACTTGGGTTTCATGAAAAAACAAACCCGAACAACCTTTAACATAACACTTTCTGCTACCACTCTTCCTCCTGGTTCTCGTCTCTCTACCACCTGTACCCACTACCACAAAGAAACAACAAAAATAACAACTACAACCATTACTTTCACTCCTACATGAATAACCACACCACAACCATAACAACCTTTAACATACAAACTACTTTCTGCTACCACTCCTCCACGTCCTACAACCAGAGCTACAACCATTACTTCCACTCCTACATAATTAACAACAACCACCACAACAACCGTTAACATGCATACTTTCACTCTTACATGAATAACAAGTTAACAACCACAACAACCTTTAATATATACAAACCACTTTCTGCTACCACTCATCCTCGTGGCTCTCATTTCTCTACCCATCTACCACCACCATTACCTCTTCACCTAAACCCCTACCAAGACCACCACGCACCTGTTGGCCACCTCACACAAAGCACCTCTCCGGTAACATACGATGCATATACCATACACGATTGGCTACCCAACAGAAGGCATCCGCCACTGTACAGTGTAAAGGATCGAGGAGAACCGTCGACACCACACGACAAGTTAATATTCCATTTGGACGACATTCTGATGGCGAAAACCGAACATGATAGGTTGATAGATAGTTGGGAAAGTAGTCAAAGTACCACTCAAAGTAGTAGTAGTAGTAGTAGTAGTAGTAGTAGTAGTAGTAGTAGTAGTAGTAGTAGTAGTAGTAGTAGTAGTAGTAGTAGTAGTAGTAGTAGGAGTAGTAGTAGTAGCAGTAGTAGTAGTAGTAGTAGTAGGGGTGGTAGAAGCAGCAGTAGTTGAGTTAGTTTAAGTAGAAATAAATTAAAGTAGGTTCTACTGTTTTCTTGTGGATGTGCATAGAAGTAGTAGCGGTAGCGGTAGTAATGGTAGTAGCAGTAGTTGTAGGTGCAGTAGTTGTAGTAGTAGTAGTAGTAATAGTAGTAGTAGTAGTAGTAGTAGTAGTAGTAGAAGTAGTAGAAGTAGTAGTAGTAGTAGTAGTAGTAGTAGTAGTAGTAGTAGTAGAAGTAGTAGTAGTAGTAGTAGTAGTAGTAGTAGTAGTAGTAGTAGTAGTAGTAGTAGTAGTAGTAGGTGTAATAGTGGTAATAGTATATGTTGTGTTCCCAAAACCATAAAAAAGTACATTGCCGAGAGAGGGTGACAAATAAGAGAATATCTATGTGTGTGTGTGTTAGTGGCGAGCTTATTCTGTATTCTGGACGGGTAATGAAAAATAATGACATTGAGGGGAACAAAAGTAGGACGACATGAGAGGGACAAAAATAGGGTAAAAAAGGTAAGTCAAAAAAGTAAGTTTTGGAAATTTAAAAGTAATTTTTAAAAAGGTTGTAGACCGGTTGTGTGTGTTTTTTGTTTGGTTCCTTAAGTGGTGTTAAACGGGGGTTGGTGTGGCCAAAGAAAGTTGGTAATTGTGTTATAGTGGGAAGTATGGAAAAGGATGGGGTGTGGATGTTGAAGAAGGTGAAAAAAAAGGGGGTGAGATAGGAAGATGGGGGTTGAGGGTTTGGGTTTGAAAACATGGGGAAGGGAAGGGGAAAACGATAAAAGGGAATGGAGAAGGAAAGGGGAAAGGGGAAAAGAGGGAGGAAGAAAAGGAAGAAGAGAGGATGGTGCGAAAAAAGGGAAAGGGGGAAAGAGAAGGGAGAGAAAAAAGAAAAAGAAAAGAAGGGAGGGGAAGGGAGAAAGGAGAGAAGGGGGAAAGGAGGGAAAGAAGAGAAGGGAGAATGGGGAAGGAAAAAAAGGAGAGAAAAGAAAGGGGGGGAAAGGGGGGAAGAGAGAGGGGGAGATGGGGTGAGAAAAAGGAAGGGAAGGAGGGGGGAGCAAAAGGGGAAGGAAGGAGAAAGAAGGGGGGGAAGGAAGGGGAAGGGGAGGAAGGAGAGAAGGGAGAGGAAGGAGAGGAAGGGAGAGGAAGGGAGAGGAAGGGAGAGGAAGGGAAAAGAAGGGAGAGGAAGGGAGAGGAAGGGAGAGGAAGGGAGAGGAAGGGAGAGGAAGGGAAAAGAAGGGAGAGGAAGGGAGAGGAAGGGAGAGGAATGGAGAGGAAGGAGAGAGAATGACACATCAACAAGAGAAACAATTCCACACAAGCACACAAGCACACAAGGCGAAGTGGTATGTCTCCACTCTTCTTTAATCCACTCCACCTCCATCTTCCTTCTTCCACTTTCCTTCCTCCACCTTCCTTCCTTCCCTCATCTTTCCTTCCTTCCTTCTTTCTTACCTCCACCACCACCTGCCACCTTCCTTCCTTCTTTCCTCCTTCGCACTTCATCCCCACCTTCCTTCTTCCTGCCTTCCCTTAATCTCTCCTTCCTTCCTTCCCTCATTCTCTCCTTCCTTCCTTCCCTCATTCTCTCCTTTCTTCTTTCCTTCCTTCTTTCTTTCCTCCATCGCACTTCATCCCCACCCCCCTCTTCCGCTTCTTTTTTCTTACTTCGCCCCCCTTCCCCCTTCCCCTCACCCTTTCCTCCTTTTCCCTTCCAAAATATAATTTTCACCCCTTTGTCTTACATAAAAGAAAAAAAAAAAAAAAAAGGCAACCCTTCGTAAAACCCTTTAAAATCCCCTTTTTTTTTTTCCTCTCCCGTCTTTTTCTTATGTCTCTCCTTTTTTTCTCTCTCTTCCTCTCTCTCTCTCTCTCCTCTCTCCTCTCTCGTTTTTCTCTCTCTCTCTCTCTCTCTCCTTTTTTCTCATTAGTAAATGGGTGGATGTGCTTGCGTTTGTGTATGTGTGTGTGCTTAAACGGGAAGAGAGAGAAGGGAGAGAGAGAGAAGAAAGAGAGAGATAGAGAGGAGGAAGACAAGAGAGAGAGAGAGGAAGAGATGAGCGAGAGCGAGAGAGAGAGAGAGAAGAGAGAGAGAGAGAGGAGAGATAGGGAGAGCAGAGAGGAGAGAGAGAGAGAGAGAGAGAGAGAGAGAGAGCAGAGAGGAGAGAGAGGAGAGAGGTTTAATCAGAACATCAAAGGGTAATCAGAACTCAAAACAAAAAACACAAGCCCAAAGCTCTTTCCGGTAGGGTAACCTGTGGCGATCACATGTCCAGCGTATGATTAAGGCCGTGGGTGAACTACACACACACATGCACCCACACTTACAGAATATTTCCCTATTTTTCATCAACACCTTACATTACATATCACCATCAACACCTTTACATATACCAAAGACTACGTATAGAGTAGGCTTTGCAAATACGTTGGCTATACAATTGTTATCATCAAGAAAAAGATAGAGGATTTACTTTATAATTACTACATATCCTTGCTGACGAAATGATGGAGGTGGAGAAGAAGGTAGAGAGAGGAGGAGGAAAATATGAAGGAAGAAATATAAAAAAGCAGATGTCCTCAGCTCCATTTCTTCGTAGAGAGAGGAAAAGGAAAAGATGAAAGAAGAAATATGAAAAAGCAGATGTTGTCCTCAGCTCCATTTCTTCGTAGAGAGAGGAAAAGGAAAAGATGAAAGAAGAAATATGAAAAAGCAGATGTTGTCCTCAGCTCCATTTCTTCGTAGAGAGAGGAAAAGGAAAAGATGAAAGAAGAAATATGAAAAAGCAGATGTTGTTCTCAGCTCCATTTCTTCGTAGAGAGAGGAAGAGGAAAAGATGAAAGAAGAAATATGAAAAAGCAGATGTTGTCCTCAGCTCCATTTCTTCGTAGAGAGAGGAAAAGGAAAAGATGAAAGAAGAAATATGAAAAAGCAGATGTTGTCCTCAGCTCCATTCTCTTTCTTCGTATGAGAGAGGAAAAGGAAAGATGAAAGAAGAAATATGAAAAAGCAGATGTTTGTCCTCAGCTCCAAATTTTTTCGTAGAGAGAGGAAAAGGAAAAGATGAAAGAGAAAAATGAAAAAGCAGGATGGTTGTCCTCAGCTCCATTTCTTCGTAGAGAGAGGAAGAGGAAAAGATGAAAGAAGAAATATGAAAAAGCAGATGTTGTCCTCAGCTCCATTTCTTCGTAGAGAGAGGAAGAGGAAAATATGAAAGAAGAAATATATAAAACCAAAAGTTCTCAGTGCCCTTCCTTCAGCTTTCCTAATTAGCTTCCTTTTCATACGCGGCGTCTTACACTTTCTACCTTGTTTCTAATCCTCTCTTTCCCTCAACGTCTCCTTTCCTCTATATCAACACGATCTTATAGTACGTCATTTTCCGTCCGCAGTTCAATTTCGAGTCGCAGTGCTACATGCTGACCTGGGATGGAGCAGAAGTTTAGCTGGAACCACATATATACGTATTTATTCTAACATTTTATATTCCTTTCCCAGAATAAGGAGGAAGACGTGAAAGAAGCTGAGATAAGCAGTTTTTGAAAGGACTGAGCGAAAGGATGTCGTGATGTTGTTGTGTAAGAGTGTGGTGTGTGTGTGTGTGGGAGAGAGAGAGAGAGAGAGAGAGAGAGAGAGAGAGAGAGAGGAGAGAGAGAGAGAGGAGAGAGAGAGAGAGAGAGAGAGAGAGAGAGAGAGAGAGAGAGAGGAGAGAGAGAGAGAGAGAGAGGAGAGAGAGAGAGAGAGAGAAGAGAGAGAGAGGGGGAGAGAGAGAGAGAGAGAGAGAGAAAGTAAAACCTGTAAAAACGACCTGACTAAAAACCTATAAGAATACAACAATAAAGTAAGAAGAGAGAGAGAGAGAGAGAGAGAGAAGAGAGAGAGAGAGGGGAGGAGAGAGAGATAGAGAGAGAGAGAGATAAGAAGGAGAGGGGAGAGAGAGAGAGAGGAGAGAGAGAGAGAGAGAGAGAGAGAGAGAGAGAGAGAGAGAAGAGAGAGAAGAGAGAGAGAGAGAGAGGGGGAGAGAGAGAGGAGAGAGAGGGGGAGAGAGAGAGAGAGAGAGAGAGAGAAGAGAGAGAGGGAAAAGAAAAGAGAAAAAAAAAAAGAAGGAGAGGGGAGAGAGGAGGAGAGAGAGAGAGGAGAGAGAGGGAGAAGAGAGAAAGGAAAAGGAAAAACAAAAAAGAAAGAAGAGAGAGAGGAGAGAGAAGAGAGAGAGAGAGGAGAGAGGGGAGAGAAAAAGAGAGAGAGAGAGAGAGAGGAGAGAGAGAGGAGAGAGAGAAGAGAGAGAGAGAGAGAGAGCACCAGGGTCATTTGATTACGACTGGCGCTTTGTTTAGAAAGACGAAATGAGTAAAGTCTGCGCAGCCGAAACGAATTTGGAGAAGGAGGAGAAGGAGGAAGAGGAAGAAAGGGAAGAGGAGAGGAGGAAAGAGATGGTAGACAAGTAGATAAAGGAGGAGGAGGAGGAGAAGGGAAGGTAGGAGGGAAGGGGAAAGGAGGAGGGGGGAAGAGGGAAAGGAAAGGGGGAGGGGGAGGAGGGAGGAGAGGAGAGGAGAAGAAACACTAAAGCCAATAACTGAACTAGACAAGAGAAACATAGAAACTGAAAACTAGCGGAAATTTGAAGGTGGGAGAAAATAATAGCGACCAAAATCAAAGCCATAAAAACAATGATGAAGGGAAGAGGGAGAATAAGGGGAAAAAGGGGGAGAAAGGAAGAGGGAGAAGAGGGAGAAGAGGGAGATAGGAATAGGTGGAAGATGGAAGAATGGGATAGGAAACAGAAAAAGAAAGACAGTGATGAAGAGAAGAGGCAGAAGAAGAGGGAGAAGAGGGAGAAGGGAATAGGAAGAAGATGGAAGAAGGGTATAAGGAACAGAAGAAGAAAGGCTGTGATAAAGAGATGAAAGAAGAGAGAAAAAGGGAGATGGAAGGAGATGGAAGGGAAGAGGGAGAAGAAGGGGATGAAGGGAGGAGGTAGAAGAAGGGGATGAAGGGAAGATACATACATCACAGCCACAACATCACCACATCACACGTCACCACACCACATAAGAACATAAGAACATAAGAAAATAAGGAAGCTACAAGAGGGCGCGAGGCCTACACGTGGTAGTTCCTGTCACCTAACACTACCTACATCCACCTTTCATCCCCATCCATGAACCTATCCAGCTCTTCTTTAAAGCTCCCTAATGACTCCGCACTAACTACCTGTCTACTGAGACCATTCCATTCATTCACCACTCTATTTGTGAACCAGTTTTTCCCTATTTCCTTTCTAAATCTACGCTTTTCCAGCTTGAATCCGTTACTTCTTGTTTACCCTGGTTAAAAAGCCGAAAGAATTTTCCTACCTCTCCTTTTTTAAAACCCCTTTACCACTTAAAGAAAAAGGAGAAGGAAAGGGAAAGGAATAAAAGAGGGAAAAAGGAGTAGATGGGAAAGAAAGAGAAGTAGAAAGAGGAGATGGGAAAATAGATGGGAAAAGAGGAGATGGGAGGAGATAGGAGATGAAAAAGGAGGTAGGGAGGGGCGGAAGGAGGGGGCGAAGAAGGTCAACACGTAGGATGCGGGGGTGGAGGTCATTTGAAGGGGTCACGCGGGGTCAATTTACTCATTATTTGGGGCAGAGATAATGGAGGAGGGACAGTGTTGCCAATGTTCCCTGCACGTGACCCCAACTGCAGCATCCTTAGCAACACTGATCACATGGCATTATCATTTGATGTTTTCCTAATAAAAAAATAAAAAAATACATATAAATAAAAATGTGTGATATTCTAAAAGCTTATTTATTTTCATCATATCACCGTATGACCGCTGTTATTTTTTTCTTGTAAACAAAATATATTATAATGATGTTTTTTTTTTCTGATGGTGGAAACATTTAATTGAGTCACACGGTTTGGTAATAGTGTTGTACGGTTTTGATATTTTTAGACTTTTAAAATTTTGGGGAACTTTGGCGCACAGGGCCCTGTATTTCTTCGTTGTAAAATCCTGTTATCTACCCTTATACTATGGTTTACTTTTTTTTCCCTTCGGTATTTTGTTACATATATTTTTTTACTTTTTCTGTTTTTTGTTTTAAAACCCCCTTGGACCATAGCGTAATTTCCATCGTAAAATTTGGGGAAAAACCTTTAGACGTTTTTTAGGAATCAGCAATTTTTTGATAATTTTCCTGTTTAGTATTTTTGTCCACTAACTAATTTGGTATTTTCAGTTACTTTTCCCCTAATTTTAAGGCTCACAACATACTTTTTTTTGGGGGGGGAGAAAAGGGAAAAAGATTGGGCGTGAAGGGGTTAAACCTAAAAAAATTTTTTTTTTTGGGAGTTATTATTCCTTTCTATTTTCTTTGTGGTCAATAAAAATATCTACATCCTCTATTTTATAATCCTATGCAAGGGGTTAAAAAATAAAAATTTTCCCTACAGTCAAAAAAAATACACAGTTTTTTTCTCGAAAAAAAAACCTACTTTTTTATAAAAAACTGTTTTTAAAAAAAAAAATAAAAAAAGTGGAAAACTCTGACATTTCCTTTATACATTTTCCTCCCACCCCATTTTGTCCTTATTTCTTTGTTCTATTTTATTTCACCTATTTACTCCTATTATTTTTTATGTCATCCTATTTCTCCTTCGTATGAAATGATATATACGGCAAATTCCCAATCCGACCCCAAACTCCACTTGTCCAAACAACCCCTTTTTTACCACCCCATTGTGTTTTGTTTGGGATTTATTTTTTTTAGTTTTAAAAAATTTTTTTAGAAAAAATTTATTTGAGGGTTTTTTTATGCAGAATTTTACTTTTGCTCTACCACTGGCTCCGCCTTCAAGAGCTGCATTTTTATGTTCAACCATTTTTTTACTTTATTTTTACGTGATTCCAACATCAAATTTCCAAATTTTCCGACCTACCTTCGGTCCCCCCGGGGCGGATAATTAATACTTTACTGACTGAAAAAAAGGGTAGAGAAAAAAAAAAACATCTGATTTTTCTCGTCATTTCTACTCAGATGAAACTTGAAGTAAAAAGTAAACAGAAACTATTTACTGAAGATAAATTTTAAAAAAGTGGATCAGAATCGTGACCTTGAAACTGGGAAGGAAATTTTTGGGTCTGTTTCTTTTAACCATCTCCCTCCCCCTCCCCCCTCCTCCTCCTCCCCCCCTCCTCCTTTCTCCTCCCCCTTCCCCTCCTCCTCCCCCTCCTCCTCCTCCTCCTCCTCCCTTCCTTCTTTTCCCTTTTCCTCCTCCAACCCTCCTCCTCTTCCTCTTTCCTCTTTTCTTCTCCCCCTCCTCCCCTCCTCCTCCTCCTCCTCCCCCTCCTCCCCTCCTCCTCCTCCTCCCCTCCAAAATCCTCCTCCCCTCCTCCTCCCTTCCTTTCTCTTCCTTCTCCTCTTTTCTTTTTCATTCCGGTAGTCCTTTGCCGTTTCCTCTCTTCTTATTTTTCTAGTTCCATCTCGTTTTCTCTTCTTTTCCTCCTTCCCTTTCCCCTTCTTCCTTTCTTTCCATCTTTCCCTGTTTTTTTCCGTTCTTCTCTCTCTTTTTCCCTCTCTCCTCTCTCTCTCTCTCCTCCTTTCCTCTTTTTTCTCTCTTCTGTCTCCTCCCCCTCTCTCTTTTTCTCTCTCTCCCCTCTTTTTATCGTATCTGTATATTTATTCTCTCTCTCTCTCTCTCTCTCCTCTTCTCTCCCCCTCTTCTCTCTCCTTCTTCTCTGTATCTTTATCTTTTACCCTTTCTCTCTCTCCTCTCCTCTCTCCTCTTTTTCCCTCCCCCCGGGCTCTCCCCCCTTCCCTCCCCCTCTCGCTTCTCTCCCCCCCTTTTCTCTCCCCCCTCTCTCTCCCCCCCTCTCCCTCCTCCTTTTTATTTAAACCCCGGACTCCCCCTCTTTTCTAATTCTTCATCTTTTTTTTTTTTTTTTTTTTTTTTTTTTTTTTTTTTTTTTTTTGTTTTTTTTGTTTTTTTTTTTTGCCCTTTCCCCTTTCTTCTCTCTTTTTTTTCTTTCCTTCTTTCCCCTATTCAGCTACTTTTTCCCAAACAAAAATAAAAAATAATTTTTTTTAAGAAATATCTTGGGGAAAAATAATAACTGAAAAAAACCCCAAACCTTGAAAATACCTTCTCTCTCTCTGTCTCTCTCTCCTCTCTCTCTCTCTCTCTCTCTCTTCTCCCCCCCTCTTTTCTCTCTCTCTCTCTCTCTCCTCTCTTTCCTCTCTCTCTTTTCCTCTCTCTCCTCTCTCTTCTGTCGTTATTTTTTATCCTATTTCGTAGCAAGTTTTTTTATTAACTTTTTTCATGTCCCCCCTAAACCGGGGAAACATAACCCTTACGTTGTTTTTGTTTTTTTTTTTCTACTCTTACATCACGAACGTATTACATAAAATTTGAGGGTATTATGTTATGCAGTTATGTTTAATATTATGGTTAACATGGTGCGAGTTGTTCTCATGGCCGAAAAAAAAAAATGTATACATTTTGACCGCAAAAAAAAATGTAACACCCGAAAGCGCGTAAAGATTTCACCTTCGTTCCCCCATAAAATGGGGGGCGGGGCAGTAGGAGGGAGGGGGGTGGGGGAGTCTCCCTCCACCCCCCACCAAAACACAACCCACTAAAAGCTTTTTCCAGAGGATAGAGAGAGTTTTGGTTTTTTGCATGCTCCGGGACCCCCCTTTTTGACTTTGGGAGCGAAAACCCTTGGGGGTGTTTTACTCGGCTCCCACTTTTCAAAGGGACGTAACAAACTTTTCAAATGAAAAGAAGCCCGTGCCCCTTTTCCCCCTGAAGGAAGGGGCATCTGTGATACGTGGGCCCCAGAGGTGAACGTTACCGCAGGCGGGGTTTACGAAGAAAAGCTTTGAAAAAAGGGGGGTCATTGCCACCCGGTACCGTTCCGCCAGGAAACCTGGTTCTGAGCCCCCCCAAAAAAAATCTCCTCGGACGAAATTATGAGGGTTAATTTTAAAATGATCCTGCAATAACGCCGCAAAAACAAAAGAAAAATCAATCCGCTTTTTTGGGAAACGTCTCTGTTCGCACCATTAAAATCGCCTGCAAATTTCGCTGAAATTAAAAACCCCCCGCCCCGGGGAAAAAAAAAAAGCCTTTACTGACAAAAGCTATAAGAAAAGCGGCTTTCCTTTTTAAGAGATCCCGGCAGTGGACACAGAGCAGGGAAGAAGGTCATTTTCAGTGATGAAAGACTTTAGATGGTTAGGATGGCTTAAACCTAGTGCGCCGTCCAATGAGGGTTTCACGGTACCACCCAAAAATTATACCGTGAAGCCCGTAAAAACACCCGATAGCGTTAGGGTTTGGGGGGTTTCGTCCCAATAAGGGCAGGGGAGGTCTTACTTCCCCCCCAAAAATGTTACCTGAAAGGGAAAAATTACTTGAAGTGTTACGTGAAACTTTAGTGCCCTATGCCATTCACAGTGCGAGGTGTTCGCAAATTCTGCCCCCTGCCCCCCGGGCCAAAGTTGTTCAAAAATTCCCAAAAAGACAAAAACATCCCTTTTTGGGTGGCCTGGCAAATTTCCCGGGCCTAAATCCCCGGGGAAAACGCCTGGGGAATGAGTGAAAAAGGCGATCGCGAAGAAAAGGGCCCACGAACATCAACAGTGAAACAGGCCCCACGAAGCTTGGGGGGAAATGGACCCCTCCACTTACCAAACCGCCACTTCCCCCCCGAGGGTTGGGTGGCATCCAATACAAAGGGAAACATGACCCAAATACAAAAGTTAAAAAAACCCGTGTCAAAAAACTAAAAATACTGTAATTACATATTTTTGTTTTATTGTCCGAAAATTTTTAAAAAGTTAAAATTTTTTTTGCGGCCCCCTGTATATGTTTAAGTCTATACAGGAAAGATTACTTGCTATTAGGTTAGTATCAGATCAAATATTTAAATAAGTATTTACGTTAAGGGTTTAAAATGACAAGATTTAAAAAAAAAAACGTAATGGCTAACGAAAAATTAGGATATTTCTCTCTCTCTCTCCCCCTCTCCTCTCTCTCTCTCTTTCTCTCTCCTCTCCTCTCCTCTCTCTCTCCCTCCCTCTCCTCTCTTTGTGCGCAAAAGGCCCCCCCCCCCCCCCCCGGGGTTTTTTTTTTTTTTTTTTTTTTTTTTCTTTCAAAAAAATAGAACAAAAATCTAGGATATTCTCTCTCTCTCTCTCCCCCCTCTCTCTCTCCCTGCCTCTCTCTCTTCCTCTCCTCTCTCCTCTCTCTCTTCTCTCTCCCCGAGGGGGACGTACTACAAAACTAGAAAAAATAGTTAATATTCTCTCTCTCCCTCTCTCTCTCCCCTCTCCCTCTCTCTCTCTCTTCTCTTCTCCTCACTCCCACCCCTCTCTCTCTCTCTCCTTCCCCCTCCTCTCTCCTCTTCCCCAGCGAGGGACGTACTACAAAATAGAACAAAATATCAGGATTTCTCTCTCTCTTCCCCTCTCTCAATCCCCTTTTCTCTCTCTCTTCTCTCTCTTCTCCTCCCCTCCTCTTCTCTCTCTCTCTCTCCCCCTCGCCTCTCCTCTCCCTCCCCTCTCTCTCTCTCTCTCTCTCTCTTTCCCCGAGGGACGTATACAAAACTAGAACAAATAGTCTAGGGAATTCCTCTCTCTCTCTCTCTCTCCTCTCTCTCTCTCTCCTCTCCCCCTCTCTCTCTCTCTCTCCTCTTCTCTATCCTCCTCTCTCTCCTCTCTCTTTCTTCTACAGTACTACAATGAACTGGTGTCAGATAAAAAACAAGAAGAAAAAAATAAACGGGTGGAAAGTTTTGGGCACAACTCCCTCCGCTTTGGGCCCTTTTTTTTTTAAAAACCCCAAAAAAACCAAATTTTTTTTTCCCTTTCAAACCCCAAATATTTTTCCCTCCCCCCCCCCCCCCCAAAGGTTTCCCCAATATTTTTTTTTTCCCCTTTGTTAGAGGCAAAAAAAAATTT
>JACEEZ010005614.1:0-21999 GCA_016584305.1 Chionoecetes opilio | reverse complement strand
ATTTACATAAGTCACTTATCATCCTTCTTTCACTGTGAGAACACTTTTTTCCCTTCACTGTGGAACACATCACAACATTGTCTTGTTTAAAGTAAATCCAATAAACATTTAGTGCAGTCATACAAGTTATGTTTATCTCAAGCTCAGTTATTTGAGTAAATAATATTTCTATACCATGCAATACATTTTCATAAAAAGATAACACAATACTTAATAATAATAATAATAATAATGTCGATGGTATTAATGATAATAATAAGTTATAATAATAGATGGGGGCCATCAGGTCTTCGATGATAATGATTATATATATAATTTATGTAATATATAATGATTATATATTATATAAATACAATAATAATAATTATGATTATAAAAAAAAAGAATAACAATAATGATAATGATGATGATAATAAGCATAATAATAGTAGTAGACTAATAATAATAAAAATAATAATAATACTGATAGTAATAATAATAATAATGAAAATTTCAGTAATAATAATTATAATAATATTAATGATAACTGTAATTATATTATTAATAATATTGATAATTATTATTTGTTATAGTCGGAAATGCTCTTATTTTCATTATCATTAATACTATTTTCACCACTCAATTTTTAAATATTTTTTATGACTATCATTATCACTGTTGTTATTATTGTAATAATTAGTATTAGTGTTTTAATTATTATATTAGTGTTATTACATCATTGTTATTATTGTAGCTTTCAATAAAGTAATTATTATTGTTTCAATCACTATAGTATACTACCAATATACAATAATAATATCATTATCATTAATATCAATTATACCATATATATTTATAATAGATAAAATAGTAACAATAATATCAATTATGATGATAATGATGATAATAAGAATTTATAGAATTATGTTGATAATAATAACAATAATAATGATAATATCAATTATAATGATAAAAAAAATAATGATAATGATATAAATATCAATGATGAATTATAACCAGTAAGACACCTTAATCGGCGAAGGACGAGCGAGCCCGTAGAAACCCGCTGCACGTGCGCACGTGCGGCGTCACCCGGAATTTGACCTGTGTGACTTTGCTAGGTGTGTGGTCTCAAACCACACACCAAATTTCAACTTAGTCGGTATAGCCGTTTCTCAGCTATAGCAAGATAACGTTGTCTGATACCCCTCACGCGGCACGCGCCACGCGCCATGCTGACCCCTCACGTGTGACAAAACATGTCAAAAACAAATAGGGATTGAATGGGGCTATCAGATGGCTAAGACCGCTTGTCAATCGGAAGCGGGATTCCAAAGATATAAGCTCCTGAAAAGCGTGATGGTCGGTCGGGTCGGCCGCTTATTCCGAAAAATCCCGTATCCAGTGAGAACTCGCGAGCGCTTCGCGCTCGCTCGTAATGATATTGATAATAATGAGGATAATAGCAATACAAAAAATATATAGTAATGATAATAATAATAATGATAATAATAATAATAATGATAATAATAACAGAAAAATATTTAATATATTTCCCTGGCCCATCCGCCTTGTATAAATATCAAGAAAGGTGCACGTTTTGCACCTTTCTATGTTTGCACCCTAAAAGTACCTTTAGAGGTGCAAAATTGCACCTTCCGCCCGGCAAGCGGATTTTGCACCCTAAATGTCAAATTTGCACCTTTCCTGCACCATTGTTTCTTAGTGTGTACCACTCCTTGGGTTTTTTCCAAAGGTCTTGGGATTTAGGTCCTGCGGTGGGATATTTTTTGTCTATCTTGGGACTTTTGGAGGGATTATTCAAGTATTTATCCAGTAGTTTATCTCAAGGTACGGTACAACGGTACCTATGCTTACCTTGAGATAAACTACTGGAGAAATACTTGAATAACCCCCTCAAAATCTTGGGAAAAATCCCAAAGAGTGGCATCCCTGACGTCCCTTCAGTACATAAGAACATAAGAAAATAAGGAAGCTACAAGAGGCCGCGAGGCCTACACGTGGTAGTTCCTGTCACCTAACACTACCTACATCCACCTTTCATCCCCATCCATGAACCTATCCAGCCCCTCTTTAAAGCTCCCTAATGACTCACCACTAACTACCTGTCTACTGAGACCATTCCATTCATTCACCACCCTATTTGTGAACCAGTTTTTCCCTATTTCCTTTCTAAGTCTACGCTTTTCCAGCTTGAATCCGTTACTTCTTGTTCTACCCTGGTTAAAAGTCGTAAGAACTTTTCCTACCTCTCCTTTATTAAATCCCTTTATCCACTTAACAACTTCCATCAGATCGCCCCTTACTCTGCGTCTCTCGAGTGAGTGTAATTTTAATAACTTCAATCTCTTCTCATAACTAAAGTTACGTATCCCTTGTATTATTTTGGTCATTCTTCTCTGCACTGTTTCTAACAAGGCTATATCCATCCTGTAATATGGAGACCAAAACTGAAACCGCATAGTCTAGGTGAGGCCTGGACTAGAGCCAGATAAAGCTTTAGAATAACTTCCGCACTTCTACTTTTAACACTTCTGGTAATGAATCCTAATACTCTATTAGCTCTATTTCTGGCCTAAATACATTGTTTCTAGGTCGGAGGTCTGGCTGGGCTCACCCTAACTCCAAGATCTTTTTCACCTTCTGATCTTTTCAGCGATACATTGCTTATGTATCTATTACCAGGTTTTTTTTTACCAACATTCATAACGCTGCACTTATCAATATTAAATTCCATCTGCCATCTGACTGCCCACTCGTTAAGTTTATCTAAGTCTCCCTGCAATATGTTTACATCAGACTGTGATCGAATAATCCTACCTACCTTAGTATCATCAGCAAACTTGCTGATATCACTGCTATTCCCACTATCCAAGTCGTTGATGTAAATCAAAAATAGTAATGGACCCAAAACAGACCCTTGTGGAACTCCACTTGTCACCAGTCCCCATTCAGATTTAGAGCCATTAATTGTAACCCTTTGTTGCCTATTACTTAGCCAAGCTCTGATGACAATGAAGAACCTTCCCATATATTCCATGAGCCTTAAACTTATTTAAGAGTCGCTCGTGTGGTATTTTGTCAAATGCCTTACTAAAGTCCAGATATATTATATCATAATCCTTATCCTTACCTGCCGTCTCATAAACTTTCCTATAAAAACTCAATAAATTGGTGAGACATGACCTACCCTTGGTGAATCCATGTTGTGAATCATTGATCAAACTATGTTTATCTAAGTGCTCTCTAATGTTTTTTGCAATAATAGATTCAAATAATTTACCCACCACTGACGTTAGATTTACGGGTCGATAATTTGACTTTAGTCCTCGGTCTCCCTTCTTAAATATGGGAACAACATTTCCTTTCCTCCACAATAATGGCACATCGCCTATCTCAACCGATTTCCTAAAAATGTGCACTAACGACTCACTAACAACCTCCTTGCATTCCTTTAATACCCTGGGATACACTTCATCTGGTCCTGTCGATTTAAAATTCTTCATTTTATCTATACCCTCTTCCACCATTTCCCTAGTTATCACAATATCTTTGAGTTTCTCCTCATCGCTTCCTTTGAACATCTGTTCACTGTCAGGTATCGTCTGTGTATCCTCCTCCGTAAAAACACTTAAAAAATAATCATTTAGACTTTTACACATATCCTCATCCGTATTTAAGACCTCACCCTGTCCTGACTTTAACGGCCCAACTAATTCCCTTGTCTTGGTTTATATACCTGATAGAACCCCTTTGGGTCACTTTTCGCCTGTCCTGCTACTTTAATCGCATAATTGTTCTTAGCAACTCGAGTTAATTTCTTCACTGTCCTTGCCATCACGTTATACTGTTCTTTGTTTACCAATCCTGCCTTGAACCTAATAAATGTTTCTTTTTACTCCAATGTTGTGTTTTAAATTAGTGGTCATCCATTTTGGATCACTCCTACTGGACCTTATTTCCCTATAAGGAATATTTATTTTCTGTCCGTCAATTATATTCCTTACAAATGAGGTATAATCCTCCTCAGACCCGACCTCACGTCCATGTCTAACTGCTCTAATTACCTCCTCAGCCCCGACCTCACTTCCATGTCTAACAGCTCTAATTACCTCCTCAGCCCCGACCTCACTTCCATATCTAACCGCTCTAATTACCTCCAGGTGCCTTCCTAAAACTCATAATTGGCCTTTCCAGCTGTCATCGCCTGTCCTTACCCTGGGAAAATTTCCTCCCCACCATCCCACACCTCTTATAATACCTCCAGGTGTCTTCTTAATCCTGCATAATTGGCTTTTCTGAAATTAGGTATTCTATGTTTATTGCGACTTAGTTTTCCCACTTCCCATTTTAAGCTAAATTTGATCTCATAATGGTCACTATTATCTAACTTTCCACCGACATCCGCATCTGTAACTAAATCGTCTCTATTTGTCAGCAATAGATCTAAAATATTATCTCCTCTAGTAGGCTCCTTGATTGCTTGATTTAGGAAGTTATCCTGGATTATATTTAACAATTCATCTGCGTCGCTGTCACCTATGATTAAATCCCAGTCTATATTCCTAAGATTAAAATCTCCCAGCACGCATAGTCGATTACATCTGCAGGCCTTGTTTATTTCTTCCATATAGGAGCTGAATCCTCTTTACATAAGTTTGGAGGCCTATACACTACACCCAAAACCATTTTCTCAGTTCCCTCCGTTACCTCTACCCATATAGACTCTATGCTGTAATCTGTTTTTATAACATTATTAACACAACACTGCAATGTATCTCTTGCATAAAGAGCAACTCCTCCACCTCGTCTGCCTACTCTGTCCTTGTGAAATAACTTATACCCAGCTATCTCGACTTCCGGATCAAATACCTTTCCTGACATATCCAACCATGTTTTTTGTTAATGCTATTATATCAAAATCCTCTACACTATTTATTCCTCTCAGGAAATCTATCTGTTTTAAAATACTCCTACAGTTTGTATAGTACACCTTCAAGCAGCTCTCTTCTTTTTGTCCATTTTCCCTTTATCTTTAACTAAACCCCTCCTCTCTCTCTTCTTACGAATCACTTTAGTTCCCTGCCTTCTGAAACTCCTCCTAGTGTCGCAAGTTTCCTTTACCCCGTCCCCAGTGTCTAATCCCCGGTTCTCTCGGAGAAGTAGGTTCTCGCTGGCGGTTTGGTGCCATTCGCGCCAGATATTTCAACTCCCGACCATAACCACACCACAACCCGATACGTTTGGGTTAAAAATATATATATTGCCGGATGGATTTTATACTACCTTGACGTTGATGGGATTTTCATCCAATCTTTTAATGGTCACTGTTTTATTCACATCCCTGCACTGGCGGCACTAAAAGAATCTTTGCTCCCGCAGTTCCCGGGTTAATGTGGAGGAAGGGAGATGACGTAGTTCCAATATTTAAGAAGGGAGATAGAGGATTAATGTCAAATTATCGACCCGTTAGCCTGACGTCAGTGGTAGGTAAGTTATTGGAATCTGTTATTGCAAAAAACATTAGAGAGCATCTAGAAAAGCATAGTTTGGTAAATGATTCACAACATGGGTTCACCAAAGGTAAATCATGTCTCACTAATTTATTGAGTTTTTATAGGAAAGTTTATGAAACAGGAGATAATGATGAGGATTATGATATAGTATACCTGGAATTCAGTAAGGCATCGATAAGGTGCTACACGGTAGACTCTTAAATAAGGTTAAGGCACATGGAATAGATGGGAAGGTTTTTCGTTGGATTAGATCTTGGCTAAGTGATAGGCAACAAAGGGTTACAATTAATAGTTCTAAATCTGAATGGGGGAGGGTAACAAATGGGGTTCCACAAGGGTCTGTTTGGGTCCATTACTATTTTTCATTTACATCAACGACTTGGATAGTGGGATTAGCAGTGATATCAGCAAGTTTGCTGATGATACTAAGATAGGTAGGATTATTAGATCACATTCTGATGTAAATATATTGCAAGGAGATTTAGATAGATTAAATGTGTGGGTAGATAGATGTCAGATGGAATTTAATATAGATAAGTGTAGTGTAATGAATGTTGGTAGAAAAAAATCCTGGTAATAGGTACACTATACGCAATGTATCGCTGAAGAGATCAGAAGGTGAGAAAGATCTGGGAGTGCGGGTAGCTGCAGACCTCCGTCCTAGGAATCAATGTATTGAGGCTAGAAATTGAGCTAACAGGGTGTTAGGATTCATTACGAGGAGTGTTAAAATTAAAAGTGTTGAGGTTATTATAATCTCTAAAGCTTATTTGGCACTAGTCAGACCTCACCTAGACTATGCGGTTCAGTTTTGGTCTCCATATTACAGGATGGATATAGCCTTGTTAGAATCAGTCCAGAGAAGGATGACCAAAATTATTATGGGATGCGTAACTTTAGTGATAAGAGGAGATTGAAGCTATTCAATTTACACTGGACTCGGTGTTATGGACTCGCTCAGCGGGAGTATTTGGTCGGTACCTGTGCAGAAGGACAAAGATCCGGATCTTCAAGTCGCTTGTGATCCCTGTCTTACTCTATGGTTGTGAGACATGGACACTAAATAGTGACTTGAAGAGACGAATCAATGTCTTTGGTAATAAGTGTCTTCGCAGAATCATGGGGTATCGCTGGGATGATTACGTGTCAAATCAGCGATTGCACCGTGAGACTGAATCGAGGCCTATTACCTGCATAGTCCGTCAGCGCCAACTTCGGCTATATGGGCATGTGGCACGCTACCCTGAAACCGATCCTTCCCATCGGGTTGTATCTGTAAGAGACAATCCGGCGTGCAGGAGGCCAAGGGGGCGCCCACAAGGCTCGTGGTTGGGGCAAGTTGATGTTTCTTGTCGAGAGCTGCTTGGTATGGGAAAGGAGCCTGCATGGGAGCTCGCGCGTGGAGTCCCCGGGAGTGGCGTCGTAGGGTGGGCGAGGCGACGCGCCCCCCGGCGTATGCCCCCAATGATTGTTTGATTGAATTTACACTCACTCGAGAAGCGTAGAGTAAGGGGCGATCTGATAGAAGTTTTTAAGTGGTTTAAAGGGATACAATAACGGCGATGTAGGAAAAGTTCTCACGGCTAGTAAGCAGGGTAGAACAAGAAGTAACGGATTCAAGCTGGAAAAACGTAGATTTAAAAAGGAAATAGGGAGAAACTGGTTCACAAAAAGGGTGGTGAATGATTAAAATGGACTCAGTCTTCAGGTGGTCAATGCGGAGTTTATAGGGGTCTTTAAAAGGGGTCTGGATACATTCAGAAGAGAGGTGGAAGAGAGGTGGGTGTAGGTAGAGTTAAGTAACAGGAACTACCTCGTGTAGGTCTCGGTTGTAGCTTCCTTATTTCTTATGTTCTTATGTTAAGTTCTGTGGCATCATTTCTGGATGCGTCCACTGGAAATCTCTCTACTCCCGTAATCCAGCCATATATAATCGAGTCTGATAGGTGATGGTGTGGCTCCAGCGTCCTTTTCCTGATTCCACTTCTTATATTTTTACATCACGAAGGACTGGCCAAGGGCAAGATAAAAAAATTATTAACAAAAAGCCCGCTGAGTTGCCAGTCCCTAAAAAGAAGACAGTAATATAATATAGAAAGGGGGGTTGGCATATTTAGTTTGGGAGGTGTCTTGTCACTTCTCTCTTGAAAAAAAATACGTCGTATGAAGGTGGAAAAATAGAAACAGGAAGAGAGTTCCAGAGTTTATCAGTGAAAGGGATACTGTGAAGTGAAGATACTGATTAACTCTTGCAAGGACAGAATGATGGACAGAATAGGGTAAAGAATGAGTATAAAGTTTTGTGCAGCGGGACCATGGGAGGGGTGAAGGTATGTAGTTAGCAAGTTCAGAAGAGCAGTGACCATGAAAATAACGGTAGAAGATAGCAAGAGAAGCAACATTGCGGCGGTGATTTAAAGATTGCAGACAGTCAGTCAGAGAAGAGGCGTTGATTAGACGAAAAGCTTTTGACCCTACCCTGTTTAGGAGACCTATTTGAGTGGATCCCCCAAAAACATGAGAGGCATACAAGATACATGGGTGGATAAAGATCATGACCAGAGCAAGCAGCTGGAAGGGAGAAAAAAATTGACGCAGACGCCACAGAACACCTAACTACTTAGAAGCTGTTTTAGCAAGAGATGAGATGTGAGATTTCCATTTCAGATTTTTAGTTAAGGATAGTCAAAGAAAGATCATTGCAGAAGAGGGAGACTATAGAATGTCATTGAAGAAAAGAGATAGTTTTTTGGAAGGTTATGTCGATTAGATAGGTGAAGAAATTATGTTTTTTGAAGAATTGAACCAAGCAAGGTTTGCTTAGCCCCAATCAGAAATTATAGAAAGATCTGAAGTTAGGTGGTCTGTGGCATCTCTCCGTGAATCACTTACATAGATCCTGTTGAGCTGGACAGCTTATAAACGACGTTTGAAAATGCAGGGTAGAATCATCAGCGTAGGAGTGGATAAGGAATTAAGTTAGACTTGAAAGATTATTAATGTATAGAAAGACAGGATGGGCCATGGATGGTCCTATGACTATGGAAAGTGATAGGACATAACCTTGAGGAACACCACTTATACCGTCTACCGTAGCTGCAATATAACAGTTTGAAAGAAATTAGGTTGATGGTGCAGAGATAAGGATATTAATCGAATGATGGTAGTTTTGAAAGCAAAGATTTATGCCAGACTATAAAAAACTTTTGATATGTCAAGGGCAACAGCAAAAGCTACACCGAAACCCCTAAAGGAAGATGACCAAAATTCAGTAGGAAAGCTAGAATATCACCAGTAGATCGCCCTTTACGGAAACGGTACGTACGATCAGAAAGAAGACTGTAAGCAGATAGATGCTTAAGAATCTTCTTATAAGGTATAGATTCAAAAGCCTTAGAAAGGCAGGAAGTCAAAGCTATTGGACGGTAGTTTAAAGAATTAGAACGGTCACCCTTCTTAAGAACAGGTTGAATGTGAGCAAACTTCCAGCAAGAAGGAAAGGTGGAAGTATATAGACATAGACGGAAAAGTTTGACCAGGCAGGGTGCAGGCACAGAAGCACAGTTTTTTAGTACAATATGAGTGATCCCGTCAGGACTGAAAGCCGTCCGAGGATCAAGGCCAGAAAAAGCACAGAAAAGATCATTACGGAGGATCTTAATAACAGACATGATATAGTCAGAGGGTGAAAGAGAAGAAGGAACAAGGCTTCATCAACCAGAGCGTAATTTTTTGCCAAGGTTTCAGCAAAGAGTTCAGTATTAGAAATAGATGAGACAGCTGTAGAGCCATCCGGGAGCAGCATAGGGGGGAAAGATGAAGAACAAAAAATGTTAGAGATGTTTATAGCTAGATACAGAAGTCACGAAAGGAGTTTGATTCAGAAGATTTTAACATTTTCTATTGATGAAGGAGTTTTGAGAAGTTGAAGAAAAGATTTGGCATGATTACGGGCAGAAATATGAAGGGCGTGAGTTTTAGGAGATGGATGGTTACAGTACCGTCTGTGAGCCGCCTCTCTATCTTGGACAGCATGAGAACAAGCAGAGTTAAACCAAGGCTTACGGGATTTAGAATTAAAGAAAGTGTGTGGAATGTATGCCTCTATGCCGAAGACAATGATCTCAGTTATGCACTCTGCACAAAGAGCTGAGTTGAAATGCCAGAAGCACCTCCGCTTAGGTGGGTCCCGAGGCAGTATCGGAGCGATATGACACGTTACAGAAGTAAGATTGCGATCTGAAGAGCCCAACGGAGGGAACAGTTTCTCAGAGTAAGCAGAAGGTTAGGAAAAGATACAAAATGTTGGGCGTGTCTCCAAGGCGGTCAGGAAAGTAGGGTGCTGCACCAGCTGCTCTAGGTATTGGAGGATAGAAAAGCTGTAGGCTTATTCACGAGGTTGATCAGTGAAAGAAGATGATAGCCAATGCTGGTGGTTAACATTGAAATCCCAAAAAAGGGAAATTTCTGCAGAAGGAAATTAGATTTAATGTGCTCCACTTTGGATGTTAAATAGTCGAAGAATTTTACATAGTCAGAGGAGTTAAGTGAGAGATATACAGCACAGATAAATTGAGTGAGAGAGTGACATTGAAGTCTAAGCTAGTTGGTAGAAAATTATGAAGATGCAAAACCGTGGGCACGAGAGCAAGTGATGTCGTTTTGTACATATACGCAACATACAGGTTTGGATTGAGAATAATAATAAAGAGAGTAAGAGTAAACAGAAAAGGGACTGCTGTTAGTGCTCATAGACACCTGGGTTTCAGTGAGGAAAATTAAATGAGGTCTAGAGGAGGAGAGATGATGTTCCACAGATTGGAAGTTAGATCTAAGACCGCGATCTACGCTTTGTTTAGTAGTTGCAGCGCTTATTGGTGTTTAACAATAAGTTAAATTATCTTGAAGCCCCAAAAACACAATTCAAATCGATTTGTCACCCCAAAGAAGTTGGAATATATAAATACATCTTTTTTTTAGCCTTTCTGGTTGAAAATGGCAGTTTTCCTTCCGTCCGCCACCAGATATGTTTAATATCTATTTACGGGTACTAGCAACCAGAAATCGCTTGACTAACAAAGTTTTTCTTGAAGCTTAGACATTATAGTAACTGAGAAAAACGGTGGCAGGTATAAAGAAAGGAGGGGATGGGAGTTCTCGTAGCCCTTGGTCTAAAATACCAACACTGGTCCAATAAATATTCCTACCACATATCTACCACCACGCAGACCTTATCTATAGATCCCATATTTCATAAATTGGCCTCGTTCCGACATTCATTGTTGGAGATCATTCAACTCTCATCTGACATTCATTTTGGGATACTTAAATTCGAAACATCATGTTCTCGGCGATAATTATGATTAAAGAGATTGAAGTTATTGATAGACAATAACAAACCAAATCACATAGGATCTACATTTCCACATCTATTTTGTCTACAATGCTAGCACAACACAAGATATAATTCTAGCCAATAATAAAATCAAACCTAATTACATCATAGAACCCGGTCCAGTTACGGCTTGACACCACATCCCAACAATACTAACAATAACCACGCAATCATTAAAAAATAAAGTTACACACAAATATGTTACAATAAGGCAAATTGGGAAAATTTCAAGACCAAATTCAAAAATAATTTGCACAACACTAGCACCATTGATCAAATATGTACACCAGAAACATCGACCAAGCAATAGAACTTGGTATAAAACTATAACTGAGGCCATGGTCAATAGCATCCCATTAACAAACAAAAGTATAGCACAAAGCTACTAACAATTATGACCCCACAATTAGAAACTGCAATTTTATCTTTAAAATATAATGACATCGTCAATAACGAGAGGATGGTCGCATAATTAAGTTTCAACATTCAACATTTTTAAACGGAAGTTAATGGATGAATTTCAAAGTCAATATAAAGATGATGACTTGACGAATGTGATTGAAAGAAGAGAGCCTGGGCCTCTCGGAGGTTACACGCTGCAGATGTTGAGTACTTTCATCTGAAAGGGGCTTGTGGTCGCTGACATATTTGCGCCAGCACGAGCGATGGTAGCGGATTTCCAACCCAAATGCTGTTTGGCTATCTGGGATGGATGCAATCAGAGTGTCAAGTATCAATCTCATGACGTCATTTTCCAGACGGACGGTATATAACTTTAATTTAGTCCAGGCATCTACTGTTGATAGAAGTAAAATCTGCTTGTCGCGATTACTACTATTGTATCCCCATTTCATGCACCACACACATAAGTCTTATCATGAAGGACACCCATGCTGGAGCGGAGCCTTTTAGGTGCACTGGCCTCTGGTGGAGGGTCTTTTCCGGCGTTGATCTGATGCTTTCATTTCTTTCAAGATGTTCCTCGGATTTCTGTTTGCGTTTTTCAGCTTGACAGAGCTTGCGCTTGCTGGATAATGATGCGTAGCAAGTGCTATGCATGTGGTGACTTTTAGGTCCCTTCTCCCAATCCACATTTTCATGTAAATGTTGAAACTTATCAAGTTCTCTCCATTTTAAAGACTTTTCCCGTATGGATTCCCACTTCTCAGGTGTAATGTTTTCCCAAACTGTCATCTCTGTACATGACTTTCCACAGAGTAAAATACACTTGAATTCATCTAAAGCCTTGTCTTGTAACTCTTCACTGTCTGTTCTATTATCCATTCTATTAGTCACTTTACAAGTCGGCGATTTTTCATCAGACGGGCATGCGATGCATCTGAAACAGAAGAAAATTAATATTACATATATTTTTTTTTTGCCATTTCATTGTTTCTGGGCATGCGATGCAGCTGGAATAGTATGAAAAGAAATATTAGATATAAAATACAGCATGCTTTCCCCATTTCGTCGTATCATACTTGAAAATGTATGTCAGGATGTCCCTGAAACTCTAAATAATACTTCCAATGAATTTATCATGCTAAAATAAGTGGGAAAACAACACCTCACATATCCATCTAGCTTATCTTGTGCCGAAGATATTACATTTCATGTTTTTCAGGATGGCGAACAGTGGCCATCCTAGATTTAGAGGTCAAAATAATCCCTAAACTGTACGATAACCATTCCAGTGGCTTTGTAATGTCAGAATTAGTAAAAAATGATATCTCGTTCGTCTTTCTAACTCATCTGATGCCAGAGATATAAAATTTTATGGTTTTTCAAGATGTCGGTGGCGGCCTTTTTCAATATTGGGCTCTAGAAAAGTTAGCCGTCACTTCATAGAGGGGCATAAGGAGCAAATTTTTCTCTAAAATGGTCCAGGTTATCAAATCCATCGAGAAAAAAAGGTAGGAAGAAAATGGTCACGGACTCCAAGAAAATGACTCTACTACCCTGACGGATTAATAAGTGATGAGGAAAATAGAGACTTTGATGTGAACAACGAGGTATTGGGAGATAATCTCACAGTTAATAACAACCAAAAGACAAATCCATATTTATACTAAAATTTAAAAAAACACCGAAACACAACCCAATAGCAAAATCGTCAAAAAAATTAAAATTTATTTTTAAAAAAAACATTCCTTAAAATTAAGGCAAAAAAAACCCAAATTTCAAAACCCCTTTCCAGGGCTTTTTTTCAAATTTAAAAAATGAAAAACCCCCAACCTTTGTCCAAATTTTTAGGTTTTTTCCCTTTTTTAAAGGGGTTAAAAAAGGCCCTCCCATAAAAAAATTTTGGCCCCCAAAAAATTTTCCCTAAAAGTTTATAAAAAAATTTCGGAAAAAAAAATTTTTTTGGAAGAAAAATTAGGACCCCAAAAAAATTTTACCCCCTGGGAAAAAATAAAATAGGTTTTTCCTGAAAAACCCCAGGGTAAGGGGGGAAAAATACAGAATAAAAACCAAAAAAAATTATTTACAAAAAAATTAAAACATCCCCAGCAAAGAAAATTTAAAATAGGGGTAAAAAACTTTTAAAAGGGTTTTAAAAATTTTTTAAAAAACATTGGGGAATAGAAATTTAAACAAAAACCTTTGTTTAAATCCAAAAACTTTATAATTTTCCCCTGATTTCCCTTCCCTTTCCCCCTGGTTTTGTTTTTTCCCCAATTAAAATTTTGGAGAAATGGCCCCCAAAAAATTTCGGCAAAAAAAAGGGTTAAAGGTTTTGGCCCCAAAAGTTATTAAACCAAAAAAAGGGGGGGGAAAACTTTAAAAAAGATTAAATTTAAACGGAAAAATCGGGGGAAACCCCCCTTTTTTTAAAATCCTGACAAAACCCACTTTTGGGGGGGGGTGGAAAATTTACAGTTTTTTTCCCGGGTTTAACATACGGGAAAAAGAGCTTTTTGGCAACGGGCCTTTCCCCAAAGGCCTATTAAAATTTTTCCCTTTGAAGTATGAAATTTTCTTGGCCATTTAAAAATTTTCCAAGGTACGGGGCTTTTTTCCCGGGGGGCTTTCTTCTTTTTGGGGGGGGTGAAAATCTTTGGGAGGGGAAAATTTTGGAAAAAAAAGGAAAAATTTGTGGTTGCGGTTTTGGCCCCAGTTTGATTTTTTGGTTTCTTTTTGGGGGTTGGGGGAAAAAACCCCTTTTTAAACCGGAAGGGGGGCGGGAAAAAACAAAAACCGGGCCGGTGGAAATTGGTTTCCAACCCGGGGGATTAAACCCCACGTTTCCCCCCCGGGTGAACCGTTTTTTTTCCTTTTAAAATGGAAAAGGTTGGGTCGATTTTGGTCTAATCTTTTCCAGTTTTTTTAAAGGCCGTTTTTGTTCATTTTGAAAAGTTTGTTATTTAAAAGTTCTTTTCAAGCTGAAATTTTAAGCCCCTATTCTTTTTTTAAATTTCTTTATATTCTTTTTTTTAATAAAAACGGTTTTTTTCCGGCCCAGGAAATTTAACCGGCAAAAACCCTTTTTTTTTCCCAAGTTTTTGGGATTTTTTCAAAATTTTTTTCCATAGGAAAATTTCCAGGTTTAGAGGCCCCCGGCGCCGGACTCTCAATCCTTTTAACCTTTTTTATAGTTGGGAAAAATCACCCCCCGGCCTTTAAACCTGGCCGAAAAAAGGGGGGAACTTTTTGATCCCCATGGTATAGGGGGAGCCTTTGGATAGTTCACAACGAAGAACCTGGACTTGTTTTTTGTTTCGGGAAAAGGCCTTAACCATTATTCCCAGAAAAACTTGTTCGATTTTTTTTAAACCCTTTTTTTCCCCAAATCTATTTTCCCGGACCCCCTTTTAAACTTTACTTTTTGGAAAACTCTTTTTTCCCCAAAACGGGGGGGTTTAAAAAATTTTTACCAGACCGAACCCCCAAGGGGAAAACCCCCCAGGGTAGGGGCCCCCTTAAAATTGATTTTAAGGGAAGGGGCCCCAAAAAGGAAATTACGTCCAAAAAACCCAAAATTTAATAAAAAAAATAAATTTTAAGAATATGGAGAAATAAATTTTAAAAAGGGGCCTTTAAAGGTTTCTGATATAATCAAAAAATAAAGGGGGGGAACTCCCCCACTTAACAATTTCAAAAAAAAAAATCCCTGCAAAAATAACCCCCCCACCCTCCCTCTCACTTTTTTTAAAAAAACCCAAAAGAATTCCTTTCCCCCCATTTCACGGTTTTAAATCCCTTTAAAAAAACAACACAAAACCCCTTATAAAATCATTTATCCCACGGGTTTGTTTCCATGGCCCTTTCCCTCACTCAGTAATCACTCACACCACCATCACCTAAACCTTTCCCCTTTTAGGGGCTAAACCCCCCCCCTCGGGGTCCTCAGCTATTTCCGCCCCAAAAACCCTTTGGAAAACACAAAATAAATTAATTTTTTAATTTCCCAAAACACATAAAAAATAAAACCCCATTACATCATTTTTAAATAAAACCCCCCCAAACCCATCCCTTTAAAAAGGGGTTTTTTAAAAAACAACTCCCTACCGTTTTTTTTCCGGCAAGGTTTTGGTGAAAAGGGAGAGAAAATATGGCTACCTTCTCCCTTCCTCCCCTTTCCTTCCCGTGCCCTTTCACTAGAAAACCCCGGGCAAAAAATATTTTCGGAAAATATATCTATTGTTTAAAGGACTGAGGATAAAGGGGAAAATTTGCGAGCTTTTTAATTTATTTAAACCATTTAAATTCCTTTACTTCACCACTCAAACGTAACTCTTCGTAAATAAATGATCACGGGGATTAACCCTTTTTTCTCCCCTTACTTAAAAATTTAGCATCATCAGCGAAAAAAAATTCATAAAAAATTTTTAACCCCCCTTCTGTCATATCATTTCAAAAGACCAAAAAAACATACGGGGGGCCAATATGACCCTTGGGAGGAACCCACTTATCACACGGGCCACCTTTCTGACTTTTGATCTTTTTTTTTCTTTTTCCCCATCCCCTTGTTGTTTCAAAAAGTTTTCCATCCATTTCAGAAAACCCCCCCTTCAATCCCCCTACATTTTCTAGTTTCCCCGAGCAAGCCTCTTTGGGGGTCCCTTGTCAAATGCCTTTTTTTAAGGCCCCAAGAAAATTCAATCGACCCCACCCCCTCTTTCCGGGGGTAAACATGTTTCACTTTTGGGAAGAAAAAGTTTTAATAAATTCGTTTTTTACTTTGACATTCCTTCTCAAAAACCCAAAAACTGGCCACCTGCAAGTGTCTCCTTCCCAAAATTTTTCAACCATCTGCCCTTTTCCAAAATTTTTTTCACACTTTTTTTGCCATTTACACTTGTTAAGATATGGCCTGTAATTTAGTGGGTTCTTTTTTTTGTCTCCTCTTTTTTTTTTGGGGATTGTGTGGGGTTGTGTGTGTGTTCATGGGGGGTTGTGTGTGTGGGGAAACCGTGTGGGGGGGTGGGGTGCGTCCCATGCGTGTGCGTGTGTGTGTGTGTGGGGGTTTCGGGGTTTTTTTGTTGTGTGGGGTGTGTGGGGGGTTGGGGGTTTTTGGGGGTAAATATTAAAATACTCCCACGCAGGGCCCAAACCTCTACGCAGTTTGGTAAAGGGGTTTTGGTTGTGGTGGCCGCAAAGGGTGGCCCCCGTGGAATCACAGGGGAAACGTGGCCCTCCCCCCGACACTTTGCCCCGGGGGTGACCAACGAAAATTTCAATCAATAAAATCTTTTGGGGGAAATACGCCGGGGGGCGCTTTCCCCCTGCCCCCCCTAGGGCGCCACCCCCCCGGGGGCACCACGCGCAAATTTTTCCCATGCAGGCCCCCCCTTTTCCCTTTTACTAAGCAGTCTCGACAAAAAAACATCAACTTCCCCCCAGCCACGAGCCTTGTGGGCCCCCCCTTTGGCTCCTCCACCCCCCCGGAATTGCCCTCTTACAGATAAAACCCCGAGGGAAGGACGGTTTCGGGGTTTTAGCTTTGCCCCCACGCCCTTTATACCCCAAATTTTTGGGCGTTTGATGACTTTTAAGGGAAATTTTAGGCCTCGATTCATTCTCAGGGGGTTTGAAAATCGCTAAAATTTTTGACCCCGAAACATCCCAGCGATACCCCAAAATTTTTGCGAAGACATTTTATTCCCAAAAGGCATTGTTTCTCCTTAAAAGGTCACTTTTTAGTGCCCATGTCTCAAAAACCATAAGGAAGACAGGGATCAAAAGGGCGACTTAAAAACCCGGGATTTTTTGTCCCCCCTGCACAGGAAACCGAAACCCCAAAAACTCCCACTGAGCGAGCCCCATAACCCCGTGGGCTATCCCAATCCGCCTTTAAGGCTTCTTGACGGGGACCCCCCGTCATTATGGACGGCGTCCCAAAAGGTATTTTAAAATTTCCAAGATTTTAAATTTTCCTCGCCAAAACGCATAAACCGACTGAAAACTCCCTTCATCTAGTAAAAAGCCCCAGTAAAAAACCTATGCTAAAGGGGGGCCGAACCTAAACAAAATTGCTTCAGACTTTTTTTTTTTGTTTTTAAATATTTCCCCTTTAAGAGCCCCCTCTAAAACCCTATCAAAATTAAATTTTAAAAAGTTACGCCCCCAAAGGGGCCCAAAATTTGCAAAAAATTCAAGATGGCCGCCATGTCAGAATTAAATTTAAAAAGAAAATTTTTTTTCGGGGGGGGTTTTAAGGCCCCTTTTTGTTTTGGGCCAAAACAGATAGGAAGGTGTTTTTCAATCTATCAAATAAGGCTAATTCCGTCAAAATTTATGACGTCCCATGAGGGTTTTATTTAAACGCATGTATACGAAAGGCCCTGATTTTACTTGAAAAAAAAAAAAAAAAAAAAAAAAAAAAAAAAAAAAAAAAATGGGGCCCTTTAAACCCCTTGTGAGGGGTTGTTTCAATATTTTGTACTTGTTTTTTTTTTCCCCCCTTTTTTAAATTTCCCTTTTTTTCTTTTCTTTTTCTTATTTTTTTTTTTGTTTGGGGGGCGTTTTTAAAGGCGCACACCCTAGGAATTAAAAGGGGTGATCAAATTGGACGATTTTGGGGAAAATCTTTTTGAAATATAAAAATTTTTCTGCGCAACCGACAGGCCATTTGTTTATAAACACGGTCTTTTTCCCCCAAGGGGCCAAAACCCAACCACAACTGGTGATTGCCCTAAACCCGTTCCATTTTTCATAAAATTTAAGGCCACCCCGGAGCGTGCCCTGCAAAAACCATTTTTTTAAACAATGTCCCCATGGATTTTTCTTTTTTTAACATAGTTTTTCCCTGGAAAAAGGGGGTGAAACGTTGACCTATAGCTTCAGGGACGCCCAAGTATTTAAAACCGTTTGAAAACCCAAAATTGTCGTTTTCCCGATGGATATGAAACGGACCGTACAAAATATTTGCTCATCTCAGGCGATAAAAAGGGGCTTTTGGCCCACGGGTTTTGTTCTTCATTTGGAAAGGGCCTCGCAAAGTCAAAAAAGGGAACATTTTTTTGGGAAAACGTCAAAAATAACAGAAATTCATAAATTTCCTGTGCTGGGTTTTCAAAAGGGTTTGGAGGGCTGATCTTTTGAGGGCATTGACGGGGGTGAAGTGCGCAAAAATTTGGGTTGAAAAAAAAGGGTTATCGGGGGGGAAAAAACCCCCCCCTTTTCTGGTGTTATTTTTGTCACCATGCTGAAGACCCCCATGGATGATTTGCCCATTTCGATCGGACAAAGCAGTAAACCAGTAAAAACACAAAAAATTAGGGGGAGTGGCAGATCAAGCTTTTGCAGACTTCTCTGGGTGAAAAGCTGGGGCTACCTTTTACCCCATCCTTTCCCTTTGGAGGTTGTGACACAACTTGGGAGATTGTAGGGATTGGTAAGGGACTACCTTTTCAAAAAGGCGATGCCCAAAAAACTTTCGTTTGCAAAGCAGTTTGGGAGCAAGTTTTGGTTTGGGTTCCACTCGTGAGGAAATTAAAACCTCGGGGGAAAAAGGTCCTAGAAAATTTTAAAACGGAGGCAAGAACACAAAAGTCCTTAATTAACTGGGATAGGAATTTAAAAGGACAAAGTAGTGAGGTTGTTTTCCAGCGAAAGAGACCCAAAATCTTCCACCCACACTGGATGCCGGACAGAAACCAAACAAAATATCGGGGCCTTTTACCAAGCAAAAATGTTGGAGGGCCCAAAGGGATGAGGACGTGCATTGAGGGATTAATTGGGGGTGGCAGGATTTTGCGGGCCCAAACTTATGCCTAAAACAAGGGAAACTGTCCACCCTTTCCCCTGCCCAAAATTTCAAGTTGATAATGTCCCCGTGAAAAGGGGACTGCTCCAAAAAACAGGTTGCGCTGCGGGAAAAGCAAGGCCTGAAATGTACAAATGCCTGTGTAAAATGTCTTTGGGAGGCCTTTTCCAATAGCAAAAGCTATTGACGGGGGACTGAGGCCCGACACGGACTTGTAACTCAGGGAAAGTAGTCAGTTTGGGTTTTTATTGAAAATAAGTGGGTCCTTTTTTTTGGGCCCAAAAGGGTTTGGTTCAAAGGGTTTAAAGAAACGAAAAAAAAAAACAAAAACCAAATTCAAAAGGGAAATTACAAAAAACAAGGTACAAAAGGTCTTTTTTCAGTAAAAATGGGGACTACGCATGCCCTTACTTAATACTACGTAAATAGGGGCCCATCATTTTAATAAAGGGAATTAGCCTTATTTAAATATTTTTGATATCACTTTCCCAGGGGGTTGGCAAAAATTTTTAGGGGCCCTAAAACCACCCAAAAAAAAGTTTGCTGTACTTTAAAATTCTGCATGGGGGGCCCCATTTTAAATTTATGAAAATTAGGGCACTTAGGGGGGGTTTAAACTTTGAGATAACTTTCGTATGTGTTCAGGGGGGGTTTCCAAGGAACCAGCCCCAAGAAAAAAAAAAAAAAACCTTCTAAAAGCAATTTGTTCTGGGTATTTTATAATTTGACGGGACTATAAGTCCCCAAAACACCTGGACCTTTTGGTCTTGACCAGGAGCCTAAAGGTCCCAAAGGCTTTGCCCCCTGGGTGAAAACCCCCTCGGGGCCCCCTCACCAGGACCTCCAGCGACTCAGCAAAGTTTAAACTGCACCCATGGGGAAAAAACAAGATATGATCCTTGGTTTGTTCCCGGGGGATGCTCACAACCATTTTTGTTTCTAAAACCCTTTTTGCCCAATCCCATCCATAAAAGGGGTTTGAAAAGTGAGGGGCAAGGGCCCCCCTTGGGCCTCACTCCTGTTTTCCCGGAAGAAGCTGGTACCCCTGCCCCACACTTCACAGCCTCTCACCCGAATACAGACCCGTTTCAACCCCAAAAGTCCTGCAGGAATCCCTCGAAATCGCAGAAGACCAACCGGGGCCAAACCCACCCGACAGCAACAACCAAATTTTAGTTTGACACATCTAAAATTCATAGAAGTACCGGTTTTTTGTTGTCTGTCTGTCTGTTTGTCTTTGTCTGTCTGTCTTTGTCTGTTTCCCGTCCCGTTTCTTCTGTCTGTCTGCTGTCTGTTGTTTTGGGTGCCGCTTTTCTTTTGTGGGTGGCTGGGCGCTTCTTTGTTTGGGGCGCTTCCCTGCGTTGTTTTTTTGGGGGGGTTTTGGGTGTTTTTGAGTATTTGTTCAGGGCCTCTGGGGGGTTTCGTTTGCCGTTTCCTCCCCGTGCCTCTGCTCCCGTTTGTGTGGTTGGTGGTTGGGTGGTGTGTTTTGTTGTGGGGTGGGGTGGTGTGTGTGTGTGTCTCTGCCGGTGTGTGTGTGCTGCGGCGTGCGTCGGCTGTGCGTGCGTGCGTGCGTGCGTGTTTTGCGTGCGTGCGTGCGTGCGTGCGTCTGGTGCGTCGTGCGTGGGGCGTGCGTGCTTTGCGTGCGTGCGTGCGTGCGTGCGTGCGTGCGTGCGTGCGTGCGTGGGTGCGTGCGTGCGGGGTGCGTGGTGCGTCGGGGCGTGCCGTGCTGCGTGCGGCGTGCGTGCTGCGTGCGGTGCTGCGTGCGGCTTTGCGTGCCCCTGCGTGCTTTGCGTGCGTGCGTGCGTGCGTCTGCGTGCGTGCGTGGTGGTGTGTGTCCGTTTGTGTGATTGTGTTGTGTGTGTGTGTTTGCGTGTGCAGCATGTATGTGCAGTGTGTGGGGGGGGGGGGGCCCTGCATGCAGTGTATGTGGGGTTGGGGTGGGGTTGTTGTGTGGCGTGCGTGAGGGCGTGCTTTTTTGTTTGTGGTGTGTGTGTGGGGTTGTGGGGGTGTGTGTTTTGGTGTGTGTGAGTGTGTGAGTGTGTGGTTGGGGTCGATATTTTCCCTAATTACTCCACGCACGGAAAAGTCTACGTCAGCCGTCCGGGTTGGTTGTGCTGATCCCGTCGAAAAGTGTTGGCGCCCCGGGATCACACGAAACGTGGCTACCCCAGGCACTTTGACAGGACCCGACAGCAAAAACACATTGGAGTTTGCACTCACGTTTTGTCTAATATACTCCTACACAGACATCAATACATGGGTCCGAAGGGCCCACAAGCACTTGTTGTTGTCTAATATACAAACTACTACTACAAACCAATTTCATGGGTCCAAAGGGGCCCCCAAGCATTTTTCCCTTTTAATTTTACCCATTTTTGATGATAAAAAAGGGATCCAACCTTTTGAAGAGTTTTAAGAGTCAGTTTCGAAAAAATAGTGGGTGCCCAAAGCAGTCCCCCTCTCCAACCCTTTATTCGATATACACTTCAACATACCACCCCGCGGCTGACGCATAAACGTAATGTAGCAGAAAGACATAAAAATCAGGTCATAACACATAAAAGTAAATCAAAAAAATCATGGGGAGAAAGTTGAACAAAAAAATTAAAAAAATTAATAGCTTTGAGAAAAATTTGGAAATTAAAAACCCCAAAAAAATAAACTTTTTAAAATTCAAGGTAAAAAAAGTTTGTTTTTTCCCCTACAGTAATGAAAGGCAATATTTTAAAACCTACATTTCTCGATTTTTTTTTTTTTTCAAAATTTAAAAAGAATAGGAATAAAGAAGCCAAACTCTTCTCCATTAAAAAAATTTAAAGGGGAAAAAAAAATTAAGAAAACAAAACCAAAACCCCCCCTTTTTTCCCCCCCTCCCCCCA
>JACEEZ010005613.1:128636-136136 GCA_016584305.1 Chionoecetes opilio | reverse complement strand
TATATATATTATACCCGTTGGAGAAAATGTGATGTCTCTTAAGTTTTTTTTCTATTAGCGAAGTACAGATGATCGCAGGAGGAGGAAGGGTATTCGTGGTGTGTGGGCAGGAGGCTGGAAGGGAAGGGAAGGGAAGGGAAGGGAATGGAAGGGAAGGGAAGGGAAGGGATAGGAAGGAAAGGGGAGATATAGGAAGGAAACGGAAGGGAAGGGAGAGAAGGGAAGGAGAAAGGAAGGGAAGGGAAGGGAGATATAGGAAGGGAAGGAAAGGAAAGGGAAGGGAAGGGAAGGGAAGGGAAGGGAAGGGGAGAGGAGAGGAGAGGAAGGAGAGGAGAGGAGAGGAAGGAGAGAGGAGAGGAAGGAGAGAGGAGAGGAGAGGAGAGGAGATAGGAAGGAAGAGGGAAGGAGAGAGGGAAGGGAAGGGAAGGGAAGACAAGAGGAAGGGATGGGAAGGGAAGGAAAAGGGAAGAGAAGGGAAAGGAAGGGAAGGGAAGGGTAGGGAAGGAAAGGGGAGATATAGGAAGGGAAGGGAAGGGAAGGGAATATGAAGAGAAGGGAAGGGAAGAGAAGGGAATATAAGGAAGGGAAGGGAAGGGAAGGGATATAAGAAGGGAAGGGAAGGGAAGGAAGGGAAGAGAAGGGAAGGGAAGGGAAGGGAAAGGAAAGGAAGGGGATATATAGGAAGGGAAGGGAAGGGAAGGGAAGGGAAGGGGAGAGATAGAAGGAAGGGATAGGAAGGGAATGGAGTGAGAGATAGGATAGGAGAGGGAAGGGAAGGGATGGGAATGGATAGGGAGGGAAGGGAAGGGAGAATAGGAAGGGAAGGGAAGGAAGGATGAGGAAGGGATTGAAGGAACAGTGAAGGACGCAGGAAGGAGAGAGTAGGACTAATAAAACTGACAGAAGAACGAGAGAAAGACTAGACCGCAGCATCAGAGAGACCTAGCGCCGAAGACGCAAGCAGACCAACAGACGACAGAGCAGAGAGGAGAGAGAGAGAGAGAGAGAGAGAGAGAGAGAGAGAGAGAGAGAGAGAGAGAAAACAAAGAGAAGCGATATCGAGATGACAACCACAAGAAGTCAATTTTGAAGAACCAGATGCCAAGCGGGATGACCCCACCTGACCTCAAAGCCACATGAAGACCTGCCTCCCCCTTCCTTAACCCCCTCTACCTGCCTCCCCAACACACCCACTCACTACCACAACCCTCTCTAACCCCCACAAACTTCCCACAGACCCCTCTTTTTCCCTCCCCAACACACCCACTCACCACCACAACCCTCCCTCACCCCAACACACCCCAACCAACCCTCTGTACCTCATAGAATAACCTCCTCCTCCACCATAACACTCTCTACTTCCCTCCCCAACACAACACACCCACTCACTACCGTAGATAACACTTTAGTCGCCACCTGCACTAATGTCGCCAGGCGCCATATATTACGAATTATAGCATCACTACTGCTGTGTATGTGCCACTGAAGATGATACACAATAGTTTATATCATGACTGTATAATCTACCCTGTTTCAGTGTTGTTTTATGCTTTGTATCTTAAAGTATAAGCTGTTTCAAATTTCCCTACTCGTTTTTTTTTCGGGCGACGACAACGGCGGTACGACACTCAGTAAATAAACACTAGATGGCGACTCTACTGTTGGTAGCCACTTTGTAGATAATTTTGTCATTTGTTCATTTATAGCCATACTATGACACAGATGAAGACACAAAATGCCATCAGAATTTCCGATATGCACATTCTAACTTTCCCTGAAATCATGGATTAGAACATGTAAGTATATGAACGCCATCAACACGTCTGTCAAAACGTACAAAACAAGTGTCATGGGACTTTACTGTATCATACGGTAACCATAAATTTGTGTCACGCTAAAACACCTTGATTATATCTGTACAGATACAAATCAAAACGGCATATGTCAATGACCTATCGAATAACTGCCGTAGATGTAAGTCATAGTTAGCCACCTAGATCATCGCCAGCGCCATATATACGAATATAGCAATCACTATACTGAATTTTTATGTGCCACTGAACGATGATACACAGTATTTATATCATGACTGTATAATCTACTCTTTTCAGCGTGTTTTACATGCTTGTATCTGGCAGTATAGATGGTTTCAAATTTCCAGGCATACTCCCGGTTCCTTTCACGGGCCGATCAAAGCGTACACACTCGTATACACTGATGGGACTCTACTGTGGTAGCCACGTTTAGATATTTTGTAATTGTTCATTTATAGCCATAATATGACACAGATGAAGACACACAATGACACAGACTCTCCAGATAGCCCCTTCTAACTTTCCTGAAATCATGGATGTAGAAATGTAAGCATTAACGCCACCACACGTCTGTAAACAGAAAAAAAAGTTGTCCTGGCGACTTTACTGTTATGTACGGTACTAGAATGCCTATCAATATCACAAGCTCAAAAAGGCTGCCTTAATCTACCATAGTTGCCCATATAGACATAGAAAATAGTCAATAATACATTCCATAGAAAACGAGTCTCGATGGTAGACTTTAAAAACTATTAACTGCTGCCACTTATCTGGTGTTCCGTGATCAATCGACCACACCTTTAACCTGATATCATGCCATTGTTATCTAAACATTGATAAGTATGTAGGTATAACACTAAATATAATACAATACAGTACGTGACCTACATATAAATACAACATGTAAATTACTTATACACATATATAGTACTGCTGCTACTACTACTACTACTACTAATACTAATACTAATGATAATACTAATACAACAACAAAACATAATAGATTGGCTCCCTCCACCACCACCACAACAGCAGCAGTAGGTGGAGGAGGCAGTGAGTCCTGGTACACAAGGCATCACCATCACACAAGCCACACTGTCCCTTCACACGGCCATGAAATCACACGTTGGTGATGTGACAAGTGGCGGAGGGTTACTATATAGAGCAGCGGTTCTTAACCTGGGGGGCGCGTCCCCTTAAGGGGGCTTAGGTAATTACCTAGGGGGGCGTGATCCACGAGAAGTAAAGGAAGAACTGTCAAGTATTTAACTTGAAGCTCGGCCTTCGCTTGAACATGAAGCTCGCTCGCGAGAGTGAACGAAGATCGAAGAACGTCGCTACAGAGAAGAAAGCGTGGCTGAGAAACTCTGCGGTAAAGTCTTGCCGCGTTTCACTAACTCGGTAGACTTTTTTGCAATATTATTTTTGTTATTATTATTACTATTATTATTGTTATTATTTTAATTATTGTGAGGGTCCGAGGAACGAGGAACGAGGAGAAGCTGGGTATATGCAAGGTATTAATGAACATTTATGTGCACAATAAGTGGTAAAAACACGCATTTTTCAGTCTTTCTTTCTGATTCAAGGATATTCTTAAATATCTTGGTTGAAGAAGTGAAAGGGGGGGGGGGCATGGAGGCAAGGACCACCTACTAAAAGGCCCGTGGTGGCTAAAAGGTTAAGAAGCACTGATACAGACCGTGAATGTACCATGTAACTGATGTAAGATGCCAAAAAGTGTCACCAATACACGGCGCAGCGAGGAGCGGAAAGCTACGCGTATGTTTCATGTCACCTGCAAAGTTTTTTAGTTGCATGTACGTGAAAGAGACATTGGCAGTGTAGATAACAGCCTAGAATGGCGTTGGAAAAACATGATTTTGTACTACTAGAAAACAACTTCCAATGTTTTCTTCACGCCAAAATATTATGTGTGAAGAAAATGTGTTGAACGTCTACAAATTAATAAAATCTAACCATAAATTATACTATTATTATTAAACTTGTAGTATTCCACTGTGTGTTAGCGTGGCGTGGAGGGACAGCGGTCTTTTTTTCTTTTTGTTACCACTTTGTTTTGCCCTTAGCCAGTCCTTTGTGATGTAAAAAAAAAAAAAATAGATAAATAAATAAAAGTCCACGAGACCTGGCGAATGTTGTGTAAGTTTGGGCACTCGAGGGTAAAACCTGTACTCACGCCCGAGGGAACCCGTGTCGTGTACTCACGCCGTCAGCTGCCGCCGCCCTGGCCCGTCCTTGGATTGCCTTCATTATCTGTAAGGGAAAAAATACTGTCTATTAAAAATTCCTGCTTATCCTGGAGGCAAACTAAACCACATGTACACGTGAATGTTGCCAAAAGCCCTGCGTCCTACTTACATTCTTGATGTAATGCTTCGCTAATGAGGAGTGAAAGGAGGCAAGAGTATGCAAATATATATTTATATTTTCCTTGGAATTTCCAGTGACTACTACTACACGACAAAACTTTCCGTAAACATAATTTGCAACTAAACCCAAACAAAAAATGGCACAAAAAATAGTGACGCGGATAAAAACGAATCTCCAAACATGTGGAAATGAGTTTACTTTATCATTTCATTTCAGAACAAATAAAAAACTAAAAAGTGAAGCGGATAAAAACGAATCTCGTAACACGTGAAAATGAGTTTACTTTATCATTTCTGAACTAACTTTCCCCACGCCCACCCCGCCCATTTACTGGCATATGAGGGGGAGGCGCGCCCTGCCTCGCCCATGTCCGTGCTTTAAGTTCCCTAATATGACATGCACGTGGCTGGGGGGAGACAGGACAGGAAGGAAGGGGGGGGGGGGGAAGCAACGCCCTCTTTGCCTGACTACCCAACACACTGACCCAATGAACCTCGCCTCACCCTCCACTGGGTCGCCTGATGCAGCCTGGAGATAAGGAAGAAGGAGAAGGAAGGAAGGAAGGAAGGAAGGAAGGAAGGAAGGAAGGAAGGAAGGAAGGAAGGAAGGAAGGAAGGAAGGAAGGAAGAAGTTAAAGAGCGAGCATCGAAATAAAGCAATTGTCAAAACTTTTAATTTTTCATATTTATATTTAAACAAAAATTACAATAAGTCTTAAAGTTAAACGTTGTATGTGGAACTGTTCTAAAAGCCTAGACATAAAGAGATATACAGTAAGATTATAACATACAAAATATACAATATATACAGGGAATATTTACTTAATCTATTATATTTTTTGAAACTTTATCTATTTCGCTAATTGTTTCCCTCAAGTTTGTTTATCAATTGTAAGATTTAATTTCCCACAAATTGTAAAGTATCTATGAAATTACTTCATTTAGAGCAGTCGGGAGTTTTGCGGCATTGTCTTGTATAAATAATGAACTAAAATATTGAAGACATTTGTCATTTTACTCTCGTTACTTACGTGTTATCGATTGATTGTAATGCCGAAAAAGGGGAAATGTGCCAGACATCAGAGGGCACTATGGCAAAGCATAACACAGGGAAGGGTTAGAGAGCAAGAGTGACACGGTGAGGGAAGGTGAGAGGCACGGGATGTTACAGCAGGAGTATGTGTTAGGACGCCTAGTAAAAGAGCCTATGCTGTTTGTAAGGACTTTCTTCCTTATTAACCCCTTGAGACCCAGAACGTAATTTCCATTGTAATTTGTGCACCATTAGACTATTTTTAGCGACTATAAGCAATATTCTATAGATATGACCTGTTTAATATCCTTATCCACTAACTAATTTGGTATATACAGTTACTTTTCGTGATTTTATGGCTCGACAATATACATTTTTTTTTATAGCAAAGGAAAGATCTGGGTGTGAAGGGGTTAAACAATCTTAAGTCTTGGGAATTAGATAATCGAAAGTTTCCAATACATACTTCCAAGTTTGTCTTACTGATCAGCAATTTCTCAGTGTTGTGCCTAACTCTCCCCCGCTGCGTCATGTTACGTACTAATGCATGCGCGTGTCTCGAAGGCAAGTTTGTTGGTAATGTGATTAGTGAAACACCTTGACTCAGTATTCTCACCTGAACGTCTGCCTCGGAAAGTGTCACATTATTACTCAGCTTGATTGAAAATTCCCATTAATGTATTCCAGGACTCATTAATGTTACCGCTTATTTGCAATGCTTTCCAGGTTATGTAGCGAGAAGTGACCTGAGTGTATTAAAGTCTACCACACGTTAAGCTGCAGCTTTCCTTGGCTAACATTTATAATAGTCATCTTAGTTTTAATGATAGAAGTAAACACATAGAAGAATGAGTCTATTAAAGTCTACCAAACGATAATCTGAAACTTTCCTTTGCTAACATTTATAGCTTCCTTATTTTCTTATGTTCTCATGTTCTTATAACAATAATCATAGTTTTAATTATACAAGTTGCAATGTAATGATCACATCAAGTCAATTCGAACCAGTGACAGCGCTGTTAACTAATATGTCGCGAGTTAACAACAAAATATCGTCTATGTTAAACCCTCTCGTTAGTGTTGAATAAAAGCAAAGTCTTGTAAATTATTATAAAGTTCTTGACATGAATGTGAAATTAATGTCTCGTTCAATTAAGATACTGGTAAATTGAAATCACAATATTTAATACTGTTAATTCGCTACTAATATCCGCTACATTTCGGTACAATTTAATATGTCATCAGCGTCGAGTGGTTGGATTGGTGGTGTGTAAATGAGAGCAAGTATTAATTTGCGTGAAGGAGGAGGAGGAGGAGGAGGAGGAGGAGGAGGAGGAGGAGGAGGACGAGGACGAGGACGAGGACGAGGACGCAGACTGTAATGAGGATTTGAATGCTGGTGGAAATGAAAATTACTAAAACAAGGAAGAGAATGCAGACAAAAATGACACTGCTAGGAGGAGAATCAGGGAAGTAGCAGGAGGATTAACAAGGCAAAGAGGCGGAAGAGAGTCTGATGAAGCGTCATGGGATAAGATAAGATACTTTGATCCTATCTAGACACTTTGCAAGTACCAACTACAAGGTTATTGACTATACAAAGCGCCACCACACCAAGACGAACTTGGCGGACTCGCCAAGCGGTCTCTACGATCTCTACACTCGGACCGCGCGCTCTACCACCAGGCCACCCTGGCGGGTAAGGAAGGAAGGAAGGAAGGAAGGAAGGAAGGAAGGAAGGAAGGAAGGAAGGAAGGAAGGAAGGAAGGAAGGAAGGAAGGAAGGAAAGAAGGAAGGGAAGGAAGGGAGATTGATGGATAAAGAAAAGGAGAAAAATTGGATAAGACACAAGGTACAAAACTATTAAATGTAGATTAAGCCTTTCCTTTTCCTACTTATATATTTTGTTTTATGGTGGGGAATAGAAGAGGTGTTGGGTAGAAGGGGTAGAAGGGGTAGAAAGGTGTTAGGCTGATACAATAAAGAGAAATTTACCAAAGAATGAATTAATGCCTATTATAATATCTGTAGGTGACTCAGGGGAAAGAAAGGCCAGAAGATAATTAAATGGTATGAACAAAAGCTCTCAAGTCCATTTAGTTAAGAAGGCAAGGCGATACACAGCTCTTGAAAGGTTTATTGGCGGGAAGTTTGGAAAAATTATTTAATTAAGGCAGAAAAATCCATCATTGGAGACAAATTGGGAGAGAGAAGAGAGGGGAGAGAGAGAGGGGAGAGAGAGAGAGAGAGAAGAGAGAGA
>JACEEZ010005613.1:111136-121136 GCA_016584305.1 Chionoecetes opilio | reverse complement strand
GCCAAGGCTCCGCCATCTCTGTCTTAATTTCCACCAAACTTTCAGGAAATGTTGAGGTCATCCAGTGGCGGAACTGCGGGGGGGCCTGGAGGGGCACGTGGCCCCCGATTTTAGGGTGGTGCCCCCCCCCCCCATTTTTTACCCCCCTTGTTCCGCCACTGGTCGTGCCTCGTCGTGACGCCTTGTTACAGCTACACTACGGGATAATTACTCGTTAATTAAGCGTCAGAATTCTTGTTACTAACGCGAAGGGTTGGTGGTTGCAGTTATACGCCACATCTCAAATCCTTCACTTTCTTAGTGATAAGTAAGTCCACTTCATAGCCAGCCACCAAACCAAATTAGTTTCCTATTGCAACAATTTCTTTAATGAATAAGTTTATGGCTGGCCCACCATACAGTAATAGGAAGTCAGGCATATCAGTGGGTAACTTCCTATTTTACTGAGTCATATGCATAGGTGGTTTTATTTTTTGTATACCGGCCTAAAATTCCAAACTGTAAGTAAGAGACGAGGAGAGAGAAAGGGGATGAGAGGGATGAGGCGAGGGAATTAGGGTTAAGCCTCAGAAAAGAGGAGAGAGGAGGGGTTATGGCATCAAGAAAGTCACCACGCCGTAACCTCATGAGCCTTTCCTTCACCATATCGTGGTTCTCCATATACGTTACAAAGTTGCCGTGAACAAAATAAATAACTCACTCAGTCTTTAAACACACGATGAATGAAAAGAAATTTCCACAATGAAACATGACGACACACAAGATGGATGGCTACTCACGGCAAACAGGCTCAGTGGGCCTCCTGCACTTGCTTCCGGCCTGCTTCCTGCCGTCACCCGGCCTGACCGAAAACTTAGCAGGCAGCCAGGTACCTAAACACCAACAACACAAACGGTAACGCTCTAGTTTGACGCGAATCTTTAAACGCGGACACAACAAACAAATAAGAGTAAACGGCAGACCGCTACTCCTGCCACACCGTCGCCGCCACCACCACTGCGGCGCCAAGCCTCTGCCTCCGACCTCCCTCTCGCTGAGTTCACGAGGCAAGTACCAAACGCTCGCAAAGCCCGACACTTTAGTTTTCATTTCACAGTTTTCTCCTTGATTCTTGTACTGGACTTGTTAAATTCGTGTCTATCGTGAGCTTTAAGGTTCTATTTGAGACAGTAAACGTACAGATAATGTATACCTTGATTGTTGCAATAATATGTCGGTCACAATCACTTCACTAATTAACTGCTTCAATTGTTTTGAAGTGTCTCTGAGATGTATGAGAGAGAGAGAGAGAGAGAGAGAAGAGAGAGATGAAAGGAGAGAAGAGAGAGACACGAGGAGGAGAGAGAGAGAGAGAGAAGAGAAAGAAAATATATATCTATATATATATTATATATATATATATATATATATATATATATATATTATAATATATATAAAATATATATATATATCATGTTCAATTTGTTAAGGTTCTTTATTTTGGAGATGAAAAATAAGAAGATTAATGATTAAATCAAACTCCCGAGTCGGGAGTTATGATTTTTGTTTTGTGTGTGTGTGTGTGTGTGTGTGTTGTGGTGTGTGTGTGGTGCTGTGTGCGTGCGCAGTGAAGTAGTTACGAGGGGGGGGGTATGTGCCCCCCAATGAAAACCGGTGCCCCCCCCCACTGGCCAGGTGCCATCAGAATGGCCCTGGGATCAGTTGCCTAGTGCCCCCCTCTACTTAGCTGTGCCCCCCAAGGTGCACCTCCCCCATTGATAGATACCTGCGTTACGCCACTGAGGGTCATCCCTGGGAGGTTTCAATCTCTCTACAGGGAGATGTACGAAGAGAGAGAGAGAGAGGAGAGAAGATCGAGAGAGAGAGAGAGAGAGATGGAGAGAGAGAGAGAGGAGAGAGAGAGAGATCATAAACACGGTGTTTACGTGTACAAAGTCATTCGGATTAGTCTTTCAGGAGATACATACTTATTACGAGTATAACTTCTGCTAGTAATCATACCAACAGAAGGCAGGAGGGCTAGTTAACGATACGCCGATCACGATATCCTCCCTCCTCCCCCCAACCAAAATAATATACTTGAAACATAAACCAACCGTAAACAATTAAAAAAACAATTAATAAGTCTTAAGTTTTCCCTCAAAAGAGAGACAAATAACTTCAGAATATACTAGACAATCATTTTTTTTCACCTAAAATACCTGATTATATCTAGGTACAGAAAAATCAAAACGGCATATTTCCAATGACATTCAGGAGAAACTACCACTACCTATTGAATGCCTATCAATATCACAAGCTCCAAAAAAGGCTGCCCTATCTACAATAGTATGCCCATCATAGTCATAGAAAAATAGTCAATAATACATTACATAGAAAACGAGTCTTGTGGTAGACTTTAAAAACTATTAATGCTGCACTTATCTGGTTCGTGATTCAATCGCCACAGCTTTAAACCTGATATCATGCCAGTGTATCTAAACAATAATATGTATGTGATATGCATTAATAAGAGAGAGAGAGAGAGAGAGAGAGACGAGGAGAGAGAGAGAGAAAAAAAGAGAGAGAGAAGAAGAGAGAGGAGAGAGAGAGAGAGGAAAGAGAAAGAGAAAGAGAAAGAGCGAGAGAGAGAGAGACGAAGAGATAGAGCAGAGAGAGAGAGAGAGGAGAGAGATGCGAGAGAGAGAGAGAGAGAGAAGAGAGAGAAGAGAGAGAGAGACGATGAGAGAGAGAGAGAGAGAGAGGGGGTAATGCCGATGGAGAAGGGCAGGGACTTGTACAATAATCTTCACTCGCCCAATCAATCAGTGCTAATTTCGCTACTTACGTACAAATGACAATTTACAAAAAATGTACAAGTAGGTATACATATTTTTTAAATATTGGTAATAAATAAAATTTACATTGGCAACTAAACATTATGCAATTATTTTGAATCCATAGAGCATGTATGTATATAGTATGCACTGTATAGGCATATGTACAGTGGTATGTATGTAATTGTAACAAAAATAACATTGGAGAAAGAAATCAGTAACGACGTACCAATAGGGTCGTGAATGTAATGCATAAAATCAAACTGAGTCGCTATGCAAAAAGTTTGAAGAAACACTGCACTACGGAATCATTACTCGGTAATAAGCGTCAGAATTCTTGTTTATTACTAACGCGAAGGGTTGGTGGTTGCAGTATACGCCACATCTCCAATCTTCACTTTCTTGTTGATAAGTAAGTCACTTTATAGCCAACAATCAAAACCAAATTAGGTTTCTATTGCAACATTTTCTTTAATGGAATAAGTTTATGGCTAGGACTACAGTATATAGGAAGTCAGTCCTATGTGGGTAACATTCCTATTTACGAGTCATATTACTGAGTCATTATTCAAGGTGGATTTATTTGTTTATACCGTCTAAATATCTCAAACTTTAAGTAAGAGAACGCCGTCATAGAGGAGGAAGGGGAGAGAGGGGAGGAGGGGGAGGAATTGGGGGGTAAGCCTCAATAAGCGTGAGAGAGGAGGGGTTATGGCATTAAGAAAGTCCTCACGCAGAACTCATAGCCTTTCCTTCATTCATATCATGTCTCCATATACCGTACAAAGTGCCGTGATACAAACATAAATAAACCTCACCAGTCTTAAATACACGATGAAATGAAAGAAATACCACAAGGAAAACATGACGACACACAAGAAAGTGGCTACTCCGGCATGCAGCTCAATGGGCTCCTGCACCTCGCTTCGGCCTGCTTCCTGCCTTCAACGGCCTGCCGAAGCTTCAGGCAGCCATGTTAGCTTAGCACACCCAACACAAACGGTAACGCTATAGTTTGATACGCTAATCAATTAAATGCTTTACACAACAAACAAATAAGAGTAAAACGGCCAGACCGCTCGTCCTGACACACCGTCGCCGCCACCACACTGCGCCGCCCAAGCCTACAGCCTCCGCCTCCCTACCGCTGAAGTTCACGAGGCAAGTACCAAATGACTACCCCAACCGACAAGCCTCGACACTTTAGCTTCATTTCAACAGTTTTCTCCTTGATTCTTGTTACGGGGGACCTGCTAACTCTGTGGCTATCGTGAGCTTTAAGGGTATATTTGATGACCAGTAAAAACGTGCCCGCCAGATATATGTAACTTGTTTGTGCAATAATTATGATCACAATCACTTCACTATAATTAACGCTACAATTGTCGAAGTGTCTCTGAGATGTATGAGGAGAGAGAGAAGAGAGGAGAGAGAGAGAGGGAGAGAGGAACCAGAGAGAGAGGAGAGAGAGAGACTGAGAGAAGATGCGAGATGAGAGAGAGAGAGAAAAAAAAAAAAAAAATATATATATATATCATGTTTCAATTTGTTAATTTCTTATTTTGGAGATAAAAAAATAAGAAGATTAAATCAAACTCCCGAGTCGGGCGTTTGATTATTGTGTGGTGTGTGTTTGTGTGTGGTGTCGTGTGTGTATGTGTGTGTGTGTGTGTGTGTGTGTGGTGTGTTGTGTGTGTGTGTGGTGTGGTGTGTGCAGGACGTAGCATACGGGGGGGGGGGCCATGTGCCACATGAAAATCCGTGCCACGTCCCCCACAGGCAAGGGGCATCAGAATGCCCCTAAGCCCGTTGCATAGCACTTATAGTGTTCTACTTAGCTGTGCCCCCTAGGTGCCCCCTACTGACATATACCTGCTTACGGCACTGAGTCCTTGCCTGGAGGTTTCAATCTTCACATGGGAGAAGTAACGAAGAGAGAGAGAAGCGATGAGAGAGAGAGAGAGACGAGCGAGAGAGAGAGAGAGAGAGAGAGAGATTATAAACACGGTGTTACAGCTGTACAAAGTATTCAGATTGTCTTCAGATCGAGCATCATACTTATTTCGAGTAACTGAAACTTCTGCTGTATCATACAACAGGGCAAGGAGGAAGCTATTTAATGATACGCGATCACGATTTTCTCCCCTCCTTCCCCCAACCCAATTAATATACTGTTAAATAAACAACCGTAACAATCACAAAAACAATTCGTAAGTCTTAAGTTTTCCTCAAAAGAGAGACAACATAACTTCAGAATATACTAGACAATAAATTGATGTCACCTACGTTAGGATCAAAACACCTTGATTACTACAGATAATCAAAATAGTATATATCAATGACATTCAGAATAGCTACTAGAAAATCAAAAATCAAAAAGGCTGCCATAATCACCATAGTTAACCCATTAAATAGAAAATAGGCAATAATATTTTCCTTTTAAAAACAAATTCGAGGGTAGACTTAAAAAATTATAACTGCTGCATTATTGGTTTTCCCTTTATAAAATCGACCACACATTTAACTGACATCATGCACATTGTTATTTAAAATTGATAAGTATGTATATAAACTAGAATAATAAAATACAGTACGGACCTACAATAAATACAACATAAAAATTACTTATAGGGTATACAAAAAAATATAGTATGTACTAGCTACTGAAAAAAATTTTAAACAAACAAAAAAACATAATAGATTGGCTCCCTCCCCCAAAAACCACAACAGAGCAGTAGGTGGAGGAGGCAGTGAGGTGGTACAAAAGGGCACACCATACACAAGCACACTGTCCCTTAAACGGCCATAAAATCACAGTTAATGAGGGACAAGGGGCGGGGGTTATTATAAAAAGCAGCGGTTTTTAAACCTGGGGGCGCTCCCCTTAAGGGGGCTAGGTAATTGCCTAGGGGGGCGGAGCCAAGAGAGGTAAAGGAAGAACTTTCAAGTATTAACTTGAAGTCGGCTTCGTTGGCATGAAGCTCCTCGCAAAGGGGGTGGCGGAGATCGAAGAACGTCGCTACAGAGAAGAAAGGGGGGGCAAAAAAAACTCTGCGGGAACATTTTGCCGCGTTTCACAACTCGTAGACTTTTCGAAATTTTTTTTTTATTTTTATTTTTATTTTATTATTTTTATTTTTCATTTTGTGAGGGCCCGAGGACGAGGAACGAGGAATAGCTGGGTAAATGAAAGTAAAAATGAACTTTTATTTGCACAATAAGTGTAAAAACACGCATTTTTTCAGTTTTTTTTTTTCCGTTTCGGGAAATTTTTTTTAAATATCTTTGTGAAGAAGCGAAAGGGGAGGGGGGGGAGGAGGCAAGGACCACCATAAAGGGCCCTGGTGGAAAAAGGTTTAAAAAAACACTGATACAGCCCGTAAAAGACCATGTAATGATTAAGATGCCAAAAGTTTTAAACCAATACACGGGCAGCGAGGAGCGGAAAGCTATGTGTATTTTAGTCACGTGAAAAGTTTTTTAGTTGCATGTAAGTGAAAAGACTTTGGCAGTGTTGATAACAGCTGTGAGGGTGGAGATTTGGGGAGAATGAGGAATAGGGGAAAGGGAATAAGGGGGGGGAAGGGGAAGAAAAGGAAGGAAGAGGCAGAGTATGTGACGGGGGTAGATAGGGGAAAGACGCAATTGAGTTGTGTTACAACACTCTTCTTACACCCCTACGAAGGGGTGGGCTACAGCCACCTGCAATTTGCTGCCCACAGTTAAAAACGCCCGAGGAGAAGGAGAGAGGAGAAGGAGGAAAGTGAGAGAGAGAGTGAGAAAAGATGAGGGAGAGGTGAGAGAGTGAGAAGGTGAGGAGGCGACAGAAGGAGGAAGAGTGCTAAATTACCCTCAATTCACCCATCACTTCCCCATTAGTCGCACTAAAATAACCTTTGACAGTACCCACCACACGGGGGGGTCTCCCTAAAGACAGGAGAGAGAAGAACAGTTTTAAATATTTTCCTGCGGTGGGCCACACGTCTTATTGCGTCGCGATATATTTTTACGAGACTAGTGTCTTAGCGCGGTGAGCGTTGGTGGTTTTTCCTTCCAGATACCACGCGCTCAAGTAGGGCCCAACACCCCCCGGTCCTTTTTTCCCAGACGCCCGAACCCCCCCACTCCGCTTGCCCCCGGGGGGCGGGTTATATTACGAAATCCGACGTCCTGCCAGGACCTGCCCTGGGGGTTTGCCCTGTTTTCCTCGGGGCCCCTGAGATGAAGGGGCCACGGCAGGGCAAATAGCGGCCCCGGCGTTGCCCCTGTGGCCTTTTTCACTTTCCCCGGGGACGACGGTTTTTGACGGGACGACTAAGAATCCCCGAAAACCCAGGGGCGGGAAGTGCAATTACGAGATCAAGATGTCCCTGAAACACTGCCCCCCCCGGTGGTATTCCCCTGGGGCCGCATGGTTCCCGGATCCGCCGTGGGGCACCAAGGGGGCCCTATTTTCCCCCAAAGGGGTGGGAAGTGCACCTCTACAACCATGACGTCCCTCCACATACCTACCTGGTGGCCTCTCTTCAGGCCGGGGGGAAACCCAGGGCGGGGGGCCCAGGCACTAGGGGGGGGCGGGGCGGAGGGCAACTTACGCGACTACAACGCGCTAAGTCCCCCTTCAGGAGGCTTCCCGGTTTTCCCCCCCCGGAACCCCGGGGCTTTTACGGGGACGGCAACGGGATCTTGGGCCCTCGAGCACACATGCAGGTCTTCCTAAGGGGGACGCAGTAGAGGTATGTATTAATGATGACAGTGCATGACAGGGGCAGGCGATAAGGTTTGACCCCGGGGCAATTTGGAAAAGCTGGGGGCCTGGGGGGGAACAGGGGGGGTGCCCCCCGGGTAAAACCCCCCGGGGGCTTATAACCCCTGGGGAAGTAAGCCCCCCGTATCTCCAAAGAGGGCATCCCCCCGTTGTCCCTTTCCCGGTAAAGGAGAAAACCCCCAACCCAGCCCCTTCAGGTAGAGGGCCGGGGTTATTTGTCATGCCACGCCCAGCGACGTTTGGAAGAACCATAGCGGGTTTTGGGGGAACGTCAAAGGGGGCCTATATAAAACGTTGACCCTCCGCGCACGAAATTTTCCCTTTCCTTCCCCATTCGGGAAGTAGCGGGCGGGGGCGTCCGGAGTTTAACAACACCCTAGAATGGCTTGGAAAAAATGATTTTGTACTACTAAGAACAATTCCCAATGTTTTTAATATTTGTGAAGAAAATTGAAAAAACGTTACAAAGTAATAAATCAAACCCAAAATTAACATTATTTTTCAACTTGTAGCTTTCCACGTTTTAGCGTGGCGTGGAGGGACAGCTTTCCTTTTTTTTTTAAAACCTTTTTTTGCCCGTAGCCGTCCTTTGGATGTAAAAAAAAAAAAAAAAAAAAATGACTAGACCTGGAAAAATTTGTGTAAGTTTGGGCATCGAGGGAAAAAAGTCTAAAAACCCCCCCCGAGGAAAACCCGGTTTACCACCCCCGAGGTAACCCGTGTACTCACGCCCGAGGTAACCCGTGTATCACGCCCTCATGCCCCCCCCTGTCCCGTCCTTGGGGTTGCCTTATTATCGGGAAGGGAAAAAATATGACCATTTAAAAAATTTCCCGCTTTTTGGAGGCAATAAAAAAATCTACACGCGAATGTTGCCAAAAAACCCTGCGCCTGTTTAATTTTTGATTAATGCTTCGCTAATGAGGAAGAAAGGAGGCAAGAGGGGTGCAAATATAAAAATTTTTTTTCCTTGGAATTTCCCGTGATTACTACTACACGACAAAAAATTTTGTAAAATTATTTGCAAATAAACAAACAAAAAAATGGGGAAAAAAAAGGACGCGGATAAAAACGAATCCCAAAATGTGAAAATTTGTTTTCTTTATTTTGAAAATAATTTCCCCACGCCCACCCCGCCCATTACTGGCATATGAGGGGGAAGGGGCGCCCCGCCTGCCCCTGCCGTGCTTTAAGTTCCCTATATGACATGCCGTGGCTGGGGGGAGACAGGACAGGAAGGGAAAGGGGGGGGAGGCAGGCAAAAACGCCCCCTTTGCCGGGTACCCCAAACATGACCCAATGAACCTCGCCTCACCTCCACTGGCGCCTATGCAGCCTGGGATGGAAGAAGGGAAGGAAAAAAGGGAAAGGGAAAGGGAAAGGAGGAAGGAAGGAAAGGGAAAAGGAAGGAAGGAAGGAAGGAAGAAAGGAAAGGAAGGAAGGGAAAGGGAAAGGAAGGAAGGAAGGGAAAGAAAGAAGAAGTTAAAGAGGAGCATCGAAAAAAGCAATTTCGAAAAATTTTATTTTCATATTTAATTTAAACAAAAATTACAATAAGTCTTAAGTTAAAAAAGTTGTATGTGAAAAAATTTAAAAGCTATAATAAAAAGATATACAAAGTTATACATACAAAAATACAAAATATACGGGGAAAATTTACTTAATCTATTATATATTTGAAAATTTATTGATTTCGCTAATTGTTCCCTCAAGTTTTTTTTATCACGTGTAAGATTTCATTTCCCACAAAATTGTAAAGTACCATGAAATTACTTCATTTGGGGCAGTCGGGGTTTTGTGCATTGCTTGTATAATAATGAATTTAAAAATTGAAGACATTTTCATTTCTCTCGTTTCTTGTGTTATCGATGATTTTAATGCCCCCCCCAAAAAGGGGAAATTTTGGCCCGACATCAGAGGGCACTATGGGAAAACATAACACAGGGGAAAGGGTTAGAGGAAAGAGTGCACGGTGAGGGAGGTGAGAGGGCCCGGGGTGTTTCAGCAGGACTAGTGTTATTTTAGCCTAGTAAAAAACCTAGGTTTTGTAATGACTTTCTTTCCTTATTAAAAAATCTTAAGTCTGGGAATTGATAAAACGAAAATTTCTAACATACTTTCCCAAATTTGTCTTTCTTATCAGCAATTTCTCAGGGTTTTTTGCCAAACTCTCCACCTCTGCTTTATGTTTCGTACAATGCATGCGCGGTCCGAAGGAAGTTGTTCCTAAGTGATTAGTGGAACACCTTGACCCGTATTCCAAACTGAAAGTTCCCCGGAGGTCACTTTTTATCAGCTTTATTGAAAATTCCAAATTTAAAGTATTCCAGGGGCTCATTAATGTTACGCTTATTTTTCAATGCTTCCAGGATCAAGCGAGAAGTGATGAGTGTATTAAGTTACCCGACGTTAATCG
>JACEEZ010005613.1:71136-101136 GCA_016584305.1 Chionoecetes opilio | reverse complement strand
AGAGACAGACAGACAGACAGACAGACAGACAGACAAACAAACATACAGAGAAATGGATAGAGACAGACAGACAGACAGACAGACAGACAGACAAACATACAGAGAAATGGATAGAGACAGACAGACAGACAGACAGACAGACAGACAACAAACATACAGAGAAATGGATAGAGACAGACAGACAGACAGACAGAGACAGACAAACATACAGAGAAATGGATAGAGACAGACAGACAGACAGACAGACAGACAGACAAACATACAGAGAAATGGATAGAGACAGACAGACAGACAGACAGACAGACAAAACATACAGAGAAATGGATAGAGACAGACAGACAGACAGACAGACAGACAGACAAACATACAGAGAAATGGATAGAGACAGACAGACAGACAGACAGACAGACAAACATACAGAGAAATTGATAGAGACAGACAGACAGACAGACAGACAAACAAACATACAGAGAAATGGATAGAGACAGACAGACAGACAGACAGACAGACAGACAAACATACAGAGAAATGGATAGAGACAGACAGACAGACAGACAGACAGACAAACATACAGAGAAATTGATAGAGACAGACAGACAGACAGACAGACAAACAAACATACAGAGAAATGGATAGAGACAGACAGACAGACAGACAGACAGACAGACAAACAAACATACAGAAAAATGGATAGAGACAGACAGACAGACAGACAGACAGACAGACAAACATACAGAGAAATGGATAGAGACAGACAGACAGACAGACAGACAAACAAACACACAGAGAAATGGATAGAGACAGACAGACAGACAGACAGACAGACAAACAAACATACAGAGAAATGGATAGAGACAGACAGACAGACAGACAGACAAACATACAGAGAACTGGATAGAGACAGACAGACAGACAGACAGACAGACAAACAGACAAACAAACATACAGAGAAATGGATAGAGACAGACAGACAGACAGACAGACAGACAGACAAACAAACATACAGAGAAATGGATAGAGACAGACAGACAGACAGACAGACAGACAGACAAACATACAGAGAAATGGATAGAGACAGACAGACAGACAGACAGACAAACAAACACACAGAGAAATGGATAGAGACAGACAGACAGACAGACAGACAGACAAACAAACATACAGAGAAATGGATAGAGACAGACAGACAGACAGACAGACAGACAGACAAACATACAGAGAAATGGATAGAGACAGACAGACAGACAGACAGACAGACAAAAACATACAGAGAACTGGATAGAGACAGACAGACAGACAGACAGACAGACAAACATACAGAGAACTGGATAGAGACAGACAGACAGACAGACAGACAGACAAACATACAGAGAAATGGATAGAGACAGACAGACAGACAGACAGACAGAAAGACAAACATACAGAGAACTGGATAGAGACAGACAGACAGACAGACAGACAGACAAACATACAGAGAAATGGATAGAGACAGACAGACAGACAGACAGACAAACAAACATACAGAGAAATGGATAGAGACAGACAGACAGACAGACAAACAAACATACAGAGAAATGGATAGAGACAGACAGACAGACAGACAGACAGACAAACATACAGAGAACTGGATAGAGACAGACAGACAGACAGACAGACAAACATACAGAGAAATGGATAGAGACAGACAGACAGACAGACAGACAGACAAACATACAGAGAACTGGATAGAGACAGACAGACAGACAGACAGACAAACAAACATACAGAGAAATGGATAGAGACAGACAGACAGACAGACAGACAGACAGACAGACAAACATACAGAGAAATGGATAGAGACAGACAGACAGACAGACAGACAGATCAAACATACAGAGAAATGGATAGAGACAGACAGACAGACAGACAGACAAAACATACAGAGAAATGGATAGAGACAGACAGACAGACAGACAGACAGACAGACAAAACATACAGAGAAATGGATAGAGACAGACAGACAGACAGACAGACAGACAAACATACAGAGAAATGGATAGAGACAGACAGACAGACAGACAGACAGACAAACAAACATACAGAGAACTGGATAGAGACAGACAGACAGACAGACATACAGAGAAATGGATAGAGACAGACAGACAGACAGACAGACAGAGAAATGGATAGAGACAGACAGACAGACAGACAGACAGACAGACAAACAACCATACAGAGAACTGGATAGAGACAGACAGACAGACAGACATACAGAGAAAATGGATAGAGACAGACAGACAGACAGACAGACAGACAGACAAACAAACATACAGAGAACTGGATAGAGACAGACAGGACAGACAGGACAGAAGCAGACAAACATACAGAGAAATGGATAGAGACAGACAGACAAACAGACAGACAGACAAACATACAGAGAAATGGATAGAGACAGACAGACAGACAGACAGACAGACAGACAAACATACAGAGAAATGGATAGAGACAGACAGACAGACAGACAGACAGACAAACAAACATACAGAGAACTGGATAGAGACAGACAGACAGACAGACAGACAGACAGACAGAGAACTGGATAGAGACAGACAGACAGACAGACAAACATACAGAGAAATGGATAGACAGACAGACAGACAGACAGACAGACAGACAGACAGACAGAGAAATGGATAGAGACAGACAGACACAGACAAGCATACATAGAAATGGATAGAGACAGACAGACAGACAGACAGACAGACATACAGAGAAATGGATAGAGACAGACAGACACAGACAAACATACAGAGAAATGGATATAGAGACAGACAGACAGACAGACAAACATACAGAGAAATGGATATAGAGACAGACAGACAGACTGACAAACATACAGACAAATGGATATAGAGACAGACAGACAGACAGACAGACAAACATACAGAGAAATGGATATAGAGACAGACAGACAGACAGACAAACATACAGACAAATGGATATAGAGACAGACAGACAGACAGACAGATAAACATACAGACAAATGGATATAGAGACAGACAGACAGACAGACAGACAGACAAACATACAGACAAATGGATATAGAGACAGACAGACAGACAGACAGATAAACATACAGACAAATGGATATAGAGACAGACAGACAGACAGACAGACAGACAGACAGACAGACAAACATACAGAAAAATGGATATAGAGAAACAGACACAGACAGACAGACAGACAGACAGAAAGACAGACAAACATACAGAGAAATGGATATAGAGACAGACAGATAGACAGACAGACAGACAGACAGACAAACATACAGAGAAATGGATATAGAGACAGACAGACTGAACCTTAGCTTAGCATTTTTACACCCTTTGTTCCGCCAGTGGTCGTGCCGCGCCGTGACGCCTTGTTACAGCTACACTACGCCGCAGGGTTCTTCAAAGTACGGGTCGCGACCCAATACTGCGTCATGAACTTTTGCTCAGTGGGTCGCCATGTCGTAAACATATAATCATATAAATAATATGTGATATGCATTACTAAGGAGAGAGAGCGAGAGAGAGAGAGAAGAGAGAGAGAGAGAGAGAGGAGGAGAGAGAGGAGAGAGAGAGAGAGAGAGAGAGGAGAGAGAAATGAGGGAAAGAGAAGAGAGGAAAGAGAGAGAGAGAGAGAGAGAGAGAGAGAGAGAGAGAGGAGAAGAGAGAAGAGAGAGGAGAGAGAGAGAGAGAGAGAGAGAGAGAGAGAGAAGAGAGAGAGAGAGAGAGAGAGATGAGAGAGGGGGTAATGCCGATGGGAGAAAGGCAGGACTTGTACATATAATCTTTACTCGCCAATCAATCAGTGCTAATTTTCGCTACTTACGTACAAATTACAATTTACAAAAATGTACACAGTAGGTACTACATATTTTTAAATACTGTTAATAAATAAAATTTACATTGGCACACTCAAAATATGCAATTATTTTGAATCCATAGATGCATGTATGTATATATGTATGCACATGTATATGCATATGTACAGTGTGTATGTATGTAATTGTAACAAAAATCACATTGGAGAAAGAAATCAGTAACAGACGTTACAATAGGGTCGTGAATGTAATGCATAAAATCAAACTGAGTCGCTATGAAAAAAGTTTGAAGAAACACTGCAATCCGGAATAATTACTATTAAATAAGCGTCAGAATTCTTGTTACTTAACGCGAAGGGTGGTTGTTGCAGTTAACGCCACATCTCAAATCCTTCACTTCTTTTTGTGATTAAGTAAGTCCACTTCATAGCAACAATCAAACCAAATTAGTTTCTATTGCAACCATTTCCTTTAAATGAATAAGTTTATGGCTGGACTATTCACAGTATATAGGAAGTCAGGCATATGTGGGACACTTCCATTACTGAGTCAGATACGAGTCATCTCATAGGGGATTTTTATTTGTTTATACAGGTGTCTACAGTATCCAAACTGTAAGTAAGAGACGCCGTTTCATCGAGGGAGGGAAGGGGCAGAGAGAGGGGGGAGGGGAGGATTGGGGGGTTAAGCCCCCTCAATAAGGTGAGAGAGGACGGGGTTATGGCATAAGAAAAAGTCACTCACGCAGTAACCTGCATAGCCTTCCTTCATCATATCATCGGTTTTCTCCCATATAACAAAACCCGTACCAAGTGCCGTGAACAACATAAATAACCTCACTCAGTCTTAATACTCCACGATGAATGAAGAACTTCACCACAAGGAAAAACATGACGACACACAAAGAAGGCGGCTACTCACCGGCATGCAGCTCAATGGGCCTCCTGCACCTCGCTTCGCTGCTTCCTGCCTTCACCGGCCTGCCCGAAGCTTGCAGGCAGCCATGGTAGCTTAGCACACCAAAACACAAACGGTAACGCTATCGTTTGATAACGATAATCCATTTAAATGCTTTACACAAACAAAAAATAAGAGTAAACGGCATCGACGCTCGTCCTGCACACCGTCGCCGCCTTACCCACTGCCGCCCGACCAAGCCTTCCAGCCTCAGCCTCCCTCCCGCTGAAGTTCACGAGGCAAAGTACCAAATGACTCGCAAAGACTCGACACTTAGCGTCATTTCACTGTTGTTTCTCCTTGGATCTTGTCCTGGGGACTTGCTTAACCTTGCTGTCTTATCGTAGCTTGAAGGTTATATTTGAGACAGTAAAAAAGTGCCAGATATATGTATAACTTGTTGTTTTTGCAATAATATGACCACAATCACTTCAACTACTTACTGCTCAATTGTTTCGAAAAAGTGTCTCTGAGAGTATGATAGAAGACGAGAAAAAAGAGCCGAGAGAGAGATCGACAGGAGAGATGAGGAGGAGCGAGAGAGAGAGAGAGATGAGACGAGAGAGATGAGACGAAGAGAGGGACTAGAGAGGAGCGAGAGAGAGAGAAAAAAAAAACAAAAAAAAAAAATATATATATATATCCATGTTAATTTGTTAATGTTCTTTATTTTGGAGATAAAAAAATAAGAAGATTAAATCAAATCCCGAGTCGTGGAGTTGATTTAATTGTGTGTGTGGGTGTGTGTGTGGTGTGTGTGTGTGTGTGTGTGTGTTGTGTGTGTGTGGGTGTTGGTGTGTGTGTGTGGCGTGTGTGTGTGTGTGGTGCAGTAGTGACGTAGCTACGGGGGGGGGGGGCCATTGCCCACATGAAAATCCGGTTGCCCTCCCCCTAAAGACAGGGGCATCAGAAGCCCCTAAGATCAGTTTGCCATATGTTCTACTTAGCTGTCGCCCCCCTAGGCCCCCCTACGAAATATACCTGGCGTACGGGCACTGAGGTCCTGCCTGGTAGGTTTTCAATCTCTCACATGGAGAAGGAACGAGAGAGAGAGACGAAGGAGAGAGAGAAGAGACTGAGAGGCGAGAGAGAGGAGAGATGGAGAGAGAGAGAGGAGAGAGAGATATAAACACGGTGGTAAGTTACAAAGTTATCAGATTGTCATTCAGTATCGAGCATTCATACTTATTTCGAGTCAACTGCAACTTCTGATAGTATCATACAACAGAGGCAGGAGAGCTAGTTAAACGATACGCCGATCACGATTTTCTCCCCTCCCTTCCCCCCAACCCAATTAATATACTGTAACCATAAACAAACGTAAAACAATCACAAAAAACAATTCGTAAGTCTTAAGTTTTCCCTCACAAAAAGAGAGACAAATAATTTCAGAATCTTACTAGACAATAATTTGTTCACTACGGTAGGTGTTAAAACACCTTGATTTACTACAGACTAACAAATCAAAATATATATCATGCATTCAGAATAGATACTCGGAATATCACAAGTCAAAAAGGTCATAATCTCTCATAGTTAACCATAATGAATAGAAAATAGGACAATAATTAATACATTCCATATAGAAAACGGAGGTCTCGATGGCAGACTCAAAAACTATCAAACTTGTGTCACTTATCTGCGTGTTCCGTAATCAATCGACCACCACATTTAACCTGATATCATGCACATTGTTATCTAAACATTGATAAAAGTATGTATTAAACACTAGATATAATTAACATACAGTACGTGACTACATATATAAAATAACAACATGGCAAATTACGTATACTGTTATACACAATATAGTACTGCTACTCACTGCCTACTGATTAAAAATAATACAACAACAAAACATAATAGATTTGCTCCCTCAACCACAAACACATCCGGCAGCAGTAGGTGGAGGAGGGCAGTGAGTGCTGGTACACAAAGGCATCACCATCACACAAGCCACCACTGTCCCTTCCACACGGCCATGTAATTCACAATTTTAAGATGGGAAAAGTGGCGGAGGGTTAATATATAGAGCAGCGGTTCTTAACCTGGGGGGCGCGTCACCTCAAGGGGGCTTAGGCATAACCTAGTGGGGCGTGTAGCCAGAGAGGTAAAGGAAGAAACTGTCAAGTATTTAATTTGAAGTCGGCCTTCGGCTTGAGCATGAAGCTCGCTCGCAAGGGTGAGCGGGAGATCGAAGAAACGTTGTACCGTGAAAAAGTGTGGCTGAAAAAAACTCATTTCGTAATAATGTTTGCCGCGTTTCAATAACTCGGTAGACTTTCTGCCATATTTATTTTATATTATAAATATTATTTACTATTATTATTGTTATTATTTTCATATTGTGGAGGTGTCCGAGGAAAGGAACGAGGAACGAGGAATAGCCGGGGTAAATGCAAGGTATTAATGAACACTTTATGTAACACAAGTGGTTTTTAAAAAAAACGCATTTTTTCAGTTTTTTCTTTTTCTGATTCAGGATTTTTTTAAATATCTTGGTTGAAGAAGCGGAAAGGGAAGGGAGGGGCATGGAGCAAGGACACCTACTAAAGGGGCCCGTGGTGGCTAAAAAGGTTAGGAAACAATGATACAGACCGCGAATGTACCATGTAAAACTGATTGAAATGCCAAAAAGTGTAACCAATACACGGCGCAGCGAGGAGCGGAAAGCTATGTGTATGTTTCATGTCACGTGCAAAGTTTTTTCATTGCATGTAAGTGAAAGAGACATTGTCAGTGTTGATAATAGCCTAGAATGGCGTTGGAAAAACATGATTTTGTACTACTAGAGAACTACTTCCAATGTTTTCTTCACGCCAAAATATTATGTGTCAAGAAAATGTGTTGAACGTCTACAAAGTAATTTAAATCTAACCATAAATTATACTATTATTATTCCACTTGTAGCATTCCACTGTGTGTTAGCGTGGCGTGGAGGGACAGCGTTCCTTTTTTTGTTACCTCTTTTTTTTGCCCTTAGCCAGTCCTTTGTGATGTAAAAAAAAAAAAAGATATACAAATAAAAATGCACTAGACCTGGTAAATGTTGTGTAAGTTTGGGCACTCGAGGGTAAAACACGTAATCACGCCCGAGGTAACCCGTGTACTCACGCCCGAGGTAACCCGTGTACTCACGCCCGAGGTAACCCGTGTACTCACGCCGTCAGCTGCCGCCGCCCTGTCCCGTCCTTGGATTGCCTTCATTATCTGTAAGGGAAAAAATACTATTAAAAATTCCTGCTTATCCTGGAGGCAAACTAAACCACATCTACACGCGAATGTTGCCAAAAGCCCTGCGTCCTGCAGGGCATAAATTCCTTATGTAATGCTTCGCTAATGAGGAATGAAAGGAGGCAAGAGTATGCAAATATAAACTTTTATTTTCCTTGGAATTTCCAGTGATTACTACTACACGACAAAACTTTTCGTAAACATTATTTGCAACTAAAAAAATACAAAAAATGGCACAAAAAATAGTGACGCGGATAAAAACGAATCTTCAAACATGTGAAAATTTGTTTACTTTATCATTTCATTTCAGAACAAACAAAAAACAAAAAATTTACGTAAATATAAACGAATCTCCTAACATGTGAAAATTAGTTTACTCTATCATTTCTGAACTAACTTTCCCCACGCCTACCCCGCCCATTTACTGGCATATGCGGGGAAGGCGCGCCTTGCCTCCCCCATGTCCGTGCTTTAAGTTCCCTAATATGACATGCACGTGGCTGGGGGGAGACAGGACAGGAAGGAATGGGGGGGGGAGGCAGGCAACAACGCCCTCTTTGCCTGACTACCCAACACACTGACCCAATGAACCTCGCCTCACCCTCCACTGGGTCGCCTGATGCAGCCTGGAGATGGAAGAAGGCGAAGGAAGGAAGGAAGGAAGGAAGGAAGGAAGGAAGGAAGGAAGAAGGAAGGAAGGAAGGAAGAAGTTAAAGAGCAAGCATCGAAATAAAGCAATTGTCGAAACTTTTTATTTTTCATATTTATATTTAAACAAAAATTACAATAAGTCTTAAAGTTAAACGTTGTATGTGAAACTATTATAAAAGCCTATACATAAAAAGAGATATACAATAAGATTATAACATACAAAATATACAATATATACAGGGAATATTACTAATCTATTATATTTCAACTTATGATTTCGCTAATTTTTCGCTAATTTGTTTTCCTCAAGTAGTTTACATTTCCCACAAATTAAAGTACTTAAATTATATTGAGTGATGAGTCACAGATCGTTGAAGTTTCCTTGTAACATTTTAGTCATCTTAGATTAATGAAAAATATAAAAACATGAAGAATTTTCTTTACTTACTTACGATTCGAATTTTCAATGCAAAAAGGGAAATGTGCCAGACATCAAGGGACTATGTCTAAACAAAATCATAGTGAAGGGTTATAGAGTGCAAGAAGTGACAGATGAGGGAAGTTGAGACCAGGGCATGTTGTACAGCAGATTGTTAGGCATAAAAAAATGTCCATGTTGTAAACCTGCTTTTTATTAAACAATCTTAAGTTGGGAATTAGATAATCGAAAGTTCTCTACAACTTCCAAGTTGTCTTATTATCACAATTGCTCGTTTTGTGCTAATCTCCCCTCATGGTATCTACTATAATGATCGCGTAGTCTCGAAGGCAAGTTGTTCCTAATGTGATAGTGGAACACCTGATTCAGTATGCTTAATGAACGTCGCCTCGGAGTGTACATTATTACGTCAGCTGTAATGAGAAATCCAATTAATGTTTCAGGACCAAGAGGAGCGTTATTTGCAATGCTTAGGAGAGAGGAGGCGGAGAGGACTGAGTGTAGGAAAGACGGAGGAGGAGGAGGAGTCAGGGGTAAATATAATAGTCATCTGTAATGTAATGATGAAGTGGAAAAAACAGAAGAATAAGATATTAAGTCTAACAACGAATCGACACTTCAGTGCTAATCATAGGTAATTCTTAGTTTACGTGCTTAAAGAGCGAAAAAGTCTAGTTTAAGTTATACAAGTTGCAATGAATGATACATGAGTAATTCGAACCATGCCCTTGTTAATAATCGCGAGTTAACAAAAAAATATCGCTTATGTTTAACCTCTCTAGTGTTTGAATAAAAGACCAGTACTTGTATATTAAAAGTCTGACAGAAGGAAATAATGTCTGTAATAAGAATGAAATGAAACACAAATTAATAGAATTACTAATATCGACATTTGGTACAATTTAAATGTCATCAGCGTCGAGTGGTGGATTGGTGGTGTGTAAATGAGAGCAAGTATAATTTGCGTGAAGGAGGGAGGAGGAGGAGGAGGAGGAGGAGGAGGAGGAGGAGGAAGGAGGAGAGGAGGGAGGAGGAGAGGAAGGAGGAGGGAAGAGAGGAGGAGGATGAGGAGGAGGAGAGGAGGAGGAGGAAGAGAAAGGACTGAAGAGGAGAATGCATGGTAGAGGAGATGAAAGAGGAGTAAGAGAGAGAGAGAGGGAGAGAGAAGAGAGAGAAGAGAGATGAATAGAGAGGAGATCGGAGAGAGGAGAAACGGAGAGAGAGCAGAGAAGAGAGTGAGAGAGAGTCTTGAGGAGTACTGAGGAGAGAGGAGAGAGAAGAGAGAGAGAGAGAGAGAGAGAAGAGAGAGGCAGATAGAGAGAGAGAGAGATGAGAGAGAGAGGAGAGAAGAGAGAAAGGAGAGAGGCGGAGAGACGAGAGAGAAGAGAGAGGAGAGAGAGAAGAGAGAGGAGAGAGAGAGAGAGGAGAGAGAGACGAGAGAGAGAGAGAGAGAGAGAGAGAGAGAGAAAAGAGAGAGGGGAGAAGGAGAGAGAGATAGAGAGAGGAGAGAGAGAGAGAGAGAGGGAGACGAGGAGAGAGAGAGAGAGAGAGAGAGAGAGGAGAGAGAGAAGGGGAGAGAGAGGGAGAGAGAAGAGAGCGTAGAGAGAGAAGAGAGATGAGAGAGAGAGAGAGTAGGAAACAATGGACCTTCTCAACCCAATAAACTGATATCTAGAAACACAAACACGACATTCAGACAGAGAGATGGACAAACAGTAGACGGCTTTCTATAAGACAGACACTCATTTACCCTTTATAGACAGACACATGGGATAGTTAATGACATGCCGTACCGTGACAGGGTGAGACAGGCCATTAGACAGACGGGCAAGCAGACTGACAGTTTAATTATCACCTGGCAAGATAAACAGTCAGAGTTATGCCTACGGACAGTTTGCCTACAGACAATTTGCCTATCGGACAGTTTGCCTACGGACAGTTTGCCTACAGGACATTTTGCCTACCGGACAATTTGCCTACCGGACATTTTGCCTACCTGTGCCAGCCTCCCTAGGACCTTCCAATGTCTCTTCCAGTAGGGGGAAGGAAGCACGTAGTAGATTTGTGGGTTTAATCCTTAGGAGGCTCGACGAACCATAACCTGTCGGGCCAATGGTCCAAATAGTACAGGAGCATTAGTAAAAATTTAACGAAAACCTAGAAAAAAATAGTAGAAAGCTGATTTTTTCAGGGGAGCTCCAGAAAACCATAAGCATGTCCACTGTGCAAAGTTCTGCAAATTCAACCTGGTGGCATTTTCAGAATTGAAGATGGCCGCTATAACAATTTGCGATAAATGGTTAAAATACCAAAATCGGCATAACTGGCAACTTATTACAGTGGACCCATGCCATGTTTATTTTGAGTTAAAATAATTAGCATAAAGTGTAATTACTAGTATATTATAATAATAGTGAGTGATAATTAGCATAAATTATAATTAATAGTATATTATAATAATAATAATAATTATAATAATAATTTTCTCGTTTTTCAGGTGCTGTCATGATGGCCGAGTTTTGCAGTATTCCCACATGCGGTAAGCAGATCACATCAGATCGTGCAGAGGTCTATGATAAGGGCCTTGAGGGACTCCTACGAGCCAGCATTGAAAGAGAAGATGGTTTGCAGTCTGTATTTGAGAGGAAGAGGTCACAATTGCCAGTCCCAGTCCATGGTAAATGTCGTCGCGAATACATTCGACCATGCAGTATTACTTCTTACAAAAGGGAAAGGGAAGAAGAGCCATTGAGCTCTGATTGGGGCACATCATCTTCAAAATTACGTTCAAGAGCTCGAGTTTTCAATATAAAAGAGGATTGTCTCTATTGTGCAAAGACTGTAATAGACTACAATGTAGAAACAAAGATACCCCGCAACCGTCGGGTACGGGCATATGATGCTATGACAAAAGCCACCCTTCAAAGCGTAATTGAGAAAGCTGGCGATCGCCATGATGAGTGGGGAGATGCTGTTAGACTTCGCGTATCCAATGAGTTAGATTTTATTGCTGCTGAAGTCAAGTACCACCATGACTGTCAGGTTCTCTTCTATGCTGGCAAAACAATTTCCAAGCGAGAATACCGTGATGGATATCAACGGGGCCGACCTGTCAATGCCACAAAACACGCGGCATCCAGAGTTTTGCCAATTTATACGCGACAAGATGAATGTCAATATTCACTTGCAGAACTTATGACTTTGATGGACGACTATTTAGATGGAGAAGAGGGCTACAACCCCAAAAGGCTAGGACATAAATTGGAGGAATGTTTCGGATAGGACATTGTTCGGACTTGTGATATTGGAAAACAGACCATACAATACTTCTTAGATGAAATAACCACATCCTTAGAAGTAATTATGAGTCCAGTAACATGACAAAAGATTCAATCATAGATATGGCAGCTGCAATCATACAAGATGATGTAAAGTCTGTAGCATATGTTAACTCTGAATACCCGACAATGACACAATTGCAAGACAGTGATAAAAGGGTGCCTGACTCTTTGAAACGACTACTGAGTGGTATAATCAAATCAAAATCTGACAAGAGTGTCGGCTGTGAACGCCGCCGTACAGCACTTGCACACGGCATAATGTCTGCGTGTCGACCTCGATCATTTGGTCTCCAATATTGCTAGCAATATCTGTTTATATCAATCGCAAGTATGAGTCTCGAGAACTAGTAGATATATTGAGTAGTATGTCATTGCTGATGATATAGAGGATGGTTCAACGGTCTATATGATGCACTGCTTACAGATGAACAATTGTATGATCTCGGAGGTGATTTTGTTAATTTTATATTTGATAATGCTGACATCTGGTTTCCTGTTGGAATCAATCCCTCCAACTTCAGCAGCTGCCAAGTTCCATAGCTATAGAACATACCATGCTGTTCAGCAATGGCAGGGAAATGAGCTACCACCAAATGAGTGGGGGTGGGAGTACAGAGAGGGGATACTTGTTCCAATCTATACCGATAGGCCTGTTGTTCCCGAGAAGGTACTGAAAATGGTATCTTGCGTCTGCAAGGTAGGGTGTGGAAAGTCATGTCGTTGTTACAAGGCACGGAGGGAGTGTACCATAATGTGCACTGGTTGCAGTGGGTACAATTGTAAAAATTCGCATGTTCTTGATGTGCAAGGCGAAGGGGATACCACTGATTAGACATTCCTTCAACATATGGTTGGGTTATTTGTGGTTTCTAATTGGTGTTTTGTACAATATAACATAGTTTGGCTATTATAAATGTAACGTACATAACATAGTTGTGGTATTATTAAAATAAAATAAATTAAAAAAACTATTTTTCTTCACCTTATTGAATTTATGCTAATTATGTCAACTCAAAATATTTTGTATGGCTCCATTGTATTCAGCACACTCTAAAACATAGATGTACACACAAAAATCTTATTACTACGAACTCGGATGGATGATCATAGTACTTTTCATTTTATCGTTAATTGTGATGGCGGCCATTTTGAATTATGAAAATGCCACGAGGTTGAATTTGCAGAACTTTGCATAAGGGCGATATATACAATATTTTGGAGCTCTCCTGAAAAAATCAGCTTTCTACTATTTATTTCCACCTTTTAGCTAATGCTCCTGTACTAAAAACACACTGCGCGTTGGCGTCTGGCGGGAACTCAGCCCGCCACGCCATTTACGCTTGAGTTACCACTTAGGTTTACATATTTCCCTTTTAAGAAGGTCCTTATTGATAGGTTTATACAGTCTAGGCAATACCCAGGTAATTCCTACATATGTTCTGTTACCACCAGCACATACCGGACAATTTGCCTACGGACACTTTGCCTACGGACACTTTGCCTACGGACACTGCCTACGGACACTTTGCCTAGTGTTTCCACAGGAAAAATTTTTCTTTACCTTGGACAGTTATAGTGATAACCCTACCGTAGATAACAGTATAGTCGCCAGAAATATCCCCAGGTCGGACAGTCTTCAAGATGTCGACTCGAGATGTCTTGATACTTCTTCTAGCCTTCTCTCCTTAAACTTCTGCAACATTCGCGGCCTTAGATCTAATTTCTCTCTGTCGAACATCATTTCTCCTCCTTAAACCTCATCTTCTTTTCCCTCACTGAAACTCAGTTGTCTGTGAGCACTGACAGCAGACCTTTTCCTGTCTCCTCTTACTGTCTCTATTCTCATTTTAATTCCAAAGCTGGCTGTTGCGTATATGTGCGCAATGACATCACTTGCTCTCGTGCCCACGGCCTTGAACCTTCCGAATTTTCTACCATCTGGCTTCGACTTCAATGTCACTCTCTTACTAAATTTATCTGTGCTGTATATCTCTCACCTAACTCCTCTGACTATGTAAAATTCTTCGACTATTTAACATCAAAAGTGGAGCACATCTCATCTCTTTTTCCTTTAGCTGAAATTTCCATTCTTGGGGGACTTAAATGTTCACCACCATCTTTGGCTATCATCTTCTTTCACTGACCAACCTGGTGAACAAGCCTACAACTTTTCTATCCTGGTGTATGTGGTGTGTGTGTGTGTGTGTGTGTGCGCAGTGACGTAGCTACGGGGGGGGCATGTGCCCCCCCCCATGAAAATCCGGTGGCCCCCCACTGGCCAAGGGCATCAGAATGCCCCTGCGCTCAGTTTGCCTAGTGCCCCCCCTCTACTTAGCTGTGCCCCCTAGGTGCCCCTATAGGTGCCCCCCCATTGATAGATACCTGGCTACGCCACTGAGGTCATGCCTGGGAGGTATTCAATCTCTCTCACATGGGAGATGTACGAAGAGAGAGAGAGAGAGAGAGAGAGAGAGGAGAGAGAGAGAGAAGAGAGAGAGAGAGAGGGAGAGAGGAGAGAGAGAGAGAGAGAGAGGAGGAGGGAGGAGAGAGGGGAGGGAGAGGAGAGAGAGAAAAAGAGAGAGATAGAGAGAGAGAGAGAGAGAGAGAATAAAACGGGAGAGGGTACAAAAATGGAGTCTTTAAGAGGATAAAAACTAAAGCGAAAAATTTTAGGAAAAACAGAGGCAAAAGGAGGAGGAGTTAACGAGTAGGGACACAATTTCCTTTTAACTCTTCCCCAACCAAATTTATCTATATCTAACAAAACAAACCGTTAAGGTCCCCTAACAATTTTTCAAAAAAATTATAACTGTTTCCCTAAAAACGAGCGGAAAAAAATTCAAAATTTACTAGGGGACCCAAAAAATAATTGTTCACCTACGGTAGGTAAAACACTTGATTATATCTACAGATAAGATCACGGAGGTGCCCTAATCTACCATAGTTACCCCTATAGACATAGGGAAAAAAAAGCAAAATACTTTTAATAGAAACGAGGTCTCGATGGTAGACTTCAAAAACTATCAACTGCTGCCACTTATCTGGTGTTCCGTAATCAATCGACCACACATTTAACCTGACATCATGCACATTGTTATCTAAACATTGATAAGTATGTATATAACACTAGATATAATACAATACAGTACGTGACCTACATATAAATACAACATGCAAATTACTTATACTGTTATACACAAATATAGTAGTGCTACTACTGCTACTGATAAAAATATTACAACAACAAAACATAATAGATTGGCTCCCTCCACCACAACCACAACAGCAGCAGTAGGTGGAGGAGGCAGTGAGTGCTGGTACACAAGGCATCACCATCACACAAGCCACACTGTCCCTTCACACGGCCATGAAATCACACGTTAATGATGTGACAAGTGGCGGAGGGTTAATATATAGAGCAGCGGTTCTTAACCTGGGGGGCGCGTCCCCTTAAGGGGGCTTAGGTAATTACCTAGGGGGGCGTGAGCCAAGAGAGGTAAAGGAAGAACTGTCAAGTATTAACTTGAAGCTCGGCCTTCGCTTGAGCATGAAGCTCGCTCGCAAGGGTGAGCGGAGATCGAAGAACGTCGCTACAGAAAAAAAGTGTGGCTGAAAAACTCTGCGGTAACATCTTGCCGCGTTTCACTAACTCGGTAGACTTTTCTGCAATATTTTTTTTATATTATTATTACTATTATTATTGTTATTATTTTCATTATTGTGAGGGTCCGAGGAACGAGGAATAGCTGGGTAAATGCAAGGTATTAATGAACATTTATGTGCACAACAAGTGGTAAAAACACGCATTTTTTCAGTTTTTCTTTTCTGATTCAGGAATTTTTTTAAATATCTTGGTTGAAGAAGCGAAAGGGGGGAGGGGGGGAGCATGGAGGCAAGGACCACCTACTAAAGGGCCCGTGGTGGCTAAAAGGTTAAGAAAACACTGATTACAGAACGTGAATGACATGTAACGATGTAAATGCCAAAAAGTGTAACCAATACACGGCAGCAGGAGGAGCGGAAAGCTATGTGTATGTTCATGTAGTGCAAAGTTTTTAGTTGCATGTTAAGTGAAAGAGACATGGCGTTGATAATAGCTAGAATGGCGTTGGAAAACATGATTTGTAGTACAGAGAACTACTTCCAATGTTTTCTAATATTTTGGAAGAAAAGTGTTGAACGTCTACAAAAGTAATAATTGACCATAAATTTAGTTACATTTGTTCCACGTGTAGCATTCCACTGTTTGTTAGCGTGGTGGAGGACAGCGTTCCTTTTTTTAACTCTTTTTTTGCCTTAGCAAGTCCTTTGTGTGTAGAAAAAAAAAAAAAAAAAAAAGCACAGACCTGGCGAAATGTGTGTAAGTTTGGGCACCGAGGATAAAACCGTACTCACGCCCGAGGTAACCCGTGTACTCACGCCTGAGGTACCCGTGTACTCAGCCCGAGTAACCCTTGGATTACTCACACCGAGGTAACCAGTGTACTCAACCGAGGTACCGGGTACTCACGCCCGTAGGAACCATGTACTCACGCCCGAGGAAACCGTGTACTCCAGTCCGAGGTAACCGTTACTCACGCCCGAGGTAAACCGAGTACTCACGCGTCAGCTGCCGCCGCCCTGATCCTTCCTTGGATTGCCTTATTATCTGTAAGGAAAAAATATGACTATAAAAAGTGCCGTTACACACGCCAGTACCCGTGTACCACGCTGAACGGAACCCGTGATTTGTATAGCCGAGGTAACCCGTGTACCACGCCCGAGGTAACCCGTGTACTCACGCCGAGGTAACGGCTCCCAGTGGTTACTCACGCCTAGCAGGGAACCCGTGTACTCACGCCGAAGGTAACCGGTGTACTCACGCCCGAGTAACCTGGTACTCACGCCGAGGAACCCGTGTACCCACGCCCGAGGTAACCCGTGTACTCACGTCCCGGTATCCGTGACTCACCCAAGGACCGTTACTACGCCCGTATGGTTTAACGTTACTTACGCCCGAGGTAAACGGTGTACTCACGCCGAGGTAACCCGTAAAGTTACTCACGCCGAGTAAACCGTGTACTCACGCCGAGGTTAAACCATTGTACTCACGCCGAGGTAACCCGTGTATCACGCCGTCACTGCCGTCCGCCCTGTCCGTCTTGATTGCCTATTATCTGTAAGGAAAAAATACGGACATTAAAATTCCTGCTGTTCGGAGGCAAAACTAACAATCTAACGCGAATGTTGCAAAGCTTTTCCTGCGTCTGTTCAATTCTTGATGTAAGCTTCGCTAATGAGGAAGAAGGAGGCAAGAGGATGCAAAAAAACTTATTTTTTTCCTTGGAATTTCCAGTGATTATATCACGACAAAAACTTTTTGTAAAATATTTGCAACTAAAACAAACAAAAAATGGCAAAAAAATGTTTACGCGGATAAAAACGAATTTTCCAAATTAGTGAAAATTTGTTACTTTTTCCATTTCTGAACTAACTTTCCCCACGCCCACCCGCCATTTTTTCTGGCATATGGGGGAAGGCGCCGGGCCCGCCCGCCCAGTCCGTGCTTAAGTTTTCCCAATATGACAGCACTTTGGTGGGGGGAGACAGGACAGGAAGGAATGGGGGGGAGAGGCAGGCAACAACGCCCTCTTTGCCTGACTACCCAACACACTGACCCAGTGATTCCCAACCTTTACACCTTGGAGGAACCCCTGTAATAATTTTTCATATTCCAAGGAACCCCTATTATATAGTATACTAATATATATATATATATATATATATATATATATATATATATATATATATATATATATATATAATATATATATATATATATATATATATATATATATATATATATATCATATAATATATATAATATATATATATATATATATATATATATATTATATATTATATATATATTAATTTTTTTTTTTTAAAGTTCTTGAGCAATATAATTCATATGAAATCTACAATTACATCACATGTCATGAGAGTTCACACTAATAAGTCAATAATGTTATGACTTACCTTCAGTGTGACACTTGGGCTTGTTTCTCTTTGCGTATCTGTGAAATTCTTGGCCGAATTTTTGACAGACACACACGCAGTTCTTCCTCGACAGACAGAAGACGAGTTCTTGATTTGCTTTTAATGACGGTCAGGCATGAGAAAGCTTGTTCACAGAGGAAAGAAGTTGAAAACTGGAGTAAAACATCCAATGCTTTTACTGAGATGACAGGGTACTCTTGCTTTGCTGAAATCCAAAACTTGTCAAGTGATACTTCATTAAATTTCATTTACAGGTTCGATCGCACTGTAGTTCACTCAGTTCTTCCTCTTCTTGCAGACTAAGTAGGTTTTCTGTACTTGGTGAGAACTCAGTGAAGGGGTTTCTCACCCAGTCATACGTATCTGATGACAAGGAGGGGAAGTACTTATGAAGTTTTTCTGACAGTGATCCCAAATGACTTGTAATTAATGGAATGACATTTTCATATTCAGTCTGAGTTTGAACTTAAAGTAGGAGTGGACACATTTCGACGTTTCCTCTTGAAAGGTGCTTTTTCCAAACAGCGAGTTTATTCTTAAATGCAAGAAGTTTGTCTGTGGAAGTCAGAATGTTTTTCCTTCGCACCCTGCATGCTGGTGTTCAAGTTATTTAAATGCTGATAAATATCTGCTAAATATGCTAGTTTCATTTACCAGTTTGTAGATTCAAGACATTCACAGAAACTGGATTTATTATTCTCTTTGAAGAAAAGCAGCAGTTCCTGTCGCAGCTCGAATACCCTTGTCAAAACTTTACCTCTCGAAAGCCATCAAGCCTCTGTGTGCTAGAGAAGCGTCATGTGATCTTTTTGCATGTTTTCACACAACCTTGCAAATATGCGAGACTTCAGAGGGCGCTGCTTTATAAAGTTAACCATGTTCACAGTTATATCAAGGACTTGTTTTAAATAATCCCCAATAGTTTTTGAAACCAGAACTTCTCGGTGGAGAAAGCAGTGAGTTGTTATGACTTCAGGGCTTTTTTCTTTCACGCGTGATACAAAGCCTTGTACTGAGCCAATCATTGAGGGAGCACCATCAGTGCAGATTCCAACGCATCGGTTCCATGACAAACTACAAGATTCCAGGTAAGAAGACAAGATGTTGAAAATGTCGTGGCCTTTGGTAGTTTCTGGCAGTTCTTTTCAGCAAAAATAATTTTCCATTATTTCACCTTCATTTTCAAATCATACATATGCCAGCAGCTGAGCTTTACCAGTTATATCAGTTGTCTCATCTTCTTGGAGAGCAAAGTTGTTATTTTGCAGTATTTCAGACAAAATACCAGAAATATTGTTGGACAGGTCATCCACACTCCTACTAATTGTATTATCAGAAACAGGAACCTTGCTTAATTCACTTTCAGCTTCTTCACCTAGCATTGTTCTCACAATTATTTTGCAAGCAGGCATTATTAGGCTTTCTGCAATAGTGTGACTTTTCATTTTCTTGGCAACTAGCTCAGCCACTAAATAGCTTGCTTCTTGGGCCTTATGGTTACCTTCTTTTCCTGATAGTTACCTTCTTTTCAAAAACGTTTCTGTTTCTGCTGTGAATCCAAGAGTCTTCGAAAATAATAATCCACGGTTTTATTTGACAAGTGGCTGTGATTAGTAGTTAAGTGTCGCTTTAACTTGGCTGGGGCCATAGCTGTGTTAGCGAGCTTTTTCCCACAAACAATGCACAAAGGAAGTGGACAGTTTTCTTATCCAGTCCATGTAAAGCCAATGGCCAGATAACTATCATTGTAAAGGCGATTTTTTTAACATCACTCACTTTTCCTTTACTCGTACTTGGCTGTGGTATTTGTGATTCTTCGTCACTGTCCTCCTCTCCACTGACATGCTTTCTTTTCAAATATTTGAACATGCTTCAGTCTTTCAAATCCGTATCAAACTAATATTAACTGGTGAGATTAATTAACACAACGTTTCACTCGGTTGCGCTGCTCAAAACTGACTGAAAGAAGATGTGTGAACAGCTGGGCTGGGGCTCGTGACACGTATGATACTCGTACGGGGTTGCGTCGCCCTCCTACCCAACCCCTGTGTCACCAACCTTGCGAAGTAGGAATGAAGGGCGTATCCCGCACCGGCAATAACACTAATTTTTTCTTAATTCTATGCATATTATTTGCTCTCATTACTATATACATTGTACTGACTGACACGTACGAGTATGTTGGTGTCTGGAAAGTGTTTGTGACGTGTTGTTGAGTAGGAATTATGAATTATGAATTAAGATCACTGTCATTTTGTAATAGCACATAATTATTTTACGGTTTCTCGCGGAACCCCAGGTGAAGGTCGGCGGAACCCCAGGGTTCCGCGGAACCCCGGTTGGGAATCACTGCTGACTGACCCAATGAACCTCGCCTCACCCTCCACTGGGTCGCCTGATGCAGCCTGGAGATGGAAGAAGGAGAATGAAGGAAGGAAGGAAGGAAGGAAGGAAGGAAGGAAGGAAGGAAGGAAGGACGGAAGGAAGGAAGGAAGGAAGGAAGGAAGGAAGGAAGGAAGGAAGGAAGGAAGGAAGGAAGGAACGAAAGAAGAAGTTAAAGAGCGAGCATCGAAATAAAGCAATTGTCGAAACTTTCTATTTTTCATATTTATATTTAAACAAAAATTACAATAAGTCTTAAAGTTAAACGTTGTATGTGAAACTATTCTAAAAGCCTATACATAAAAAGATATACAATAAGATTATAACATACAAAATATACAATATATACAGGGAATATTTACTTAATCTATTATATATTTCGAAACTTTATTGATTTCGCTAATTGTTTCCCTCAAGTTTGTTTATCACGTGTAAGATTTCATTTCCCACAAATTGTAAAGTACCTATGAAATTACTTCATTTAGAGCAGTCGGGAGTTTTGTGTCATTGTCTTGTATAAATAATGAACTAAAATATTGAAGACATTTGTCATTTTACTCTCGTTACTTACGTGTTATCGATTGATTGTAATGCCGAAAAAGGGGAAATGTGCCAGACATCAGAGGGCACTATGGCAAAGCATAACACAGGGAAGGGTTAGAGAGAAAGAGTGACACGGTGAGGGAGGGTGAGAGGCACGGGATGTTACAGCAGGACTATGTGTTAGGACGCATAGTAAAAGAGCCTATGGTGTTTGTAATGACTTTCTTCCTTATTAAACAATCTTAAGTCTTGGGAATTAGATAATCGAAAGTTTCCTATACATACTTCAAATTTGTCTACTTATCNTCTGTGAGCACTGACAGCAGCCCTTTTTCCTGTTCATCTTCTGTCCTATTCTCTTTTTAATTCCAAAAGCTGGCTGTTGCGTAATGTCGCAATGACTCACTTGCTCTCGTGCCACGCCTTGAACCTTCGAATTTTCTACCTCTGGCTTCGATTCATGTCACCTACAAATTTTCTCTGTATCTCTCTACTATCCTCTATTCTCATTTTAATTTCCAAAGCTGGCTTTGCGTTTATCCTTTGCAATGAATCACTTCCATCTTCGGCCGGCTTGAATCTTCACGAATTTTCTACCATCTGCTTTCGACTGCAATGTCAACTCTCTTACTACATTTTGTTGTGCTGTAGTTTTCTCCCTACAGCTCCTTGACCCCATGTAAAATCGTCGCTATTTAAGCATCAAATGGGAGCACTCTCTCTTTTTTCCTTTAGCTGAAATTTCCATTCTTAGGTGACTTCCAATGTTCCCCACCAGCTTTGGCTATGCATACTGCTTCCACTGAGCAACCTGGTGAAAAGCCTACAACTTCTTCACTGTGTGGTGTGTGTGTGTGGTATGAGTGACGAGAGTACGAGAGGGGCATGTGCCCCCCATGAAAATCCGGGGCCCCACGGCCAGAAGGGCATAGAATGCCCCTGCGCCAGTTTGCCTAGTGCCCCCCCTCTACTTAGCATGTGCCCCCTAGGTGCCCCTATAGGTGCCCCCCCATTGATAGATACCTGGCTACGCCACTGAGGTCATGCCTGGAGAGGTTTCAATCTCTCTCACATGGGAGATGTACGAAGAGAGAGAGAGAGAGAGAGAGAGAGAGAGAGAGAGAGAGAGAGAGAGAGAGAGAGAGAGAGAGAGAGAGAGAGAGAGAGAGAGAGAGAGAGAGAGAGAGAGAGAGAGAGAGAGAGAGAGAGAGATCATAAACACGATGTTAGGTGTACAAAATCATTTGGATTGTCTTTCAGAGCATCATACTTATTACGAGTAATTTCTGCTAGTATCATACAACAGAGGCAAGGAGGGCTAGTTAACGATACGCCGATCACAATTTCCTCCCCTCCCTTCCCCCCAACCAAATTAATATACTGTTAACATAAACAACCGTAAGTCCGTAACAATTACAAAAACAATTCGTAAGTCTTAAGTTTTCCCTCAAAAAGAGAGACAAATAACTTCAGAATATACTAGACAATAATTTGTTCACCTACGGTAGGTAAAACACCTTGATTATATCTACAGATAAGATCACGAGGCTGCCCTAATCTACCATAGTTACCCATATAGACATAGAAAATAAGCAATAATACTTTTAATAGAAAACGAGTCTCGATGGTAGACTTCAAAAACTATCAACTGCTGCCACTTATCTGGTGTTCCGTAATCAATCGACCACACATTTAACCTGACATCATGCACATTGTTATCTAAACATTGATAAGTATGTATATAACACTAGATATAATACAATACAGTACGTGACCTACATATAAATACAACATGCAAATTACTTATACTGTTATACACAAATATAGTAGTGCTACTACTGCTACTGCTAAAAATATTACAACAACAAAACATAATAGATTGGCTCCCTCCACCACAACCACAACAGCAGCAGTAGGTGGAGGAGGCAGTGAGTGCTGGTACACAAGGCATCACCATCACACAAGCCACACTGTCCCTTCACACGGCCATGTAATCACACGTTAATGATGGGACAAGTGGCGGAGGGTTAATATATAGAGCAGCGGTTCTTAACCTGGGGGGCGCGTCCCCTTAAGGGGGCTTAGGTAATTGCCTAGGGGGGCGTGAGCCAGGAGAGGTAAAGGAAGAACTGTCAAGTACTTAACTTGAAGCTCGGCCTTCGCTTGAGCATGAAGCTCGCTCGCAAGGGTGAGCGGAGATCGAAGAACGTCGCTACAGAAAAAAAGTGTGGCTGAAAAACTCTGCGGTAACACCTTGCCGCGTTTCACTAACTCGGTAGACTTTTCTGCAATATTTTTTTTATATTATTATTACCATTATTATTGTTATTATTTTCATTATTGTGAGGGTCCGAGGAACGAGGAATAGCTGGGTAAATGCAAGGTATTAATGAACATTTATGTGCACAACAAGTGGTAAAAACACGCATTTTTTCAGTTTTTCTTTTCTGATTCAGGAATTTTTTTAAATATCTTGGTTGAAGAAGCGAAAGGGGGGGAGGGGCATGGAGGCAAGGACCACCTACTAAAGGGCCCGTGGTGGCTAAAAGGTTAAGAAACACTGATACAGAACGTGAATGTACCATGTAACTGATGTAAGATGCCAAAAAGTGTAACCAATACACGGCGCAGCGAGGAGCGGAAAGCTATGTGTATGTTTCATGTCATGTGCAAAGTTTTTTAGTTGCATGTAAGTGAAAGAGACATTGGCACTGTTGATAATAGCCTAGAATGGCGTTGGAAAAACATGATTTTGTAGTACTAGAGAACTACTTCCAATGTTTTCTAATATTTTGTGAAGAAAATGTGTTGAACGTCTACAAAGTAATAAATCTGACCATAAATTATACTATTATTATTCCACTGGGAGCATTTCCACTGTTGTGTTAGAGTGGCGGGAGGGACAGCGTTCCTTTTTTGTTACCTCTTTTTTTTGCCTTAGCCAGTCCTTTGTGATGTTAAAAAAAAAAAAAAAAAAAAAAGAAACTAGACCTGGCGAATGTTGTGTAAGTTTTGGCACTCGAGGCGGAAAACAGTACTCACGCCGAGGTAAACCCGTGTACTCACGCCCGAGGTAGCCCGTGTACCACGCCCGAGGTTAACCCGTGTACCACGCCCGAGGTAACCCGTGTACTCACGCCGTCCAGCTGCCCGCCGCCCTGTCCTCGTCCTTGATTGCCTTTCATTTATCTGTAAGGGACAAAAAATACTGAAACTATTTAAAAATTCTGGCTTATCCGGAGGCAAACTAAACCACATCATACACGCGAATGTTGCCCAAAAGCCCGCGTCCTGCTTCAATCTTGAATGTAATGCTTCGCTATATGAGGAAGAAAAGGAGGCAAGAGGATGCAATATAAACTTATATTTTCCTTTATTTCCATGTGATTACAAACTACACGACAAAACTTTTCGTAAACATTATTTGCAACTAAAACAAACAAAAAATGGCACAAAAATTAGTGACGCGGATAAACAACGAATCTCCAAACATGTGAAAATTTGTTTACTTTATATTTTGACACTAACTTTCCCCACGCCCACCCCGCCCATTACTGGCATATGAGGGAAAGGCGCGCCCCTGCCTCGCCCCATGTCCGTGCTTAAGTTCCCTAATATGACATGCACGTGGCTGGGGGGAGACAGGACAGGAAGGGAATGGGGGGGGAGGCAGGGGCAACAACGCCCCTCTTTGCCTGACTACCCAACACACTGACACAGGATCCCAACCTTTACACCTGGAGGATACCCCTTAATAATTTTTCATATCAAGGAACCCCTATTATATAGCATACTAATATATTATATATACTATATATAATATATATATATATAATATATATATATATATATAATATAATATTATATCTTTATATATATATATTTTAAAAAATTTATATATATATATTATATATGATATATATATAAATCTATATATACTATATTAATATACGATATATAATATATATATATATATATATATATATATAATATTATATATATATAATTTTTTTTTTTAAGTTCTTGAGCAATATAATCATATGAAATCTACAATTACATCACATTTCATGAGAGTTCACACTAATAAGTCAATAATGTTATGACTTACCTTCAGTGTGACACTTGGCTTGTTTCCTTTGCGTATCTGTGAAATTCTTGGACGAATTTTTGACAAGACAACACGCAGTTCTTCCTCGACAGACAGAAGACGAGTTCTGATTTGCTTTTAATGGACTGTCAGGCATGAGAAAGCTTGTTCACAGAGGAAAAAGAAGTTCAAAACTGGGGAGTAAAACAATCCAAGGCTTTTACGAGATGACAGGGTACTCTTGCTTTGCTGAAATCCAAAACTTGTCCAAGTGATACTTCATAATTTCATTTACAAGGTTCGATCGCACTGTAGTTCACTCAGTTCTTCTTTCTTGCAGATAAGTAGGTTTTCTGTACTTGGTGAGAAACCCAGTTGCAGGGTTTTACACCCAGTCATACGTATCTGATGACAAGGAGGGGGAAGTAACTTATGAAGTTTTTCTGACATTGATCCAAATGACTTGTAATTAATGGAAAGATGACATTTTCATTTCAGGTTGAGGTTGAACTTAAAGTAGGATGTGGGACACATTTCGACGTTTCCTCTTGAAAGGGCTTTTCAAACAGCGAGTTTATCTTAAATGCAAGAAGTTTGTCTGTGGAAGTCAGAATTTTTTCCTTCGCCACCTGCATGCTGGTTGTTCAAGTTATTTAAATGCTGATAAATATCATGCTAAATATGCTAGTTTCATTTACCGTTTGTAGATTAAAGCATTCACAGAAACTGGATTTATTCATTCTCTGTGAAGAAAAGCAAGCAGTCCTGTCGCAGCTCGAATAACCTTGTCAAACTTACCTCTCGAAAGCCATCAAGCCTCTGTGTGCTAGAGAAGCGTAATGTGATCTTTTTGCATGTTTTTCACACAACCTTGCAAATTATGCGCGAGACTTTCAGAGGCGCTGCTTTATAAAGTTAACATGTTCACAGTTATATCAAGGACTTGTTTAAAATAATCCCGCAATAGTTTTTGAAACAGAACTGTCTCGGTGGAGAGAAAGCAGTGAGTTGTTATGACTCAGGGCTTTTTTCTTTCACGCGTCATACCAAAGCCTTGTACTGAGCAATCATTGGTGGGAGCACCATCAGTGCAGATGCAATGCATCGGTTCCTGACAAACTACAAGATTCCAGGTAAGAAGACAAGATGGTGAAAATTTCGTGGCCTTTGGTAGTTCTGGTCCAGTTTCCTTTTCAGCAAAAATAATTTTCATTATTTCACTTCTTTCAAATCGTACAAATGCCAGCAGCTGAGCTTTACACAGTTATATCAGTTGTCTCATTTACTTGGAGAGCAAAGTGTTATTTTGCAGTATTTCAGACAAATACCAGAAATATTGTTGGACGGTTCACCACACTCCTTACTAATTGATTATCAGAAACAGGAACCTGCTTATTCACTTAAGCTTCTTCACCTAGGCATTGTTCTCACAAGTATTTTGCACGCAGGCATATAGGCTTTCTGCAATAGTGTGACTTTTCATTTCTTGGCAACTAGCTCCAGTCACTAAAAAAAGGCTTGCTTCTGGGCCTTATCACTGATGGTTACCTTTTTTCAAAAACGTTCTGTTTCTGCTGTGAATCAAGAGTCTTCGAAAATAATAATCCAGGTTTTATTTGACAAAGTGGGGGGCTGTTTTTTTTTTTTGGATAGTCTAGTTAAGTGTCGCTTTAACTTGGCTGGGGCCATAGCTGTGTTAAGCGAGTTTTCCCACAAACAATGCACAAAGGAATGTGGACAGTTTTCTTATCCAGTCCATGTAAAGCCAATGGCCAGAGAACTATCATTGTAAAGGCGATTTTTTTATCCCATCACTCACTTTTTCCTGTACTCGTACTTCGGCTGTGGTATTGTGATTCTTCGTGCACTGCCTCCGTCTCCAACTGACAGGCTTCTTTCTTTTAAATATTTGAAACATGCTTCAGTCTTCAAATCCGTATCAAACTAAATTAACTGGTGAGATTAGATTAACACAACGTTTCACCTCGGTTGCGCTGACTTCCAAAACTGACTTGAAAAGAAGATGTATTGTGAACAGCTGGGCTGGGGCTCGTGACACGTATGATACTTTCGTACGGGTTGACGTCGCCCTCCTACCCAACCCCTGTGTCACCAAACCTTGCGATAGTTAGGAATGAAGGGCGGATCCCGCACGGCAATAACACTAATTTTTCTAATTCTATGCATATTATTTGCTCTCTTACTATATACATTGTACTGACTGACACGTACGAGTATGTGGTCTGGAAAGTGTTTGTGACGTGTGTTTTGGGGGGGGGGGGAGGTAGGAATATGAATTATGAATTAAGATCACTGTCATTTTGTAATAGCACATAATTATTCGGTTTCTCGCGGAACCCCAGGTTGAAGGTCGGATGAAACCCAGGGTTCGCGGAACCGGTTGGGGAATCACTGCGGACTGAACCCAATGAACTCGCCTCACCCTCCACTGGGTTCGCCTCATGCAGCCTGGAGATGGAAGGAGAATGAAGGAAGGAAGGAAGGAAGGAAGGAAGGAAGGAAGGACGGGACGGAAGGAAGGAATGAAGGAAGAAGGAAGGAAGGAAGGAAGGAAGGAAGAAGGAAGGAAGGAGGAAGGAAGGAGAGGAAGGAAGGAAGGAAGGAAGGAAGTTAAGAGCGAGCTCGAAATAAAGCAATTGTCGAAACTTTCTATTTTCATATTTATATTTAAAACAAAATTACAATAAGTCTTAAAAGTTTTAAACGTTGTATATGTGAAAATATTCTAAAAGCCTTATTACATAAAAGATATACATAAGATTATAACATACAAAATATACAATATGATGAGGGATATTACTTAATCTATTATATATTTCGAAACTTTATTGATTTCGCCTAATTGTTTCCCGTCAAGTTTGTTTATCAACGTGTAAGATTTCATTCCCACAAATGTAAAGTAACCTTGAAAATTTACTTCATTTAGAGCAGTCGGGAGTTTTGATGGCAGTCTTGGTATAAATAATGAACTAAAATATTGAAGACATTGACATTTTACTCTCGTTACTTACGTGTTATCGATGATTGTAATTTGCGAAAAAGGGGAAAGTTGCCAGACATCAGAGGGCACTATGGCAAAGCATAACACAGGGAAGGGTTAGAGAGAAAGAGTGACACGGTGAGGGAGGATGTGATGAGGCACGGGAGGTTAAAGGCAGGATTATGTGTTAGGAAGCATAGTAAAAGAGCCTATGTGTTTGTAATGACTTTCTTCCTTATGAAACAATTCGTTTTAAAAGTCTTGGGAATTAGATAATCGAAAGTTTCCTATACATACTTCCAAGTTTGCTGACTATCAGCAATGTCTCGTTTGTGCCTAAAACTCTCCCCCTCTGCGTCATGCGACGTTACTAATCATGACGGTGTCTCGAAGCAAGTTTGTTCCTAAGGTGATTAGTGAACACCTGATTAGTAGTCTCAACTGAACGTCGCCTCGGGAGTGGCACATCTTAATCAGCGTGATTGAAAATTCCAAAATGATTCCAGGACTCATTAATGGTACCGCTTATTTGCAATGCTTTCCAGGTTACGCAAGCGAGAAGTGATCTGAGTGTATTAAAGTCTACCAGACGTTAATCTGCAGCTTTCCTTGGCTACATTTATATTAGTCATCTTAGTTTTAATGCTAGAAGTAAAAAAAACGAAAGAATGAGTCTATTAAAGTCTACCAAACGATCACTGAAACTTTCATTGCTAACATATATAGCTTCCTTATTTTTATGTTCTCATGTTCTTATAACAATAATAATAGTTTTATTATACAAGTTGCCAATGTAAGGATCACATGAAGTCAATTCGAACCAGTGACAGCTTGTTAACTAATATGTTCGCGAGTTAACAAAAAAAAATATAGTCTATGTAAACCCTCTCGGTAGTGTTGAATAAAAGCACAGTCTTGTAAATTATTAATACAAGTTCTGACAGAATGTGAAATTATGTCTCGTTCAATAAGATACTGATAAATTGAAATCACAATATTTAATACTGTTAATTCGTACTAATATCCGGTACATTTCGAGACCAATTTAATATGTCATCAGCGGTCGATGTGGTTGGAATTGGTGGTGTGTAATGAGAGCAAAGTATTAATGTGCGGAAGGAGGAGGAGTAGGGGGGGGAGGGAGGAGGAGGAGGAGGAGGAGGAGGAGGAGGAGGGGAGGAGGCAGGAGGAGGAGGGGAAGAAGACGTAATGAGATTTGAATGCTGGCGGAAATGAAAAGGATTAATCAAAAAACAAGGGAGAGAATGAAGACAAAAAATGACACGGCCTAGGAGGAGAATCAGGAAGTAGCAGGAGGATTAACAAGGCAAAGAGGCGGAAGAGAGGTCTGATGAAGCAGCTGGAGTCTTGAGGGGAAGGTATGAGGGTAACGAACTCCCTGGCTGGCATGAGAGAGCACGTCATTAAAGGCTCAATTAAAAGCCACTGAAGAAAGTCTTGAGGATCACCAGTGTTTCT
>JACEEZ010005613.1:61136-68636 GCA_016584305.1 Chionoecetes opilio | reverse complement strand
GGATCGCCCGTCCTGCCGGCGGAGGACTTGAGCCGCCACAGGAGCACAGTGCGGAGGTTCTACCGAGCCTGCCTGTGGTGGTTGCCTCAAGACACGTGCCTCCCTGAACACTCCCTCGACGCTCACAAGAGGCACGCGCTGGAGACCTCAAGAGTTTATGGAAATCCGTGGACAACGGTGACCACCTTCCCGGACTCTCGTCAGCAGCCGAGCAGCGCAAGAAGGTGCGTCGCCGCCAGCCGCCGTGTCCGGGCCGTACCAACAACAAGACGACGGCCTCGGCGGCCAAGTCGTCTGCTGCAAGAGCAGAAGAGGAAAACTGTTCACAAGGACAGTGTAGAAAGCAGCCTCTAAGGCCCGTACAGGCCACCACTTCGGAGGCCACACGCGGCCCCGGAGGCCAACACCGGCACGAGTGCAAGGGCAAGAGACAACGCGCCTCCTGCTCCAAGAACAGGAGGCAGCGCCGCGCCCCCGTCCCTCCCAACGTCCCCGGGACGCGGGTGGGACAGCGTTTGGCTCCTAGGACACAGTGGACGCGGTCCTGTCTGGCCCAAAAAACAGGCGCCGACACGTGATCGGCCCGCGCGGCGCAGGGACGCTGGACAAGTTGTGTCCAAAACAGAAAAATACCCGTCGTGGCAGTGCACGTGCCTCCCCATCAGACACCTCTGTCGTAGGAGTTGGTGCTGAAGGGCCTCAAGAGCCCCCAGGTGGTCGCCAGCCGCCAAGAGCTGACCGGCACATGCAGGACATGGCGGGCAACGACTCGCGAGGCCGCCGAGCCGTCGGCGGCAGAGGACAGCGGCGTGCGTGGCCGATGGTGGAAGTTGCCCGGATCTGCGGGCGCCACGTGTGGGTCCTGGGGGCGCGGCGCTCTGAAGCTGCGAAGGAACACCCCGGCGTGAGGGTGACGTGCCGCCCCCACCGACACACCACCAGACCGTCACCATCAGGGCCCGCCGCCCAGGGTTGCGGCCGTCAAGGACGCATCGCCCTCCGTCTGCAGGTGGCGCCAATAAAAGGGCTGGGACAGCAGCGACAACAGCGTCAGCAGTGGCAACAGCAGCGTCAATAACGTCACCAGTGGCGGCAACAACAACAACAACAGCGGCAGCAACAGCGCCCCGCCAGAAGTGCTCGGCCTGCCACTGCCACAAAGACCACAGCGCCTGCTAGAACCACTGCCACAACCACCACTGCTACAGCCACCACAACCACTGCCACAGCCACGGCACCGTGAGGGGCGACACAACCGTGATTCAGTAATAAATAATAGTACGTAACGTGCTCATAACTAAAAACTAAATTTACTCCGGTACCATAAAAAAAACCATAGGAATTCTTAAACACTATTCAAAACCGTGATTTTGTCCAAGGATTGTATCAAAGACCAAAACTCCCTAACAAGTTTGCCAGGTGATTAGTCTTGATTTAGGCATAAAAAAGACCGATCAACTACAACCCAGCTAGACGTCGGCTGAGGAGGTTTATCCAGCGCGGGAACGTCCTCAACAACACACCGACAACGAGCTGCTTATCACAAACTATCGCTTGGACGGTGCCAGGATTGATTTGAATTTCATTTTTTGCCATATATCATTCAAAACTACATTTATCTTTTTTGTAACAGTTGTAAAACCGTACTTTCTCTATATAGTAATTCCTTTTCTCCAAATCATACTTATGTACATTTATATTTTAGCCTTGTTCATATAGTATAGCAGTTTGTAATGAGTGACAGAGGGACTTTCTCTCGTCATGGGTGTGAGTGAAATGAGAGGGATGAACGGTGAGTGTGAAATTTACGAAGTTGTTTTGTAAAATAGTGGCAAGGGATAGAGAGTTGTGGAAAATTCAGTTTGATTGCGTGCTAATTGGTGGGAAGAGAAGCACGTAGTTGGTGTATTAGAATCTCGGTGTAGTTAAAGGGCGAAGTGAAAGATGAAAGGATCAGGGCATTACAGATGTAGGAACAAATAATAACAGGTTAGGAAATGCATCTGCCGTGTTGAAAAGGGAAGTGAAAATGTTTCTTGCAGGCTATAGCTATCAATTAGAGAGATCGGGAACTCGAAATGCCAGGGGTCGCTGGCAGTTTTAACTCACTTTTTGATAATAAGTTGGTCTACTGGAAAACAAAATATGGGCTTATTCCACTGCACTTAAACACAAAAAGTATAATATTAAAAAAACGATTTTTTTCCCTATATGTATATTGTATAGAAGCCTGATTCTGTAAAACTTTGGGTATAAAACCCAAAAACCAAAGAAGGTTATAGTTGAGGAGGCGAGGTAAATGCTACTCATGATATTATAAGTCAATAACGAATGTTTAGAAGTTATCTATACCAGGGAGTCATATTTTCCTGTTATTATTGTGTATCAATCAGATAGAAACCTGGAAGTGCAATAGTCGACGCGTGTAAGTTCGTAATGTTTTTATTCAATCGGCCCCGCCACAATCTCCCCCCACCATCCCCGCCGCGGCGTGTCGCCTCACAATTATAACCTACATTGTCGCAGCAAAAAAGCCGATTTCGGCATCTTTATTCTTCGTTTTTCCAAGGCATTGCTTATTGTATTTTGACAAGCGTTTTTCCAGACGCAGCAAGTACTGTCTTAAAAAAACAGTGTGGGAAAATCGCCCAAATTTTACATGCCACAATATACATGTAAAAAATATATTAAGCTTTTCTATCGAGGCGAGTAATTTGCATTAAATTGCTATTTTAGAACGTTCCATCGTAATGCATGTCATCCCTATAATTAGTAGAACAACAGAAGAAAATATATTTTTTGGTATTCAGATGCGGTGCATCAATGTTATCGCGAAATTAAATTTTTGAAAAATATTAGTCGCGGAGCCCAAAAAACAGTAGACCAACCTTTGAGTTAAAATGCCAGCGACCACTGGCATTTCTCGAGTTTCAGATCAAAATTGGAATTAAAAAGGGGAGAGAAGGGGGAGAGAGGAGGGGAGGGGAGAGAGGGGGGAGGAGGAGGGGAGAAGGAGAGAGAGGAGAGGAGACGAGAGAGAAGAAGAGAGAGAGAAAAGAAAAAAAAAATAAAAAAACAGACAGGGCCAACATTAAACAAAACAAACACCCCGAGAATCCTAAACTCAGACAGACATATACAGATACAGACAGACAAACAGACAGAAAAAATGGATATACAGACAGACAGACAGACAGACAGACAAACATACAGAGAAATGGATATAGACATAGACAACTGCAAACCACAAACAAACAGACAGACGCAAACACAAGAAAAGCCTCACCTTACACACACAAACAAACAGAAGACACAAACACAAGAAAACCTCACCCTACACACACAACAACAGACAGAACAAACAAGAAAGCCTCACCTTTAAACACAAACAACAACAGAAAACCAGAAAGCTCCCTTACAACACAAACAACAGACAGACACAAACAAAAGAAAACGCCTCACCTACACACACAAACAAACAGAAGACAAACACAAGAAAACTCACCCTACACACACAAACAAACAGACAGACGCAAACACAGAAAAGCCTCACCCTTACACACACAAAAAAACAGACAGACACAAACACAAGAAAAGCCTCACCCTTACACACACAAACAAACAGACAGACGCAAACACAAGAAAAAGCCTCAACCTTCCCACACACAAAACAAACAGACAGACGACAAACACAAGAAAACCCTCACCCTTACACACACAAACAAACAGACAGACACAAACACAAGAAAAGCCTCACCCTTACACACACAAACAAACAGACAGACGCAAACACAAGAAAAGCCTCACCCTTACACACACAACCCCCAACACCACACACACAAACACACCAAGCACAAGAGCCTCACCCTACACACACCAAACAAACAGACAGACACAAACACAAGAAAAGCCTCACCCTTACACACACAACAGACATAAGCACAAATACAAGAAAACCATGACACACCACAAAGCAGGATAGAGCGAACAAAGCACCAAGAAAAAGTCAAATTAACACACAAAAGGGCCTGGAGAAACAATTAAATAAAACATCAGAAGACTCTGACACAACCACACACACCCACACACACACACACACAAACACACACCACACCAACACACACACTCACACCCAACACACCCACCACACCCACACCCACACACACACTCACACACACCCACACACACCCACACACCACACACACACACACACACACCCACACACACACACACACACACCACACACACACACACACACATCCACACCCATACACACACACACCCACACACACACCACACCACCCACCCCACACCCCCACACACCCACAGCCACACACCCACACACACCCCCCACAACCCACACTCACAAACACACACCCACCACACACACACAACCACCCACCCACACCCACACCCACACACCCACACCACACACACGCCACACCCACACACCACACATACCCAGACCCACACACCCACCCACCCACACACACACCCACACACGCATCAACCACACCCAACACCCACACCCCCACCCACACACACACACACACCAACACACACACACCCAACACACACCCAACAACACACACACACACCACACACCACACACACACACACACACACACACACAACACCACACACACACACACACCACACTCCAACCCACACCGCACGCGCACACCACACGCACCACGGCACACGCACACAGCACACGCACACGCACACGCACACAGCACACGCACACACCACACACACACACACAACACACACACACACACACACCACAGCACACATCACACACCCACACACACACACACACACACACACACCACACACATAAACACACACACACACACACATCCACCCCCCCACCCCCACACACACACACACACAGCCTATATTATGTATATAGATGGATAGATAAATGTATATTCAAAATAGATAACCAGAATACATGCATCGGTCCATGGGCCTTACTGACAAAAAAGAAAACATGAAAATTGCTAAGACATTTTTCTTCCAAAGACCCTGACGTGGATTCATGTTTTGATGATGAGAGGGAACACCAAATGCCGGACTGGAGGCAGAAAAGTAATCAGATAAAAAGGAAGGGAGGCAGGCAGAGAATAAGCTTAAATCAATACAGTGTAAAGGAAACTCATACGAACTAAACAAAAGTATACGTTATCTATTCGTCAGACATCTCAATAAGAAAACGCCGATACCGAGAGCAAGTCAGCCTCGGAAAACAGTTTCGGCAACTTCGACAAGCTATCCCTTGCTGAAGACAATCAGTTGGCACTTCCTCCAAAGCCTGATTTCAAACCAAAGCCGCCGTCTATCCCGCCTAAAAGGTTTGGTCCCAAGCCTTGGGTGTCCGCCCACCCACAAGTCCCCACCATGGGCGTTGGCTTAGAGACTTCCGCGGGGTTGCCCCAATCTAACATCGTCTCTGAGCTCAGCCGGCGAGACGAAGGTGACGGCCGCTCCATGACAGACTCTCACTACTCTGGCTACTCTTCCTCCAGGAACAACGGCGCCAACAAGCTGGGAGACCTCAGCGGCCCTGTGCCCTCCTCCTCACAGAACAGGAGCTACTATGACCTCAAAGGGGTCTCCGGTGTGGGTAGCGCCGAGCGGGAGCAGGACACCCTTTGCGCGCTTCCGTCAGACAGGAGCCGGGCATGTCCTCGAGGGGAGACGAGCCGCTCCACCACACGGTCGCGGAGCTAAACACCTACGCGGCTTTCAACCCTGCCTACGAGCACGACGAGCCCATGAGCGGGCTCTGTTAGGGCTCGCATTGGATCCTCTGAGATCGCCGATTATATGGAACAACTCCTTGGTACCACGGAGCCCTCGGAGAAGGACCAGTCTGACGAGGCCTCCGAGGCGAAGACCAAGACCTGCAAGCGGCCGGGGAGCATATTCTCAATGCGTTCGCCCTTTTCGGCAGGCCGCTCGCGAATTTTTTTTTACTTTCAGTTAAGGTTAGGTAAGGTTAGGTTAGGTTAGGTTCAGCTTCTCATTTTTGTAACTTTGTGTGGGAATCACAATGAGGTTATTTTCAAGAAAATCCTGTGGTTAGTTTCGGAGCTACAGCCATGCGTAGAGGGCCGCCAACCTGCCGAAAAGGGCGAGCATGTTAATATGCGGCCGGGGAAGCACCCCTCGGCGTGGAACAAGTCCAAGACCCATAAACAGTTTTCTCATCATACCCAACAATCTTCGTCCTGCTAACGTTTACTTCTTCGCGCCGGCAGCGTCTCTCCGGTGTCATATCTCTGAATATAGTGTCTAGATGGAGAATGAGGAGGAGGAGGGAATAGGAGCAGGAGGAGGGGAAACAAAAAGAGGAAAAAAGCAGTAGGAGCAGAAGTAGGAGAAGGAGGAGGAGAGGATAGAAAAAAATAGTAATAGTAGGAAGAAGATGAAAAAGAGGAGGAGGAGCCATTAATCTGGGGCAACAAGCAGTGCCACCGTGTCCTGTCTTTGCCAAGTCTGAGTGCCAAGTGAGCGGTGCCATATCAAGGGTTTGGGAGACAAGGACTCCTGGGGACATCCTACGGTGCCAAAGCATTACCTATCCCTCCCTGCCATGCGTGTCTTCCCAAAGCAGTTCAAAGACAGTGATCGAACTCAGTGTAAAACAAAAAAACAAACCATACTTGATTCCTGACAGTGATGGAGTAGTTTTTCTTTTTCTTATATGAGGAGCAAGGCAAGAAGGAAAGTGCAGCTTAGGTCTCTCTCTCTCTCTCTCTCTCTCTCTCTCTCTCTCTCTCTCTCTCTCTCTCCTCTCTCTTCTCTCTCTCTCCTCTCTCTCTCTCTCTCTCTCCTCTCTCTCTCTCTCTCTCTCTCTTCTCTCTCTCTCTCTCTCTCTCTCTCTCTCTCTCTCTCTCTCTCTCTCCTCTCTCTTCTCTCCTCTCTCTCTCTTCTCTCTCTCTCTCTCTCTCTCTCTCTCTCTCTCTCTCTCTCTCTCTCTCCTCTCTACTCTCTCTCTCTCTCTCTCTCTCTCTCTCTCTCTCTCTCTCTCTCTCTCTCTCTCATAAAAGCACCCTTCAACAAGGTTTCTTTAAATTTCCTTCAAATTTCTCGACCAACAAGATGCATCATAAAGGCCGTGTCACACGGATACTTTTTCCGATATCTTTTGGTATTTTGCTACCAAAAGATGCCCGTAGTGGTGGCAAAAAAATGCGCGTTCGTCACACGGCGTTTCGGCTACGAGCATCTTCTACTTGCATCTTCCGGGACCAGCAACCAATTTTGATAAAACTAACATTATGAATCGTGCAAGAAGACTTCAATCGTATTCATTTCAATCGTATTCTTCAATTCAAGACTTATGAATCGTGCAAAAAGATGCTCGTAGCCGAAACGCCATGTGACGAACGCGCATTTGTTCGCCACCACTACAGGCATCTTTTGGTAGCAAAATACCAAAAGATGCCGGTAAAAGTGTCCGTGTGACACGGCCTAAGGTGCTGGTTTACC
>JACEEZ010005613.1:0-55000 GCA_016584305.1 Chionoecetes opilio | reverse complement strand
ACACACACGCGCACACACACACACACACACACACACACACACACACACACATCCACGCACACACACACACACACACACACGCACACGCACACGCACACGCACACGCACACGCACACGCACACGCACACGCACACGCACACACACACATACACATACACACACACACACACACACACACACACACACACACACACACCCACACCCACCACACACACCACCCACACACACACACACACATCCACGCAACACATCCACCCCCCCCCACACACACACACACAGCCTATATTATGTATATAGATGGATAGATAAATGTATATTCAAGTGGTATTTATAGTGGTGGTGTTGATGGTGGTGTTGAAGGTGGTGTTGATGGTGGTGGTGTTGAAGGTGGTGGTGCTGGGGGTGTTGAAGGTGGTGTTGAAGGTGGTGGTGTTGAAGGTGGGGTTGATAGTGATGACAACCTTTAACACCACCTTCAACACTACCATCAACACCACCACCACCATCAACACCACCATCACCACCACCATCAACACCTTCAACAGCACCACCATCAACACCACCATCAACGCCACCTTCAACACCACCTTCAACATCACCTTCAACACCACCATCAACACCACCACCACCATCAACATCACCACCTCAACCACCATCATCAACACCATCATCAACACCACCATCAACACCACCTTCAGTACCACCTTCAACACCACCATCAACACCACCATCAACACCACCATCAACACCACCTTCAACACCACCATCAACACCACAATCACCACCATCAACACCACCTTCAACACCACCTTCAACACAACCATCAACACCACCTTCAACACCACCTTCAACACCACCACCAACACCACCATCAACACCACCTTCAACACCACCTTCAACACCACCACCATCAACACCACCATCAACACCAACACATATGCCTTATTTATATTTTCAGAGAAGAATGTATAATAAACTTTTGAAACCTGAAGTCCTCTTTTATACCTATAAGTTATAACCCTACCTAAGGGTATAATGGATTAGAGTACGAAGGTATATATATCATCTAGAATACCCTTTAGCAGGGTATTCCTAGGTATAGAAAGGGTATACAAGGGGTATTCCTATTGTCTAAAATAGTATACCCTATAGGTGTATATTAGAACTATGATATACCATTTACAGTATACCCTTAAAGGGTATAACATATACTTATAATACCCCTATGTAAGGGTATTATAAGTATATGTTATACCCTTGAAGGGGTATAATGCAAAGGGTATATCATAGTTCTAGTATACCACTATAGGGTATGCTATTTTAACCAGTAGGAATACCCCTTGTATACAATTTCTATACCTTTAATTTTTTACAGTGTACAGTCATGACATAAACTACTGTGAATTATCTTCAGTGGCACATAAAGATCAGTAGTAATGCTATAATTCGTAATATATGGCGCCTGGCGACTTTATTGAAGGTGGCGACTTGACTGTTATCTACGGTAGGCGACTAAGTGAGTGGCTCTCTCCCTCTCTTTCTCTCTCATCTGCACAAACATCCCAGAATATTTCCTCTTTAAATCAGTTCCACATTATTTCCTCTCTCTCTCTCTCTCTCTCTCCAGCCGTCATGTACAGTACCTCAGTGAATCTTAAATAAATATTTAGGTCTGTCTGTCTGTCTGTCTGTCTGTCTGTCTGTCTGTCTGTCTGTCTGTCTGTCTGTCACAGACAGTGTCACACACACCCACACACGCATCCAACCACACCCCCACCCACACCCCCACCCACACACACACACACACACCACACACACACACACACACACACACACACACACACACAACACCCACAACCCACACCACCCACACACCATGCACACACACACACACGCGCGCACACACACACACACGCGCGCCACACACACCACACACACACACACACACACACACACACACACACACGCACACGCACACGCACACGCCACACGCACACGCACACGCACACGCACACGCACACGCACACACACACATACACATACACACACACACACACACACACACACACACACACACACCCACACCCACCCACACACACACACATCCACGCACACATCCCCCCCCCCCCACACACACACACACAGCCTATATTATGTATATAGATGGATAGATAAATGTATATTCAAGTGGTATTTATAGTGGTGGTGTTGATGGTGGTGTTGAAGGGGGTGTTGGTGTGGTGTGATGGTGGCTGTTGAAGGTGGTGTTGATGGCGGGTGTTGATGGTGGTGTAGTTGAAGGTGGTGTTTGAAGGTGGTGTTGATGGGATGGTGTTGAAGGTGGTGTTGATGGTGGTGTTGATGGTGGCTGGGAGTGTGAAGGTGGTGTTGAACGGTGGTGTGATGGTTGTGTTGAAGGTGGTGTTGATGCTGGTGTTGATGGTGGTGATGGTGGTGTTGATGGTGGTGTTTAAGTTGGTGTTGATGGTGGTTTGGGTTGATGGTGTTGATGGTGGTGTTGATGGCTGGTGTGATGGTGTGCTGAAGGTTTGGGGTGTGGTGGTGGTGTTGATGGTGTGTTGAAGGTGGTGTGAAGGTGGTGCCCTGAAGGTGGTGTGGTGGTGGGTGTTGATGATGGTGGTGCTGGTGGTTAGCGTGATTGATGGTGGTGATGGTGGCTTGAGGTAATGTTGATGGTGGTGGTTGGTGATATGAATGGTGGTGGTGTGATGGGGTGTTGAAGGTGGTGTTGAAGGTGTGTTGATGGGGTGGTGATGGTGGTGTTGATTACTGGTGGTGGGGTGTTGAAGGTGGCGGGATGGTGGTGGTGATGGGTGTTGAAGTGTGTGGTGGGGTTTGATGGTGGTTCGGTGATGGGGGTGAGTGTTGACAGCGGGGGGGGTATAGTGATGACAACCTTTAAACACCACCTTCAACACGACCATCAACACCACCACCACCAGCAACACCACCAGAAACAACCACCATCAACACCTTCAACAGCACCACCATCAACACCACCATCAAACACCACCATCCAACACCACCTTCAACACACCCTGACCATTTCAACACCACCAATCAACACCACCACCAGACCATCACCACCACCACCATGGGGTCGAGATATAATATATCTTTTGCTCCGCATTGTCTCCAGTCCCTTGTACCTCAACCACCATCACCACCATCCAACTATTCACCTCAACCACCATCACCACCATCATCAACTAGAACTCACCACCAACACCACTTCAGCACCACCTTCAACACCACCTTCAACACCACCATAACCCCCCACCAACACAACACCCCACCTTCAGCACCACCATCAACACCACCATCAACACCACATCAATTCTCTACATCAACACCCTTGCCCCGACCCTTAACATCAACACCACATGCAGCGGAGTCCAAACACCTCTCCAGCTCCTATACCATCAACACCAAGCAACGAAACACCTATTCACCACCATCAACCCACCACCATCAAACCACCCTTCAACCACCACCACCAACAGAGACTCCAACTTCACACCCACCTTCACACCACCACCACAACACCCACCATCAACACCACTTCAACACCACATCAACACCACCTTCAACACCACCTTCAACACCACCACCATCAACACCACCATCAACACCACTTCAACGACCACCATCAACACCACCACCAACACCAAACCTGTTTTCAAAAACACCACCATCAACACCACCATCAACACGCAACGACATATGCCTTATTTATATTTCAGCAGAAGAAAGGCTATAAGAAACTTTTGAAACTGAAGTCCTCTTTATAGCCGATAAGCTAATAAGCCCTAGAAGGGTATAATGGATTAGAGTACCGCCAAGGTATATATATCATCTAGTATTATACCCTTTAGACAGGGTTATTCTCTAGGTATAGAAAGGGTATACAAGGGGTATTCCTAGGTCTAAAATAGTATACCCTATAGGGGTATATGAGAACTATGATATACCCTTTACATTATACCCTTTCAAAGGTATAACATAACTTATTAATACCATTAGTAAGGGTATTATAAGTATATGTGTTAACCCTTTCTATAGGGTATAACATATACTTATAATCCCCTATGTCAAGGGTATTATAATGTTATATGTATTCCGCCTTGAAGGGGGGTTATAATGTAAAGGGGTGGATATCAATAGTTCTAATATACCCCTATACCGTGGCCTATAGACGGTATGCTATTTTAAACAGTAGGAATACCCCTGGTTATACCCTTTCTATACATTAATTTTTACAGTGTATCGATCACGCCGGCATTTTACTCATTTGCCCGCGGGCACAAGCGGTTAGCCCGTCAACGCGCAAACTGCTCGCTTGCTACCCGCGGGCCATTTCCGCTAGTTGAGACGGACCTTTAATAAGGTTCTCAACAGGTAATTTATAGCTTAGATTTTACCAAATTTCAGGCGTTATTTTGATCTAGAGACATTTTATAGGGTAAATAGCCGCAAACCACGCCCTTCCGGGCGGACTTTTCTGGCTGCCTCTCCTGCGGAGGGCTATGGTTGGCCGAAGGCACCACTACAAAACATGGATCTCCAGATAGCCCTGCTTAACATTTTCTGAAACCCATGGATGTAGAAATGTATGTATTCCCCCCCACCCATTCAACTCAACCCATTACCCATCACCCCCCACCCATTCACTCACCCATTACCCATCACCCCCCACCCATTCACTCACCGCATTACCCCCATCACCACCCACCCACTGCGTGTTTCACCTCACACATTACCCATCACCCCCCACCCATTCAACGCACCCATTACCCACACCTCCCACCCATTCACCTCACCCATACCGCATCACCCCACACCACTTCAACTCACCCATACCCATCACCCATCACCCATCTAACCCCAACCCATTCACTCACCCATCACCCCACACCCATACCCATCACCCAACATCAACTAACCCATTACCCATCACCCTACATCAAGGTTCCTCCATTCTCGCCAAACCAACTTTTGTTTTCACAATTCTCGGCTAATAGGCCTGCTAAAAAAAAGAAAAAAAAAAGTGATCGGATCATCTCATAAGTGGGCTTATGACCTTCCCCCTGGTCAACCTGATTCCAAAAATGTGCCATATGAGGTGTGTTTGCGCACCAGGCGGGGCGGAACTATACGGGCGCGAACCTCCCTATACCACACACACACACACACAGACAGACAGACAGACAGACAGACAGACACACCTTTCGCCTACTTATTATTATTAGCATAGATGAAGTGCTACGTTTAGCTGGGAAGTCTATGGTCAGCGCGTCAGCCCGCGAACTGCTAGACCCATAGCTTTATGGGGGAAATTAGCTCCATACGTACTTCTATGGGGCGAAATAGATATGGAGATCTTATGGGTGAATTCATATCATGTCGAGAATTATAGGGAATCCCATAGCCTTTATTATAATATAACCCCGCTCCTGCACCTTTATACTCCTCCTCCTCCTCCTTCCCGCTCCTCCTCCCTCTCTCCTCCTCCTCCTCTACTCCCCCTCCTCCTCTCCTTCTTCGCTTTTCTTTCTTTCTTTTCTTTCTTCGTCTTCTGAGACAAGCTGGCGTGGACGTCGCCCCCCATCGCCGGGATTGACGTATTGCCATGGCGACGGGCACGCCATAGCCCTGCGTGCGGGGAACGCCGGAAACCAACGGGTGGGCGATGGTTGTAAACAAGCCGTGATTGGCTCAGTTGGGGGAGAGGCGGGGCTTTAAAGATGAAACCTTGGTGACGTCCACAGCCAGGCCGCCGTTGTGCCCATATTTGGTGTGGTAACGCTCAAGCAAGAGGGACGTTTACTTTTGCAGCCTTGGAGCCGTCGTGTGTTATTATTACCCACGGCCAAATCTAGGCCCTCTTGACGTCTTCCTCCAAAACATTAAGATTGATCACGGTCCGGACATTATGTCAGAGCCGCATGAAAATCCTCGGCACACTGGCGTTACACGCGCTCGGGAGAACGATAACACCCTTTTTTTGCCGGTCAACAGTGTGACTGCGAACAACCCCACACACCACACACACACACAGGCCCATCAACTATTAATCACACACACCACTTACAACCAACCAACACACTGGACATCTGTGTGCGTGTAATTTGATCGCACGCCTATCCTGGATTACTGCATCAATGGGAGTTTTCCAAATGCTAACCGCCAGATGTCTCTCGCAGTGCATCTCACATCCACTGCCCCTCTTGAGTGTGAATGAGCTACATGTTCCCGTAAATTTCCTGTACTTTTTCGGGACATATCAGAATTACTCTTCAATTAAAAACAAAACTGAAAAAACAGTTCTTAATAAAAAAATGTAGTTAGTTTATCATTTTGTTTTTTTCAGCACTAGAAGGGAAAAATATTGGCAAAAAACATAGAATACTTGAAAAACTCAAAATTCTTAAAAATCGGTCATTTCATGGAAAAACAACTGCCAGGTCAAGCAGAATGGAAAAACTTCAAGGAAGTATGTAATTGTATGTAAGCTTTCGCTGAGTAACCTGTTTTTGGGATGTGTCTGTCTCTTTTGGCGAACGAAACATTTAACCAAGAAAAAAATAGTGTGTGGCGTTTTTAGGGCAAATCTCCGGAAAAAAAACCATTCCCGGATGTCGGGATCTGATAATCGGTCACTTCAATTAAAATTTACCAAAAAACACAGTAAGGGTCGCCTGTAGCTCACGTTCCGGACCCCGTACTGCCCTGGTGCAAGGAAAAGGAACGTCCCGGGAGTCGATTGAGCCACTTCTGCTGCAGCGTCCTTCGCTTTCCACCGCCCACCGACAAACTTCTAAGTTGGGTCAACGGTCATCGGGCCCTGAAACGTCACCACCTTTGACCTGGCCCACCCCTGCTGGCCGGCCGCTGCCGTCCCACCCATCCACGGACGCCCCGCCGTCAATTTCCGCCTCACCCTGTTTCCCTTTCACCCAGGAAGGACTAAGGCAAACTCTCGAAAAACTGATTACAGGGTGGGAACAGCCACCATGGCCCGGGCTCTTCTTTGCTGTGTTGCCTCCACTGCAAACAAAACAGGGGTGGACATCGCTTCCCAAGGAGATGTGCCCACGTAAAGGGAAAGCGTGGATGATAGCAATAAAAACGGGGGAGAAAGTGGACGCCTTCAAAAATTTCAGCTTAGTGTGGTACCACAAGCAACTTCACAGAAGCGAAAAACTATTTAACCCAGTGGTAAGTAAACTGAAGTCATGTAATGGTTAAACACGGCAGTTTAATGCAATACTCCCTTATTTTTACCAATATTTTCTGACCTAATTGGGGAGGGCTGCGCGGCCCCCCCAGATCCACCCACTAAGCTCACTAAAACCTCACCTGGAAAATAGTTCCACGTTAAACCTAAAGGGGGAGTAAGGCATTTCGGTATTAGCATTCCAAAACCAAAAATTTCGAAGGAAAACGAAAAACTTAGTTTTCCTAAAATATTTTTTCATGTGTTTTTGAATGAAATTCTGGCAACTCTTTTTTTTTGTCGCAAATAAAATTTATGTTTACAGGTGTAGGGGGTGGCCGCCCCGCCCTCAAACCAAAAACCCTAGTTCCCGCTTCCCCACCCACTGCCTAGTATCGATAATTTTGATATTTATTCTTGTTATCAAAATTACTGAAAGCAAAACCCCACCTCTAACAACTAAAACCTAATCTGAATATTAACCCCAACAAACTTTTAAAAACCGTTTCTGGCTGAAAATAATGGTAAAATTTTGCGATTTTAATTTTTCCCTTGCACTCTTCTTCTAACCATGATAAATAAAATTTATTGGTAATAAAGTTACCATGTATCGGACATTGGATTAACCCAATAGCGCCATTGGGAAAATAAGGTTTAAAAAAAATACTCCAATGAAAAAAAAATATTTTACACGATGATGTTTTGTTTGCTTTGTTTAGAGGGATATTACAATTTCCTTCAGAGCCCATGTGATTTTACCGCTGCAGGTTAGTGTTGGCCGAAAGCCCACCCACCCGGGAGGGGGTTCACAAAAAAAACCCCCCGGCTAAAACACCCGGTTAACCCATTTCACTGCTGGGGTGGGGGACAGGGGCTCAGGGTTTTAAGGAAAGGGGGGACCCACCCATCTGAGAGGGGGCATAGCCCTCTTCAGGAACCCCCCCTTACGTTAATTTTTCCATTTTCCGACGGGCCTGTTGGTGGGGTTAGACAATACTGCAAATGCAAAATATCTACATTCTCGAGGGGACGGTTATAAAACAACGTGCCTTGTAAGTGCATTAAAAAAACTTCATAGAATAAAGAAAAAACCCATTTACTAATGGCCAAGGGGGGACCATATGAATTACTTTGGGTAAGGGGCAGTACAAAAACTCGAGTCTAGCTATTTAAAAATTAACCAAAACCAAAACAAAACCATCTAACCTCCTAAATGGACTTACTTGGACCCCCGGGGATGCTTATTTAAACCAAACCTTAGCCAAACTTAAACCTCAGTTTCCCCCAGCCCTTGCCAACTGTTCTTCAAAAAAAATTGCTAAATAGAATTATTATGTTATTGATATAATATTATTATTTATCATTTTACAGGTCCGCAGAAAAAAAGGTTCATAGGGCTGAGGGCCGGCAAGCTTTGCCGTTCAATTTTCGATTGGGACCAAGAGTGCAAAACTCCATTCAGGGACTTTGCCAAGGGAAGGAAGAGAAGCGTTTGCAGCGTAGATGCTTCTTGGCACCAGGACAGGCATTGAAAAATATTTATTCCTCCAGAAAGTGTGTTGCAGAAGAAATTGTACAATGTGAAACCCACAGAAAGGAAGTGTCCATTGGGATATTCAAAACTGAAGCAATTAAAACTTTTGACCCACAGGGGGAAAACCCAGCTGTCAGGGGACAAAATGCACAGTGTTAACTACTCCCGGGGAAAAAATTTAAGAAAATAAACCCTAAAATATTGGCATTTCTATACTGGCCTTGGAAAAGTTTGAAAAAAATGCAATTTTTGTTTTGATTTACCCCTGCTCCCAGCTGCTAATCATCTGAAAACTACTTTTATGGGCCCACACAATTGTCTTAACATGTTCCCAAGATCAGTTTCTAAATGGTGTTTTAATGAAATTGAGGCAAAAAAAAAAAACAGGGGACTATGAGCTTAGTGCATTATTTAATGTGTCTGAAAAAAGGGATGTATATAAACATATTTTGGTGGGGGACGTGGGTTAGATGGATGTCACTGCAGTGGAGGGAAATATAGATTTGTGGCCTAAAAAAGGGGAATTAGTAAAAAAAAATTTTATTTACAAAACCACATGGACTTTGCAGATAAGTTGTTCCAAAAACACCAGAGTTATAGTTGATGGCCACTGAATTTGGCCCCCATTTTCAAACGGACCAAAAAGGGCCTTCCATTAGCACGCAGTCCAGAGTCAACTTTTTTCAAAACTATTAAAAAACAGAAGAAACACAATAAAAGGTAGTAGTTGGGTGTTACCACCAGGTGGATTGATTTCCTTATGTATCACCAGCATATGGTTGGTTCAAACCCAGTGATCGGAAGCCATCATAGAAAAAAACAGTGAAAATACCTACATCATGCAATGGTGGTGATTTTTACTGTCATGGCAGAACAAAGGGGCTTTGATGTGCAGGGATTTGTTTGGCTCCATATTGATGTGGGGACTGTAAATACACCTTACATGGTTTAAGAAAAAAAAAACAAACCTTTCGGCAAAGGGCTGTACTTAGTGACAGGAAGATTGCAAGCAAAAAGAGTGCCTATTGAAAAGGACTCATTGGGTTGGGTAAGGAAATATAAAAATACTTGTATCACCCATGTCTAATCTCATTCAAACTCAGCTTGCTTCTGGAACAATCATTTTTCATTTTGCTACATGCTATGTAATTTTCGGAAGTGTATTGTACCCAATACATGCTTAAGGGGCCTTGGAAAAAAACAATTACACATAGATATAAGAATGAAATATGTATGAAGGATTTTGTTTGTGGGAAAAACATAAAAATTTCAGCTCACAAGGGGGGGACATTTTTCACAATTCACCACTGTATTATGAGTAATTCTCCACTTCTTAATTATTAATATGGGAAACCAATAAAACAATACTCATGTATTCATATAGTTTTAATTAAGGCATTAAATAAAAGTATTTACCTCAATTAATTTGGGAAAAAATATAAACACTTCAGTTGCATTGTTGTGATCGCAATGGAAAGTTTTATATATGGAAGGTAAAAAACTAAAAAAAAGGGGGGGGGGGACAGTGTTGGAATAATCAAGAAAGAGGAGAGATGGAGTGCAAGGAGTAGTGTGTTGGCCAGGATGAAATTAAATCCTAAAACTTGAGTTAGTTCCAAGGAATGGGGTTTAATAGTAAAATGAGGTAGGTAAAAAAATATAAATATCACATCTCTCTAAAAAGTTGCAGGGGACTTAAAAGGAGCATATTTGCACATTAAAAAATAACAGCCCATTGTTTTGTAAAATTGTACCTAAAATAATATCAATGCATGGGTTGATAAAGATTGTTCACATCCCCCGTATAGGTTATTTTAAAGTTAATTGTCCAGACCATTTTCATCATTCCTGATTTTTTAATGCAGTCAAAACTATAGGCCATGATCGAGTATTATCAAAACAAATATGGTTGTCACTTTTTTTGCATCCTGTCACCCGTTTTTAATGAAATATCCGCATTCAAAAATCTGTAAAATTCTTGAAGCTCTCAAAAAACCACAAAAACTGGGCGCCCAACATAAGGGGGCCGCTCCACCGGGCTTCGGGGCGGGACGTCCACAGGGAGGGGAAGCCTCCCAGCCCTGCCCGATACAGATGCGCGGGAGGGGACTCGGAGGAAAAAAATGTTAAGTACTTGTGGAATTTTTGGGTGTTTTCTGATATATTTTTTTGTGCGGATGTGGGCATGTACTTGAATCCTGGGGGGGGTGCAGCGGGGGGGGCTGTGCCTTTCCCGAGAGCTTAGCAACATTTGCAGCCTGGGGGCGGGGGGGGGGACGGAGTTTATGTGTGGCAGATTTGGGGGCGGCGGGCCGGGGGGGGCGCGGGCGGGTGTGGTAAGCTAGGGCCCACCGGAGATTGAAGGGGCCCTCGCTATTACCCCGCCGCTTCACCACGTTCTGCACACACATATATCGTCCCCGTGTGGGTTTGTGAATGGGGTGGCTAAAGGCTCTCGGGAAAGGGGCACACAGCTTTCTTGGCTGTGCCCCAGGCAGGCTTGCAAGTATGTGCCGTGTCGCACAAAAAAATATATCAGAAAGAAACACCCGGGATTCTTCGGGTTATTTTTCTCGAGTCTCCGTGTTGTTCTTTTGTCGGGCGGGGGGCTGGGATGCTTTCCTGCTGTAAAAACGTTAGCCAGCAAGTTTTTGCGCCCACGGGGCTGGGAATATGGCTGTTGTTTTTTTCCCCCGCGCTTTTTTACAAGAAAGGGTCCTGTTTTTTTTAGGGGAAAATAAGGGCGGGGAAATGAATATTTTTTTTGTGGGATTAAGGTATTTTGAATGATCATTTAAAAACAAACATAATTATTATGCAAAGGGAAAAAAATGGGGTCTGGGGGACGATTACTTTTTAAAAAGTTTATACGGGGTCCATAGTTATGATAAAAAAAAAACCAATCCCAATACTGCTTCTCTAAAGGGTAAGTATCATAAAAAAGGGACTTAAGCTTACAAAACCATTATCAGCTATGAAAGGGCATCATCTCTTTCAATTCTTATTTTATTTTTTGAAGTCCTGGAAATGTGAATATTAAACAAAGTCACATGTTCTTTTCTTACCCAGTGCACAGGCATCTGTCCCTGAACTTGGTTAGTAATAATTATGGTTCCTGGTCTAAAATTTCATAAATTCAATAAAAGTAACTTAATATATGGGGGGGGGGGACAGTTTGTTAGGGTTAATCATTTAAGTTTCCTTGATGAATATGGGGACACACTTGTGACCTAAACCCCACAATGTTTTGTCATCAAACCAAAAGCCATCAGGGGAGGATGCTGCAAGGGAAATGGATATGGACTGGGCCCAAACCACCCTCAACCCACTATCTCTTGGATTTCATTAGTAGTTTTTCTGCATATATCTATCAATGGCAAAACAGTCTCCATACATTCCTTGCCGGGGGTTTACGGGGAGGACAACCTTATTTTCCTGTTTTTTCTCATTAGTTTTTTTTGCTAAAAATGATTTACGATTCTGTTCTATCTGTAGCTTTTTGCAGATTTTGCCAAAAAAGTTAGAACTGTTATTCTAACAGAATCTTTCCCTGTACCAAAACTGGATTTTTATTTGACCTCTATTTTTTCCGCTTCAATTTCCCAAAAAAACTCTGGAATCTGTTTATATGAGAAAACGGCAATATTTCTTAAGAAAGTTTCCTCCGGTGAATATTGTAAAAATATTCATGGTCATTGGCTACAAGCGTATAAATTCGCAGGTTTAATTAAAACTGGGTGATTGGCATTAAAAATGTGCAGAATGATTAATGCCGAAGTTTAGAAAAGTGTGATTGGTAATTTTTTCTCTATTTCTGAAAAAACTAGGATGGGCGTGGGTCAAAGGAAGCCAAATCTTGGCAGATGCTGTGTTTCCATTCACATTTTCTCTTTAGGTTTATGTTCTGCTTGCTTTAAGTGGAGGTTCCAGTATAAATTTTTTTCCTTTATGGAAAACTGTTGGGAGGGTTTTCCTTTTACAGGTATCTTTTACAAGGAAATATGTTGGGCAAGTTAGTGGAATCTTGTTAGAGGCAAAATATCCACTAAAGGGACACATGCTTGCAATGAAGGGCCTCTGGTCCCATCCCTGCCACCAACCCAAAATCCACATTGACACTTTATAAGAAAAACCCCATGCTTATCTACTGAAATATTCAACACTTATATATTTACTTTTTTTTTTCATCTCCGCAAAAGGCAGTTTTTTAGCCTTTTTATGAAAAAATATTCCTCCCCGGGAAAACAGTAACTTACGTATGGGAGGTTATTTGAAATCTTTCCTCGTAAAAGAGGATTTGTATTTTTTGGCATTCTTGGTTTCCCTTGGCAAAAATTTTTGATTAAGTAAATTCTTGGGTGGTTTACTTTCAGTCACAGGGGGGCAGCTTGCAATACAAAAAGGTTCAGGAGGTTCAATTTTAATGATTTACAGTTGAAAAGTTTACACAGTATTAGGACAAAAAAGGTTTGTTGGGAACGGGATTGCAGAAAAAAGGCACCAAAAATTACAAAGCAAAGGGCCATGAATGGGGGTTTTTTTTGGGTGATCATAATCTCCACCAAAAGGCATGGGGTTTTTCCCATGAGGGCATTCAAGAGGGGACTAAAAGGGGAACTGCCACAAAAAGGTGGCTCAACTTTTTTACTTCAGTATTTAGGGGGGGAAAATGTGTTCTTGAAATTTACCACTGTAAGCAAAATGCCTCAAAAAAAACAACCATTTTTCACACCTCGGTTCAGGTTCTGATAAAAATTTATAAAAGGGGAAATATTAGGGGGGATAAGACTTTTTAAGTAATTACTGGGAAAAGGTTGTACGGGAGTCAGTGTAGGTCCCATTTCAGGAGGTCATTGGATGGTCTATACAAAATCTGGGGACTTGCCCCACATATTGGGTATGGGGGACTGCCATTCAAAAACCAGTTCATAAATAAGTTTTACCTAAAAAAAACCTTCATTTTAGAAGGCCAAGATTATTTAGTGTATTTTTCATCAACATTTCCACTCATGGCCTAGGGGAAAGAGGGGGGTCCGCCAAAAATGGATGGCCTAGGGACCCATATGACCTTAATCTGAGGTTGTAGGGCCACAAGAAACAACAAAACATAAAATTGAACTTAAAATTTATGGGCCAGGGGGACAAAATGGGAGGTAAATTGATTACATATTCCTTTACATCAGGGGGTTCTTCAAAAGTAAAAGGGGTCGTGGGGGACCCAAATACTGGTTCGCAAAAGCGTTGGTCAATGGGTGGCCAAGGTTTGTAAAAACATATCATTGCCCTTAAAAAATTGTGAAATGCATTTAATAGAGAGTGAGGAGAGAGAGAAGAGGAGTGAGGAGAGAAGGGGAGGGGAGGAGGGGAGAGGGAGGAGAGGGAGACAGAGAGGAGAGAGGGGGGAGGAGAGAGAGAGGAGAGGGAGAGGAGGGAGAGGGAGAGAGAGAGGAGAGGAGGAGGAGAGAGAGGAGGGGTAGAGGGGAGAGAGGGGAAGAGAGGGAGGGGAGGGAGAGGGGAGAGAGGAGAGAGGAGGGGTGGAAGAAGAATGAGAGAAGGAGGGACGGGGGAAAAAGGGGAGGAGGAAGAAAAACTGTGTGTCGCGATGGAAAAATTTTTTGAAAGAAAACACTTCTTTACATTATTATTAAAAATACCTGTGTACTGGCTGGGGTGGGATATCCTTGTACTGGGGCACCATTAGGGAGGGGGTAGGGACATTTAACAAATTCACGTATCCAAAAAATCAGTGGTGTCCAAAGTTATCGTTGGCGAAGTAGAATTTCAAACTGCAAAAACCATGATTGGGATTAATGATAGTAGGGTAGGTAGTAAGTAACAATAAAGGAATGATGATAAAAATTAATAATAATAATAATAAAATAATTAATAAAATAAAATAACAAGTACAATAAGGAAAACATAATAATATTACTATTACCAGTATTATGGTAAAATTGGTTGGAAAGGGAGCGCTACGGCGTCGAGGATATTGATTTCCACGGCAATATTTTAGGTTTAACTGATGTTTCTTAGTTTCAGGGGTGGGCAAACTTTTCATGGGCGGAAGGGCCGGAGATGAAGACTTTCGGGGAGGCAGCCTGCGTGCCGGAGAGTAAATAACAAGGAATCCCAAAAGTGGGACTATATACAAAGGGACTATTATGAAAAAGCAGGCAAAATCAGTGAGGACGGGTAATCGGTATAGGAACCACTACCTTACAATTTTAGGGGTCCCCAACCCCGCGGCCCGCGAGGCCATTCCGTGCGGGGCAAAACAAGATTAATTTCCTTTTGGTGTCAATCGGTGCGGCCCTCCGGTCATTCCAAAAAACGTGTGTTGAAAACATTTTTTTTCTCAAGAAACTTGTTATAGGATAAGTTAAGTTATGGTTTTAGGTTAGGTTAAATTGGTTAGTTCAGGTTTGGAGGTTAGGTTAAAGTATATTTTTATACGAGTTTAGTCTTCTTTTCTCTTTTGGCAGATTGCTTCTTCCTTCTAAGAAACGATATGTAAATGTATCTATATGTGGTTTTTCAGAGTTTTTTTATTGGTGCGGCCCTCGGGCCCTCTCGGGACTGTGTCGATGCGGCCCGCGGTACTCTGCGGGTTGGGTACACCTGACCTAAATCCACCTTTCATCCCCCCCATACATGAAAATTGTCTAGCCTCCTTTTAAAGCTCCCTATTGACTCCTTACTAACCACCTGACGGACTGAGGTCCATTTCAATCATTTACCACCCTATTTGTGAAACCAGTTTTTTTCTTCTTTTTTTTTAATCTACGCGTTTTCCAGTTTTGAATCTGGTTTCTTCGTGTTTTACCCTGATTACAAGGCCGTAAGAAAACTTTTCCTACCATACATAATTTCCAGTTCTCCAGATCTGGGCACACCTCCCAAAACATAAAAACTGCTCTTTCATTTCAAGATCCCCAAGTATGTGAAGGAGTCCGACTTTGAAAATAACATGCCTGCTCCTAACACAGTCGGTGGGGACAATCAAGACAAAAAAAATCTCTTTAGGCTTTGATCTATGATAGGGGGACACACTGGAAGTTTCGATAGAGTTCGACGGTACCGTCGAAAAACCTCCATTTATTTTCCCGTCGAAACTTCCTGTAAACTTATTATAATTATTACTATTTATTTAGCATTAATAATACAAGGTAAAAAAATCACACTAGCCCACCATTAACATTGTCCTCCTAAAAGGACCAGTCTTGTTTCTTACCTTTCAATGAGATCCTTTTTTCTCCCAGAAACCTTAGCATTTTCTACACCCTCAGTTCCTCCTTCAGTTTGGTAAGGGGGTCCAATCACCAAAAATGTTGGGAATCCATGAGTGAGGATCAGTCCTTACAAACACAGGGGCGTTTCAACCTACAAATAGAATGAGTGTTTTATTTGTGAACCTCTACATATAGTGGTATCATGCTAATAACACAGGTAAAAATATAGAATCCTTTCCCACCCTATTAGTGGTTTATTTTTTCTCCAGACCTTCAAAAATCCTTTCAGATACATGTAAAAACGTAATTATACAGTGGGGGAGGTTAGCCTACCAATAAAAATAAACTTACTATCCAAAACTTCAATATAAAACCTAACCTAACCTGGTAAATATCTAGTCCTTTCCCGCCCTTAGGTCTCGCAAGGAGGTTATTGGTAAGTTAGGTTAGGTTTATAGTGAGGTTAGGTTAGGTAGTTAATTTTATTTTATTTATTTTTTACCTCTCCCCCACTTTATAATTACGTTTTAGAGGTATTCTGAAGGGATCTGTGAAGGTCTGGGAGAGAAAAAAAAAAAACTACTAATAAGGGCGGGAAAGGACTCTAGAATTTTATCCCAGAATTTTAGAGGTAATATTTTTTGGTGGGTCCATTGTGTTAACCTAGGTGGGGTTTGGATGGGCATTCTCCCCACTTTTAAAAAACACTTTTTCGAGGAATTATGAAAGGATCTGTGAAGGGTCTGGATACAAAAAAGCCCACTAATAAAGGCGGGAAAGGACTTCTAGAATTTCACCCATAACACAACACATTTAAAAACACATGCGCCAGTGATATTTCCCAATTTAAAAAAAACATTACTGAATACTATTTTTTTTTAGACTTTAAACTTGAAATGCGGCCAAACTTACCTATTGATATTCCGCCACAAGTCGGAGGGCTGGTGATATAAATCAAGGGACGCGGGACTTTTTCTTATCCACGGCTGGGGCGGGAAGAGTCTTGTTTTGTTCTTGTTTTAGGGGCTGCGAGGATCCCTTGGGGAACCACTATGAGCCCTGATGATGTCCTATGATGCTATTACAGGCGTGTGGTAGTTGAGTGGGGGAACCTGTTCCTCCTCAGGGAAGGGCACAGGTGAGCCAGGAAGACGGGCGGATGCATGCGTTTCCTGCAGCCCGCTCTTTTTCAAGGACAAGTAAAACAAAGGACCCATGTATTGTCTTCGATAGAGGGGGGACTGTTCGCTGAGGTGCCAAGCACTTAAATTACTTCTTGGTTAAATGTTCGTCGTAAGAGGGGGGACATATTACACCCAAAAACAGGTTACTCAGCGAAAGCTTACATACAAGTACATTACTTCCTGAAGCTTTCATTCTGCTGGGACCTGGCAGTGTTTCCATGAAATGACGATTTTAAGAATTTTGAGTTTTCAAGTATTCTATGTTTTTGCCAATATTTTTCTTCAAGTGCTGAAAAAAAACCAAAAATTTTATAAAACTACATTTTTTATAAGAAAACTGTTTCAGTTGTTGTATTGAAGGGTAAATTCTGATATGTCCCGAAAAAAGTACAGGAAAATTTACGGTAAAAAATGATAGAGATCATTTCACACTCAAAAGGGCAGGGGATGTGGAGGAGCGCGAGGAAAAGAAAACAGGCTTGAGCGTGAGCTTATTAGAAAAAAAACTCCCCAAAAATTAATAAAAAATGAATATGTTTGAAAAGTTTGGACATTTAATGAAATCCATGTTAGATGCTCACGATTGCATGGCATATTCAAAGCTTGCTTGAGTTGTATTATTTAGCACAGTAATATGTGAATCAGCTATTGGGAAAAAAAAAGAGTAAGGATGAAATGTACATGAATGGGATCAATGCGTGAAATGCGTTGTTCCGTGTGTGTGGCCTGAGGCGGGAATAGCAGATTGAGGGGAACAGGGGGGAGGTGGGACCTTCAGCGGTGGTGAAAAGGGGGCTTGTTGCGGAAATTCAGCAACAGTAGCGGGCGAAAGGAGGGAAGGAGGGAAGTGGACATGTGGCAGGCTGAGGCAGGATGGGGGAGGGGGCGCTTTCCTGTGGATGAAGGGAATTGGTGGCTGGGGGGCCCAAAAGAAGGGATAAGAAAAATACAAGCGAAAATTTCCATCGCGGCAAGGCTGCCTTTGTTCCGAAGGTGGAGCCCGTTCCCTGGTCTCGCGGGCAAGAAGAGTGAGGACCATTCTGGAACATTTCATGCAGAAGGACGTCAGGCCGGAGAACATTCGTAAGTACGTGATAAAGTTCGGTGTGTCGGCGGGAAACTTTGCGCTGTTTCGGGATGGCCGAGGCGGGCGGGCCAAAGGGGCTTGGAGGCGTTCCCGGGGCTGTGCCTTGGGGAGGGACGGGAAACGGGACAAGCACAGGTGGTGGGAAAGTTTCTCTGAGGCGGCAGAAGGGCCTTACCTTTGGAACCACTTCCTTCAAAGGACGGAGGATGGAAAGGGCTCATGTTTTACGGTGTATCGCGAGAGTGTTTTTTAAGTGTTCTTGTGAAAAAGAGATCTTTTTGGACAAAGGCCAAGGCGGGGCGGTCGAAAGAGGCTGCGTCAAAAAAAAAACGAACCAAGTTCAACGGGTTCAAGATCGTGAATTTTCTTGGATTGGGGGGTTGGCCCTGCAGCGCGTTTTGGTGACAAAAAAATTTAACCTGTTTACGGGACACCCACGTTGTTCACCAAAAATTGCAGAGGGGTACCCAAGGGAGAGGGAGTCGGCAAGCTAACCCGAAATAGAACCTCGGCTTTCTTGTTGTTCATGGAGACCAAGTGGCCAGGAAAGGCTCAAGGGAACACAGGGAAAGCAACTTTTTTCCCCTGGGTCCAGCCAACGCATAGGCATATTTGCCAAAAACAAGCTTTCAAAGGGGGCTACGGTGGGAAAAGGCCCTCGTTCAAATTCATTGGGGGGGACGACCGATTTTTACAAGTTATATTGCGAGTCGGAAGGGAAAAAAAAAACGGGGCCCGCCCGGCCGCGAGGAAAGGTGGGTTGAAAACACTGGGACACAGCATGAGCCGGAGAAAAAAAGAAACAAAGTATTTGTCTGGTTCGCAAAAAAAAAATAACTAGGAGAGTTTGGGACGCAGGGAGGGATTCCGGGAGCAGGGGGGGAAAGAAAACCACAAGTCTTTGTAAGGCGGAGAGGGCGAATTTACCGAAAAGTACGACAAGCTAAATAGGTCTGGTTCCCCGCTGGTACCCCCCTATGGGAGGGGGATGTTGGGGGCTTGTTGCCAACCCTCCCCCGGGCAAAAGAGGAAGAGAAATGCAAAGGCTGGGGTCGCGGGTCGCGTAATCAGAAGGCAAGCTTGCCCCACCTTCGCTCCATAAGATTACGGGTCAAAAAACCAATGGTGAAAGGGGAAAAAACAGGGCCCCAAAAGCACCAAGGGAAAAAAACAAGGTTTTTGAAAAAAAGCTTTTCATGAAAACAAGGGTGTTTTTTGGTCTCATTGTTTTTTTCTTTGGCCGGGGAACCCATTCATCCTGAAATGTGACCGGGGAACATCCCAGGGGACGCAGGACAGGGAGCGGGGAGTAGTGTGGCAGAAGCGGACATTGGTGGGGGTGGGGGCTCAAGCGAGAAAACCTCCCCCAAAGGGAATTCAGGGGCTGTGTGGAAGCCCCCAATAGGGTGGGGGGAACGAACCGAAGGGGACGTCCTTGAGACAAAGGGGACGGCTTTGAACTTTTGAAAGGGGAAACTTGATGGGGGGACCGTCATCGGATGTGGGGGGTACGAGGGGGAAGGGAAAGTGGGAAGGAACGACCACTTCTGATTTGGATTGGTTTTGGGAAAGGAAAAGAAAAAAACTCTATTTAATGGATGGAAGAAGAAGATGTTTGGGAAAGGGAAGGAGGGAGGCCAGGAAGCGGAAAGGCGGGGCGGAGGAGAGGGTAGGAGCCAATGTGGAAAGGCCGCTAAAAGCCTTAAGCAAGATATTCCGCTTGAACTTCCATGCGCTAGTCCTTGCCGTCCAAGGGAATGGGCAACACAACCCAAACCAAGGAAAACAAACACGGTGCCAGGGAATTCGTTACCCCCAACCCTGGGCCTTACCCCTTCGAAGGACAGGGGCCCTTGGGGAAAACTCCGTCCACCACAACGCCATTCTTGACGAGATTTCGTTCAGGCATTACTCCACGGCCAGGCGGTCAAAATCTCGCCGGTTTTACCAGGGCGGCTGAGGATCGGACTTTTCAAGGGAGAAAAAAAATTTACGGGTTCGGCTTTGGCATTTTTACCCCCAAAAAAACCCAAAGGCCTTTATCCAGGGGGGACACATTTTTTCAGTTTGCCTTTACGAAAAGCTGACGAAAAAAACACTCTACAATGCAAGAAGGCACGAAAAAGAAGGCTGAATTTTTTTACAGGAAACAACACGACGGGGAAAAAAAACCGTTAGAACGGGAAGGCTGGGGATAAATCGGGGAGGGCCAAGAAAAAGGGAAAAAAAAATCCCAGGGGATGGATTGGACTTTAAATGGAAACCACAGGAGGAAGCAAGAAACACAAAAAACCATTGGGAAAAACGATGGGGGACCGGGACAAAGTGGGAGGTTCATGGGGAAAACTTACACCAAATGTATCGAGGGTCCATTGAATATGGGAAGGGGGCCGATTGAAGAAATGCGAGATGAGGGAAGTGAACCAGTTTTGATGAAGGAAAAAAGAACTGGGAAAAGGAGTTGGGCAGTGTTTGTAGGAAAAAACCGAGGAAAAAGGAATGTTTCAAAACTAAACAAAAACTACAAGGGAAAAATGGGCCGGCACACAAAAAGGGTGGATGGGAAAAAGGAAAAAATTCGAGGAAGATGAGAAAACCGAGGAAAGGGCCAAAGCTTAAAGTATTAAAAAAAATAGGGAAATAAGTCGCTCCCAAGAAAAAAGTTTTGGGCCGCCCTAGAAAAAAAACACGAAAAAATTCTTTGGAGAGAAGAAAAAATTATAAACAGACAAGGAATAAGGGACGGAAAAGGGGGGACACAGAGGCTGAGAAAAGTTTTTTTTTTTTGGACGGCAGATGAAAAAAAAATGGGGGCGCGTGGAAGGGGATAAGATCAGATTTAACAGCAGGTCAGGGATTGGTAGGGGAGTATTGAGGGAGGGGAACAGACAGGGGCCGATGTGTGGGACATGAGGCAAAGATGGCCAAACTGGATAGGGGGAAGGGGGAGGGGAAATTAATAGGGGTATTTAAAAAAAACAAAAACACAAACAAAAAAAAACAAACAAAAAGTTTTTTCAATGTGAATTGTTCGTACCTTTACTAGGGGAATGGATTGAATGACCCAAAAAAAAAATTTTTTTTTTTTCAATGTAATTTTGGGTCTATTTAGGAAAAAAATTTTGGGGGGATTGTCAACAACAAAAAAAAAAAAAAAATTTTCCAATGGGTTATTGTTCTGTTTAGGAAAAAATGGATGCCAAAAAAAAAAATAAAAAAAACAAAAAAAAAAAAAAAAAAAAAAATTTCAATGTCTTCCTAGGAATTAATAGAATCTACGCAAAAAAAAAAAAAAAAAAATTTTTCAAGTATTTGTGCCAAAAATGGATTGCCCCCCCCCCAAAAAAAAAAAAAATTTCAAAAATGTATTGTCATTTAGGGGAATGTAGGGCAAAAAAAAAAAAACAAAAAACGTAATTTGTAATTGGGGTCTTAATTAGGGAAAATGGATGCAAAAAAAAAAAAAAAAAAATTTTTTAAGTTATTCAATGTATGTTTCTTTGGGGGAATGGGGATGCAAAAAAAAAAACTAAAAACCCAAAATAAAATAAAAAAAGTGTCAAATGTATTGGTCTTACTTAGGAATGGATGAAAAAAAAGGGAGAAAAAAAAGGTTTTACAATGATTTGTTCGTTTTACTGGTCTTTATTGGGAACTTATAACTTAATCGTATTGTTTACTTTCTGAAACATTTATTTGGGAATATTTAATTGACATATAATTTAATTTACCTCTTTGGTTGATGAATTCTTATAGGGTTGATGAATATATCTTGGTTGATGGGATTTTATTATGGGGTTGGAATTATATATTTGGTTGGGTATTGATCTATATTATATTATTGGTTTGGTAATATTTCTTGGGTTGGATGAATTATATTTTTCTATTAATGGGGTTGGTAATAATAATCTTGTTGTGGGAGTTATATGGGTGGTGAACTTTTGATTATCTTGGTTGATGGATCTATATTCTATCTGGTAGGTTTAATAATATCATTGGTTGGATGAGTGCTATATTCTATATGGGGTTTGGTAATAATTATCTCTGGTTGATTGATTTTTTTATTATGGTTGGTAATAAATTAATTCTTGGTTGATGAATTTATATTCCTATTATGGTTGGGGTAATTTAATCTTGGTTTGATTTGATTTTTATTATTGGTTTGGGTAAAATAATCTTGGTTGTGGATGATCTATAATTTTTTCATTTATTGGGTTGGTTAATATTTATTATCTTGGTTGAAATGGATTGATATTTCTATTATGGTTTGATAAATATAATTCCTTTGGTTGGAAATGGGATTTTTTATTATAGTTGGTTAATATAATCTTTGGTTTGTGAATTCTATATTCTATATGGTTGGTAATATATTCTTGGTTGCTGATTTATATTGGTTTGTAATATAAATTCTTGGTTGATGATTCTATTATTTCTTATATGGTTGGTAATGATATTCTTGGGTTTGGATGATTTATAATGGGTTTGGTTAAATATGATATTCCTTGGTTGATGATTTATATAGTTGGTAAATAATTCTTGGTTTGATTGGATTTCTAATTATTCTATATGGTGTTGGTAAATTATATTTTCTTTGGGGTTGGTGATTTTATCTTGGTTTGGTAATATATTTCTTGGTGATGATCCTATAATTTCTAATATTGGTTTGGTAATATATCATGGGTTGATGGAAATCTATAGGGGCTCAGGTTTGGTACATATAATCTTGGTTGATAAATTTTCTATAGGGTTGGTCATATATCTTTGGGTTGGGATTTTGGATTTTTTTTTTTTTCTATAGGGGTTGGTTAAAATTAAATCGTGGTGATTGAATCTATAGGGTTGGTAATTATATTCTTGGTTGATGAATCTTATAGGGTTGGTAATTATATTAGTGGGGTTTTGATGATCTAATCAGTTGGTTTTCACAAAACCTTTTTTTTTCTGGTTTGTTTCCCCATTCAAAACCAGTTTTTCAAAACCATTTTCCGGAATTTTCCCCCCTCAAGGGGAAAAAAAAAGTAAGCCAAAACCAACAAAAAAACAAAAAAATGTTACCTTGCTTTAATTAAACACAAAAGGTTATCGTACAACTATCCCTTCTATTTCTATATAGAAAACTGAAGAAAAAGGTCAAAATAAGGCCCGCATTTAAAAACCTTTTTTTTTTTTTATGTCGGGGGGGGACTTTTTTTTTTTGGGAAATTGCCTTTTTTCCCTTTTTCCCTTCCCTAAGGGGGAGGAAGAAATTTCCCCCCTTAGAATTCCTTTTGAAATTCCCCCCAGGGGGAAAATTTCCCCCAGGGTTGGGGGATTATATTGGTCTATAAAACCTACTCAAAAACCGCTCTAAAAACAACACTCAAAAAAAATAAAAATCCATTTCACTGAAAAAAAAAAGCGTGTTATTCTTCTCCCAAACCCTGGTGATAAAAACTTGTATTTCAGTAAATTATGTTGGTGCCGGTGACCTCGGCCGGCCAATCTGGAAAAAACCAAATGGATTAAAACTCGCTAAGGAGAATAAGTGCATGTTTTTATTTCCCCGTTTAACGGGCATTGGCCCCTTTCATTAACCTCATTCAACAAAAAAAACCCCCACCTGGAACAGGGTTTGGATTCTGTGTTTCGTGTGTGTTGCGTTTGCGGGGCGTGGCGTGGCCGTTTGCGTGCGTGGGCGTGGGCCGTGCGTTTGCGTGGTCGTTGGCGTGCGTGGCGTGGTGCGTGCGTTGGGCGTGGGCGTGCGGTTGCGTGGCCGTTGTGGGCGTTGGCGTGTGCGTGGCGTGCCGTTGTCGGTGTTGGCGTTTGGCGGTGGCGGGTGGGCGTTGGCGTGCGTGGCGTAGGGGCGTGCGTGGCGTTTTTGCGTTTTTCGCCCGTCTGCGTGGCGTTTTTGGCGTGCGTTTTTGACGTTTTGGCGTGCGGTGCGGTTTTTGCGTGCGTTTTGCGTTGCGTGTGTGTTGTGTGTGTTGTTTGTGTGTGTGTGTGTGTTGGTGTGTGTTTCGTGCGTGCGTTGCGTTTTGCGTGTGGGCGGTGCGTGGGCGTGGGCCGTGGCGTTGCCGTTGGCGGCGTTTGGCGTTTGCGGTGGTCGGTTGCGTGGGGCGTGCGTGCGTTTGCGTGGGTTGCGTTTGCGGTGGGGCTTGCTGTCGCGCGTGCGTGGGCGTGGTCGTTGCGTGCGTTGCGTTTGCGTTTGCGTGCGTGGCGTGGGCGGTGGCGTGTCGTGCGTTGCGTGCGGGTTTTTGGCGGTTGGGTGGGCGGGTGCTGCAGTGGCGCTTGTGCGTGGCGGTGGCCGTGCGTGCGTTGGGCGAGTTGCGTTGGCGTTCCGTGGGCGTGCGTGCCGTTGCGTTGCGTGCGGTGCCGTGCGTTGCGGTTTGGCGTTTGCGTCGCGTGTGCTGTGCGTGCGTTGCGTGGCGTTTGCGTGCGTTTTTGCGTGCGGGTTGCGGTGCGTTGCGTGCGTTGGCGTTTTGCGTGCGTTTTGGTTGGCGTGGCGTTTTGCGTTGCTGGGTGCGGTTGCGTGGCCGGTTTGCGGTTGGGCGTTCGCGTGCGGTTGGCGTTGGCGTTTGCGTTGCGTGGCGGTGCGGTGCGGTTGTGTTGTGATGTGTGTGTTTGTGTGTGTGTGTGGTGGTGGTGGGTGTTGCGGTGCGTGCGTTTCGTGCGTGGGCCGTGCGTGCGTGCCCGTTGGCGTTGCGTGCGTGCGTGGGGGCGGTTGGCGTGTCTGTTTGGCGTGTCGTTTGTGCGTTGCGTGGCCGTTGCGTTTTTGCGTTGGCTTTCCCCCGTGGCGTTGCGTTTTTGTGTTGTGGTTTGGTTGTTGTGTGGTGTGGTGTGTGTGTGGTGTTGTGTTGCGTTTTTGGGGCGTTGCGTTTGCGTTGCGTGCCGTGCGTTGGGCGGTTGTTGGTTGTGGTGTGTGGGGGTTGTGTGTTTGTGTTTTGTGTGGTGTGTGTGGGAAACAAGTTGTAGTTGAGGGAAAACGGGTAAACATGGCGGAAAAAAAACGGAAAACAAAACCACTGTGTGAGGGACACTCTTGTAGTGGTATGTGGGTTAGGCCACGCTCGGCTTACCAACGAGAAAGGGGTCCCCCCGGGTTTTCGATTCCCCGGGGGCCCGGGAGCGAAAAAAGATTTAGATGGGTGGGTCCTTTTCTTAAAATTCCCCTAGCCCCCTGGGTTCCCCACCAAGCAGTTGGGGGGAATGTTGGTACCGGGGTTGCCAAGGGTGCCGGGGGGTTTTGTAAAACCCCTTCTCCCCCCCCCCGGGGGTGGGGGGGGCTTCGGGCCAAAACCACTAATATGTTGCCCAGGCCGCGGGTTGTAGGAAATTCACTATGGCTCTTGGGAAGGGGCATTATCCCCCTCAAAACAAAAAACCAAAAAACAAACCAAGGAGGAAAAACAAGGTGTGTTGTGTTGTGGGTTGGTAGGGTGTGTGTGTGTGGTTGTGTGTGCCTAACATACAACGGCTGGGTGGCTTCCACCCCCCCCCCCTCCACACCTCCCTGTTCCTTCGGGGGGGGGAACTTAGTTGATATTTTCCCCCACAAAAAACCCAAAAAACAAAACAAAAAAAATTAAAAAAGGGGCACACAATTCCTACCTCGTTCCTTCCCAGATTTCCTTCCCCAAGCCAAAGCTTGTGTTAAAAACTCCGTCATTTTAAACACCCCACGTAAAAACAATTCGTAAGGGGCCATAGGGAATTACCCTTCATTTTTGCCTATGCTTTTGTGTAGGACGTGGCTAAAGTAAAAACTAATAAAAAAAAAAAACGAAAACCTTTATGGGAGTGGGTGTGGGATTGCCGAAAACCTATTATGCCACTCTCAAAAAAAAGCCTTGTTTTTTTTTTATTCCTAAGGAGGAAACCCAAAAAATCATGCAAGTGGGCAGCCTATCCAGGGAAGGCTGAATTATGATTTTTTTGCATTAACAAAAATCACAAATCCGATAACCAAAAACCATACGGATTAAATTAATCCTGTAAAACCGTGGGACTACTTGAAGTTTGGCGTAATTGCAGGGGGGGGGGACGGGGCGGTTCGATTAAACCAGGGGGGGGGGGGGGCGTAATTAACGGACCCACGGCGAATAGAATAATTGCAAAAACAATTACTATGGCCAATTTCGACCGGGAAAAAAAGCTTCAGTGGCAGAGGCTTAGGGAAAAATTACTGGAATGTTCCCTTAGGTTGCGTGGTGGGTGGTTTCGAGTCCCCCACCCCAGGGGGGGCGTTCGGGGCATTCCATTTTTATAAAAAAAAAAAATCACAAAAGGGGCTTATTACTATTCCTTTGGGTAAAAGGATTTAACCCGTTTTTTACCCAAACCCTTCTCCTTTTTTCACAGTATTTGGTGAAAAAACTAGTTTATTTTTCTGATATATTTTTGCAATTCCAGTTTTGAAAATAATTTTATGTTTCTCTTGGGCCCCAAATTTCCGTTTTTAATTTTAAAAAACCCCCCTTGGACCCACCTCTGAAAAAAAAACCTTGTGATTTTTCCAAAGAAAAACAAATAAAACATTCAGATTGTTTTCCTAAAAACACATTTTCAAAAAAATTCTACCAGGAAAAAACAGTTCCCACGAAATAAAAAAAACTAAAAACTAAAAACCCAAACCTTTTAAACCCTAACCTGATAAGATTGGGGGGGAAGGAGCCCAAACTGGAGGCCCCCCCACCGGCCCCCCGTGGGGGGCTGGGCCGGCCCCGGGGTGCGGGCGGGGGGAAAGGCCGGAAAAAGCGCTCCTAGGCTGCGTTTTGAAATGGGCGGCCCAGGGCGGCAGCCAAGTTAATAATTAATTCATTATAAGATAAGGTTTTTTGTTCCGTGATTTTTTTGACCAAAGTACAACAAACCAGTTTTGCCAAGAGGTTTGGGAAGCTTTTAGTAGGGAGAAAGACGTAATATTGGGGGGGGACACAATACCAAAATTAAGTCCCTGTTTTTATAAAGGTAGTAACAAAACCCGAGCATGGCCAGGGGCAGGGTTGATAACAGCGGGAATCTAACCCTATGTCTTTCCCCTCATTGGAAAGGACGAGTGAAAAGGCCTAAGGAAAGGGAAGGATAAAAAAAAGGGGCTGCGGGCGGGCTTTAGGCTCCAAACAACGTAAAAATATATTTTAAAAAATCATCCATTGGTTCTGTTCATTAAAAAAAAATTTGAAAAAATTATTAGTTGCCGGTAATTATGTTAATGAAGTCGATTCCGTCTTTTACTGATGGGGGTTGGCACCAGCGGGGGGCGGTTCCCATTGGTTGGGGGGGGTTTGGGGGGTTTGGGGGCCCCTTGAGAGGGGGAGTTTGTGCGACATGCAGAAAGGAAAGTAAAGGTTAGGTTCGTGGTTTTGTGTTGTTTTTTGAGGGTGAGGCCGTTCCGAGACCCCCGCATCCCCCGGGGGGGGACCACCAACGGGCGGACGGACCAAAGGGTGTACTAGGATTTCCTTTGGGTGGGTTCAGGGACTGTATTAAAACACATATGGTTTAAACTTCCCCTGCTTTCTCTCCCCTTGTAAGGTCAGGGGGATTTTACCGTTGCCAAAATTCCCGTTTTTTGGCCCCTTTTCTAGTCCCCATTTCCTGGGGGCTTCACGGTTGTCAAAACAAAAAAGGGTGGCGGCCAATCCAAACCAGGCCCACGGACTCCCTTTTTGGCCTTTGATCTTGGGGTGTAGCCCCGCAAGTTTAGGCCAAAACGGGACCCACAGAAAAACACCCCCCACCTCTATTGGGGGACCATGCAAAACTTCATTTATAAGGGTTTTTCCACGAACATTATACCAAAAGTTGGGCTAACACCACGGGACAAAACCACCCTTGAGGGGGGCTTATGGGAAACATTTAATTACGGCAAAAGGGCGTCGTTACATGGGTGGGACAATATTTTTGACCCACATTATGTTTGATAATGTCAGGTGTGGGGGGGGGGACTGGGACAACACAGGCGGGGGGGGCCGGCATTATACTAACAGGTTATTTTGCTTCAAAAATAAGGTTTCCCCAAGGCGAGGGGGGACAGATGAGCAGGCAGGGGCTTACTTATGCATTCCCCACTTTCCTAATTGCCCATTTCCCCAACACAAAAACTGTGACCACTGGTGGAAGACTTTCAGAAACAAGTGGGGGGGGGGAACCCAAAACATGGATATTTTTATTTTTTTTGTCTGACAAGAGGAAAACACCCTCATTTGGGCCAGGGGGGAAATATGGCTTAAACCCTTAGTGGATATGAAAAGGTAGGGGGGGGGGGTGGACCCTGGTTTTAAAATTCTATGGGCTTAACATAATTCCATCGTACTATTATTAAAAAAACCTTTCCTGTGGGGGATGGGAAGCGATTAAAAACATTGCCGAAAGATGTAACCATGGATTAATTAGTTATGGGGGCCTGCGGGAGGATGAAGGTTTTCCTATAGGTAAACCAAAAACAATAATGACTGCTGCTTAAGGAGTAAATAAAAAATAAAAGCAAGCCAAATATTTTTAAGGGCCACCTCAGGTTAAACTATTAGCCGAAAAAAACTTTACGGGAAAAATGAATTTTTTTTACTCTGGGGGTTATTAAAAAAAGGGGCCCCATGCCATGTTACCCTGAGGGCCCAGGAAAACGGTTTTATTTTCCATTTGTAATTCTTTGGGTCCCATTTTAGAGGATCTTTTAATTAAATATAAGCAAGAATTTTATAGATTAATCACCTGTTTAGTAATCCTTGTCCCCCACTAAGCTAGGTTTCGTATATTCAAGTTGTGTTTTTTTTTCCTTGATTTTTATGTTAAAACAAAACAGACGAATTTTTATTTATACGCATAGCAAAAAGGAAAAGAATCTAGGCTGAACGGGGGTTAAGGGGAGTAAAAAAAAAAACATTTTCACCAATAAAATATAATAAACGATCGAAAATGGGGAGGAGGGGGGGGGGACGGGGGAGTACCACGAACACTGCCCCACACGCTTCTATTATATTTATTATTTTTTCCCAAAACCAACGGGAAGGTACCCTCCCACAGCTTAAACCATGTTCCAAGGCAAATCCCCAACATGACCACCTGGGACCCTGCGCACACCAAGGCTGGGACCCTTCATACGTTCCTCCCATCCCCCTCCCCCGGTAAAATGCCCCTTTTGCCGCTTGCTTAAAATTTCTATTTCAAAACAAAAAAACCACCCCCCACCACGGTGCCAGGAAAAAACCAGCGTAGGGGTTTTGTTTCCATGATTCAAAAATACATATCAGGGGGATTGGGGGTGTTTTGTGGGGTGAATGTGATTTTGTGAATGATTGGCCTTCCCCCCCCCCCCCCCCCCCCCTGTGATGGAAAAACGCTGGTTCTCACCCCCCCAACAATCAGCGGGGACTCAAGGGTTTTTAACCTCATAACATTGCGCCCTCCAAAAGCGGTCATGGCCGATAGGTTATCCACTTACCACGGAGTCTCCACTGTTCTCCAGGTATGCTTCTTTTAAACTATTGGTACCTTTTCAGAAAAACAACTTACTGAAGAAGGGTTGAGAAAAGGGCCCGCAGGGAGGGAGAAAAAATTTGGGACGTGATGGGACCCGGAAGTGGGGGAATCAAAACGTACCTCACTCCCCCGCCACAACTTTGCCCATGACAGGGTGTGACCGGCGCCGGGGGGGCGCGGAAAAACCATTCAAAGCATGGATGCCATATTTTTTTGTTACAAACTTAAAACGGGCTGGGCATATGGTCCAGAAATTATTAATAACAAAAATATTTAGTATTACCCACCCAATTCAAATTACCCCACTATGGCAAAAATAAGTTAAGGCACTGAGGAATGCACAAAACAACTTTAACCTTTTTTTTTTTTTTTCCTATTAACACTGGAAAAAGAAGGGCCCAGGACTAAGCAACATTGTGTTTTTAAATTATTACCCGGGGGACGTCCTTTCCTTTCAGTAAGCCCCACCACAACCCAAGGGAAAAGGCACTGGGGGGGGTCAGGCCTTCGGCCCTTCCCCACACACCGGGCGGGCGGGCCGCCTGTCACCCACCAGGGGGGACACCTACCCCAGCATCTGGCAGGTTTTTTTTACCCAATGCAAAAAAAACTGAATCGTGTATAATTGACATATGAAGGGCAGGCCTCCAATTTTTAGGTTTTTTTTCCACCCAAAAAAAAAACCTGCACCATATTTTTTCCCCACCATCTTAACGATTTTACCCAACCATATTTTTCTTCTTTAAGCAGATTAAATTTTTATTGTTGTTTTTCCAGGTTTCTATCTTTGTGGGGAATGTGTTTATTTTTTGTTTTTAGATTTTGACTTTCTTTGGGGGCCTGTTCTTTTTATTTTTTAGAATCTACTCAAAATCTATCTGGCCCCAGGGTTGTTTTGGGGTCCAAAATTTCTTATCCCACTTTTGGACAAAAACAAATAAGGGATTTTTAAAAAAAAAATAAAAAAAAAAACACTAAAACAACATTCAAAAAACCAAAACAGGGGGGGGACGGGCTTTGGCAGAAGGGGGGCGGCTCCATAAAAACAAAACGGGTCTGAGGTAATGCAAGTACGTTGGTTAGGGCTGTTTTTTGTAGGGGACCGCCATTGAGGCTCCAACCACCCCCCCAACTCTGTCTTCCCCCCCCACACCTTCTTAAAAATCGGCCACCACCACGGCGCCCCAAATCACCTTTCCGCAGTGAATAAAAAAAAGGAGTTCCGGGTGGCCAACCATTCCATACCTTTTAAGGGGGTCCCCTGAACCCAAAAAAAAAAGCAAAAACTAAGAAAACCCATAATTTATTGTTCATTTAACCAACGATTTTTATCCCTCTCCCATCTTTTCCTCCCAACAGGAGGCACCCGCCACAGTTAACAAAAAACATTTTAGGGTCAGCAAATCTACACGGACCCCCTGAACCCCCCCCCACACAGGAATCCTAACCACTTCATTTTTCCCTCCCAATTCCCCTCCCCCAGGTTAATTTGTAATTTCGATTCAAACTTGGTAATTTGCCATTTTGGTATTTCAAAACAACATACCATGGGGGGGGGCAAACCCACCAAGGGGCTTAGTTATTTGTTACGGTCCAATGAATTCAAAAAAAAACATTAAATTTTTTTTCAGACAAGGTGTTTTTGCAGTGTTGTGTGTGGGAACGGCGGGGTTGGGTTTGACATTTTATTACAACCTAAGGAACCAGAATTTTTCATCTAACACAATGGGGGGAGTTGTTTCGGGTATCTGTTTAACCTTAATGGGCTTCTTAAAGAACACTTTCTCTTCAATGGAAGTTTTTCGTCGCCGCAAAATTTCCCATACTTTTCGGGAGATTAAGATGATTTTTTAGGTAAGGAAAGGGAGTGAGTGGTATTAAGGGGGAATTTATGGAAAATTTACCTATACTAAAACAAACCCACCTTTTTAGGGACTCATAGCTACAACCTAACCCCCACCGTTTGAAACTCCTAACTACAAAGCCAAAAATTTTCCTTTCATTAAAAAACAGGGTGTTTCCGCGGGGCAAGAGGGGGGAAGGAAACAGAGGGCCAATGGGGCAGGTCCAACAAGGAGGGAAAAGAAAGGAGTGAGGGCGGCCCGCACGGTAAAACACTTGTTCCTCCTCTCCTCCTATTAAACAAACCATGTTTTCATATCTCCCTAAAGTTATGGGGCTTTGTGACGGAAGCGCCATTTAAGAGAAAAATGTTTTCCTAAAGAACTTTCCAATAAAAGGTAAAAAACTTAAAAACCTGTCCCAAATTGTGTAGGTGGAACTTCTGGTTTCCTAAGTGTATAAATCATACCGAACGGGTGTTTGTGTGTGGTGGGATGTTGTGTTTGGGATTGGGAGGGGGCCCTAGCTGTGATGGAGTTATTTGGGCAAAGTTAACCTGTTTTTACTTTTGCGTTAAGGGCGTTTCAATAATTTATTTGCTTAAATCAAAAAAAACACCCCTGAAACATTTTTCTGCCAATTGTTCAGTTACCTAAAACCACATTTTACATGTTCCCACTGTTGTTTTCTTAATTACGTTCAGGTCTTTACTGCTGCAAGGGGGGACCTTGTATCCATGATTTTTAAAATCTAAAACCCAGATTTACTGCGGGATATTTGGCCATTTTAGTGTGTCTCCCGATATTTCTACATTGAGCAGAGGTGGATTATTTTAACATTCAAAAACAGACATGGATAAAGTTTGTCTGCCTATGGCTCACCCAATTAGTTTGGTTAAAACCAACTGGGGGGAGCCAGGGTTGCCCAGACAAAAACCTGGGTCTAAAAAAATAATCCCCTATTATTAAATTTTGGGAGAGAAAAAATTCCCCCACAGAAAATTCCCCAATTTTTCATTATTTATTTTCCCATACTGTTATAAAAATTGGCTGAATATATGGCTACATAGCTACTTTCCCAAAATGAAAAAAAATTTAAAAAAATTTGCTATGTTTGATTTTAATGTTGATTTAAATTATATTAAATTCCATAACTTTTGTTTAACAACCCAATATATTACATTACACATGAAGTAGCATAATTCACTTTTTTTAATTATAACATACACAAGGACTGCAAAAAACAACAAAAAAAAGGGGGCCCAGGAATAGGATAACAGTCCTTTTCCGTGGAAGCCCATTTTATAAAAAAAAATACAATTTGAATAAAATTTTCTACTTAAGGGGGCTTGATGGGGGAATTGATTATATTGTTCCTGTAAATTGCTTAGGGGAAAATATGGGATAAACAGAAAAAATAAATGGAAACAAATATTTTTAATGCTCTTAGCCTCTTGGGGGAAAAAAAAAAACTTTAAAATAATCCTAAACCAATTATTTCTAAGGGGGGAACATTCCTTGTACTTAAGGCCCCCCCCAGAAAAAAAGAAAAGGAAGTAAGCAATAAAACAAAACAAATACCCATTTGCATAACTTATAAAAAAAATTTTAATATCATCACATCTGAATTCCATTCCATGTTTTCCATTTGGTTATTTGTGATTAATTCTGAAAGTCATTTCATGTTGACTAGTTTTATTCATTTACCAGGCAAATTGAAAAACCATTCCCCGGCCTTTCCAAAAAATTTTTACCCGCTTGAATACAGAGGTCCCCAAACTAAGAGTTCTCTGGTTGTAGGGGGGAGGGTTTTTTGTTTATTTAGTTTTTGTTTTTTAAATTGTTTACCAGGGGATGAAAAATAAAATTTCCTTTCTCTGCCCTGTGGGCCCACTTTTTTAGAATTGGAGGATAAGGTACCCGCCAAATAGCCCAGAAAACAAAACTTGACAAATTGTGGAAACATGGGGGGGTTTCATCACCACTCTTTAGTTTCTCTCTTTAAACTGGTTCTCCGAACGCCCTTTTTTCAAACCATCATTGATTTCTGAAATCAGGGGCCAAAGATCGGTGTTTTTCTTTAGTCTACTCTCCCAATTTTCTTTGTCTAGGTGAATTTATTTTGTTTTCCTCCAGGGGGACTTACAATTCCAGGGAAACAATGTTTACCCCCACTAGGGGCAAGGGGAAACAATTGGAGGAAACCACATTTTTCTTTGGGACTTAGCTGTTTCTTTGGGGATCCAATGGAAGGCTCACAATTTACTTCTTCCCTTGTGGGGCCGTCGGGTTTATTTATTCATTGTTTTTCTTTTAACCTTTCTCAATATTTAAATTTTAAATAATTATTTTAAAGCGATTAAAAATACATAATTTTTTCAGGAAAGGCCTCAAAAAGTCCCCCAAATTCGAGGGGGAGGAAAAATGGTTTCCCCCATTGTTTTCCCCATCAAGTCTATGCCCCGAAATCCCAAAATATAGGGACAAATCCCCAAAATCTGGCAACTTGCTGTGGGGGTGTCGGCAGGCCATAGTTCCCCGTTTTCTAAAAAACGCCGGCCCGGTTGGTCTGCCAGCCAAAACCACCCACAGGCAGAAGGGCGAACACAACAAAACGGGATGCCCCAAAATTCCGCCTGCTTTTAAACCCATTCATTTGCATATTATTTTGTGTGTTTCATTGCATGAAAATAGGGTCAAAAGGATTACCATTAACAAAAGGATGTTTACTATTAAGGGAGGTGTTTTTTTAGGAAAAATCCCAAATTTGCTCATACTAAATTTCCACCTACGTTTGCCCCTTAATCCAGTCAGTAAAGAAAAAACAAAAACAAAACAAACAACCCGTTTCCAGCACAGGGCCTGTTTTTTACATCGTTCAGTTGGGGACCTAAAAACCAAGGGTTTCTCCAAAAAAAACAGAGGGGGTTTCGCAACCCCCTTCGGAGGGGTTCGCGAAAGGTGCCTCTGGGGGGGTTTCGGCGAGGATTTTCTAGTATGTGCAAAAATGCATTATTTAGAACAAAACCAAACAAATATTCATTTTAAATATGGGGGCTTAATTCTTTTAATATTCTATTTTTCCAGTATTTAAAACAAAAAAATAAATTGCATTATCCCGTTCCTAGGGCTTAAATAAAAACTTTTTACTAACATTTTACAAGTACAGTTTGACATAAAATCTGGGAACTGAGAAAAGAGTTGAATCCTTTTTTGTCCCTCCCCTCCCCTTTTCCCGTCAAGCCCCTTTCCACCCACCCCACCCCCCCCCCCCCCCCCCCCCCCCTGCTCCACAAAACGGTCCACTATACCTTGTAGCATCGCCCTGCCCGGACCCCTTGTTACATGCATTAACCCAAAATCCCACCATTCCACAAAAGGGTGCTAAAAATAATTATTTAGGGTTGGAAACTTAATTTTTTTGATGGCGTTGTAAAAGCAAGAATATGAAATACTAGCCGCAAAAAGCTTCTGCCCTTCCGGGGGTCGGACTTTTTTTGGGCTAGCTCCTGCGGAGGGGCTATTGGTGGGCTCGGGGGGCCCACCCAAACCTGTGTTTGGTGGGGCCTTCGGGGCCCACCAAACACAAAAGTCCTTTCTGGAGGAGTTGTGTTTGGGTGGGCCACAGGGGGGCCCCACCCAAAACAAAACCAGGTGGCGGGGGGGGACTCTTCCAAGATAGGCCCCCTTTAACTTTCCTGAAAATTCATGGATGTTAGAAAGGTATGTAATTACAAACGGCCACCCATCACCCCCCACCCACCCATTTCACCCTCCCACCCATAATTTACCCCATCCAACCCCCCCCCAACCCAATGTTCACACCTCAACCCATTACCACCAAATTTCCAACCACACCAAAAAACAACCCCATTCCCACTCCCAACCCCATTACCCCATCACCTTCCCAAAACCCTATTTTTTCCCTTTCACCCATTAACCAATTTTCCACCTTTCCCAAACCTATCTTTTTCCCTTCACCCCATTCCACCCCCATCACCCCAACAAACCCATCAACCTCACCCCAATCACCCCCCACAACCCCATTAAAAACCCAATTACCACCCCACCCATTAACCCAATCACCCCCTACATCAAGGTTTCCTTCATTCTCGCCAAACCCACATTTTTTTTTTTTTTCACCCCATTTTTTCTCCCACTAAAATAGGCTGCTAAAAAAAAAAAAAAAAAAAAAAACCAAGTGATTCGGATCATTTTTTCAGTAAAGGTGGGGCTTAATAGTTTGCCCCTGGTCGAGCTGGTTCCAAAAAAACTGTGGCCAATATGGATGGGGATTGGGGGGGGGTGGGCCCCACACGGGGGGGCGGGCCCCTAACATCGCCGGGAACATTTACAAACCACAAACACAAAAAAACAACACACCCACACACCCCCACACACACCCAAACCACACACACACCAACCAACACTTTCGCTTATTATTATTTAATCAGAATAGGATTGGTTTTACACTGATTATTGGTTATTCATTTAAAGTGTTCCTAATGTGGTTACCGGTAATATTTATAATACATAGGAAAAATGTTAATGGATACGGAGGCAATAAGGGTGACTTAACCTTATGGTGTGTGTGTGTGTGTGTGTGTTTGGTGTTGTGTGTGGTGGTGTTTGTGTTGTGGGTTGTTGGTGTGTTGTGTGTGTGTATTCATCTAGTTTTGTTATTTTCATCTAGTTGTATTTCACAGGGGCCTGGAGCTACACTCGTAGTGGGGCCCCAGTTCTCCAATATTCAACAACCAAATTCTTTATTTCAATTTTCAAATTCTAGTTGCTTTAGTGGTTGGCCGAAAGGCCCACCAACCCCGGTAGGGGGGTCCAACAAAAACCCCGGGCTAACACCCCGTTTCCCCATTTTTTTCAACTTGCTGGGTGGAAACACGGGGCTCGGGGTTTTTTAAGGAAAACAGGGGCACCATTCCTGTCCCCGCTCCGCCGGGGGAATCCGGAAAAACCGGGGACTTCTTGGTTGTCAACCGGAGCGGTGCTAAACCTCTAACCAACTACGGGGTGTAAACCCCGGGGGGACCCCCCTACCGTGGCGGGAAGTACCCGAAGTGGTTGTTGGTGTCTGTGTGTGTTGTGTGTGTGGTGTGTGTTGTGTTTGTGTTTAAGAGAGAGGGGGAGAGGAGAGAGAGAGAGGAGGGGAGGAGGAGAGAGGAGAAGAGAGGAGGAGGGGTGAGGAGGAGCAGAGGAGAGGAGAGAGGAGGGGGAGAGAGGGGAGATGAGGTGAGGGGATCGAGGACGGGAGGAGAGGGGAAGAAGGGGAGGGAGGGGGTAGGGGAGAGAGGGAGAGAGAGAGGGAAAAAAAAAAAGAGCACTGAATGGTTCAATTGTGTGAGATTTGGTGATTCAATGTTTGCTTTGGGTAAAACAAGGTGGATGGGGGGGGTCGGGCAAAAAGGGGGCCATTTCGAACCTTTGATTTTGGAGGGGTCCGCCCCATTTCCCAAAAAAAGTTTGAGGAAAAACCGTGGACCTAAAAAAACCAAAAACGAGTCCACCTGCCAGTGAATGGGAATTTCTAATTAAGGGTAAACCTAACCTAAACCCAGGATATAAACCTAATTTTCAAACCTATTTCATTTTTGCATGAAGGAAAACACAAAATATATATGATTGAAGTTTACAGCAAGCGGGAATTTGGCATCGCATTATGGACGCTCTGCTGTGTGACGGGCTACCAAAACCACGAAGAAGGGGTAGGGGGCGGAGGGGACGTGGAGGGGACAAAACATGTGTAGCAAAACAGTGGAATATTGCGGACGGGAGGCGGCGAGCACCTACCTAGCATTGTAAAGCGTTTTTAAATACTTTGTATTTTTATTGTTTTCTTTCTTGGGTGTAGGTCAAAACCCGCATCACACTCACGTGACGCTTGCTTCTCCCCGCCACATCAGCTGACTCACGTTTACCCCTCACAAAAATGCTCCCCACCAAGCCTCCTGGCCGATAATTATCCACTACCACGAGTTTCAAGATGCTTACTTATGTTAAGGTGTACCTTCATAAAAACACTTACTGTAAAGGATGAGCAGCCAGCCAGGAGGAAAAATCGAGTCAAGGACGCGGAACGTACCTCCTCCCCGCACACCTCATAACATTACTGCGAGACGGGAAGCATTCAAGCATTGATGCCATATTTATGTACTAAAAAGTTGCATATGTTCCAGAAAATATAAATAAAAATATTAGTTTTTCACTATTCAATACCACTATGTAAATTAAGGACACTGAGATGCAACAGGATCTGAGGAACAAGTTATTAAGACGACCGCCTATTATTTATTCCCTTCACTCCCAAGCAAGGCCCACCACCACACAAGGACAGCCTCGCCTCCACACATGCGCGCGCCTGACACCTACCACACTGCAGTTTTACCAATTCAAAACATAAATCGAGTATAATAAAAGTTATGAAGCAGGCTCACAGTTTCAGCTTTCTCCTAAACTACCTACATTTTTTTCCATACCAATCCGTACACCGTTTTTTTTTGTTTTTTATATAGATACTATATTTTTTTCCAGTTCTGTCTGTACATGTGTTTGTATCTATTTCCTGCGGTTTATGGAACTGTCGCCGATAGGAACTGTCGCCGAAGCAACAAACGAGAACTGTCGCCGACAGTGGAACGCTCGCCGACGCGGAAATTCTCGGCGACAGTTCCATTTGGAATAGATGTAAAGGAAGAGTAAAGGGTTTATGGAACTGTCTTGTATGGAAGACTATGAAGAGTCTGTCCCCAACCCAGACGAAGCCCATGCTCGGGGCAAGTCTAGCGTTTCAAATGGGGCATTTCTACAACTTGACAAGTTGACGCGGCGCATCAGTAGCCGTCGAGCTGTCCTGCCTACCGTTTCTTTTTTTACTATCAAAAGCTTATTTCTATTATTTACAAGGATTTTTCTTACTATTGCTGGAATATAATTAGTATTATAAGGATCTTTCCTTGTATGAGAGCATTATAGTATCATTATCTGGCTCTCTCTAGTACAAATCAGCCAAGTGATGCGCCTATAAGCGGTAGAGGTCACAAGAAGAAGATCACGCCAAGGTAGAGTGTTGAGGAATTTATGGCGGTTATTAATATATCTTTCTATACCGCCCCATCCTTCCTCCACAAGTGTATTGGAATATGTGATTCGTCGGCTCTATATAAGGGTGAGTGGGTTAGATGAGAGTGGGGTAATTATTTATTAAGTTGATATCAAAAGGAAATAACTTCTGGGCACAAACTACTTCAAAGTGTGTGTCGGAGCGGTGATGAGGCCCGGGTAGGGTTTTAACGGGGAGGGGGCTCCGTGGACCTAACCGCCCTGCGGTGCCCCACAACACTTGAGTCAAGAACTAAGGAAACTACAAGAGGCAGGTTAGTCTTACGTACACGTGTAGGTCCTGCAACACATGTACATTACCCTACACCACCTTCAATCCCAAAGCACTCACTTATTTTTGAAGAACAACAATATATTTATTTTTCCGATTTTTGTCGCCTCTATGTCTGTCCATTAATGTTACAGATGCCAGTGACCACCAACAATTTGTAATGAAATGGTGGGTCTCTCAACTAAGGGTTTTGCACAGACTATCTAACACAATATTCCAACCTGGGCGGAAATTCCCCTGGTGGGAAAACAAATTTCAGGATTCTAAGGGGGAAAATGTATCCGAGGGACATCTAAAAATTACAGCATCCATTTAGTCGACAGAAAAAAAAAAAAAAATCTCTTAGAGTTTCAGAGTTCAGCTATTGAATTCTTTTTTTCTTTAAGGGTGTAGCTAGAATATAGAGAGGATAGGTCCTATATACTTGTTATTATTTAAGAAAGTAAATGTTGTGTTTGGGCTACTTTTTTTTCTCATCACATGAAGGTTGGGAAATTCCGGATGGTTGAACAGGGGAAGGGGGGAGGAAACAACAGAACAAAGGTTCAGGGAAAACCACTGATATTCTAACATAAATAAAAGACAGAATTCCCATGGAAATAGGAAACACTTTAATGAAAAAAGGACGTCAAATCTCCACCACTTCATTACAACACACCATAATCATACCTGCACCAACCATTACTCACACATCATACCTCACACTCATTACTACACCATCTCCATACCTTCACACTCATTACCACATCACCCATATCTCTCACCACTCATTTACTCAACACGTCCATACCCTCACCACTCAATTACTCACACACCCATATCTCACCACTCATACTCACACATCCATTACCTAACCACTCATTACTCAACACACCATACCTCACCATTCATTACTAACACATCCATACCTAACCACTCATTACTCCACACACCCATAAGCTCACCACTCATATCATCACACATCTCATAACCTCACCACTCATTAATACTCACCACATCCATACCTCACCACCTCATTACTAACACACCCATACCTCACCACTCATTACTCAGACATCCATACCTCATGCACTCATTAATCACACACCCATACCTCACAACTCATTACTCACACACCATACCTCACCATCATTACTCACCACATCCATTACTCTCAGCACTCATACTCACACACCCATACCTCACCAACTCATTAATCAACCCATAGCCAGAGCTCTGGGCAGTATTTTAAATACATGTTGTATTTAAATATCTTTTGTTTATTTAGAACTATATTTATAAATACATTGGTTTTCTAACGTATTTTAATACAGTATTTAAATTCTTTTGATTATGTATGTAAATATACATATATAAATATATAAATACTTTTATCAGTTAATTACTCAATACCTCAAATTAATAATAACTCAAACTTACTAAAGATAATTAATCAATTAATTAAATATACAATAGGAAAGTATCCTTTATAATATCAAGCATTCAGTATTGTTAATCAAGAAATACTGAATACATGTTAAAAATTAGTGCGTATTTAAATGTATTTACAAATCTGTAGATTTTTAAATACATCCTAAATGTAATTTAGTATTCTTGGTATTTAGATACAGTTCTCCATGTAGTTAGTATTTAGTATTAAATACATTCAAATGTATTTAGTGTGCCCGCTGCCCATACCTCACCACTCATTATTACCACACCCATAGTATTAATCACCACTCATTACTACACACTTCATATATATCACCACTCATTAACTACCACACTCATATATATCAACCACTCCTTACTACCACCTCATACCTCATAAACTCATTACTTCACACCCATACCTCACCACTCATTACTACCCACACTCATACCTTATAAACTCATTACTCTCACACCCAATACCTCCACCACTCATTACTCACACACCCAATACCTCACCCAATCATTACTCCCCATTAGATACCTCATAACTCATTACTCACACAACCATACTCCCAACTCATTACCTCACACACCCAGACTCACCACTCATTACTCAACCACATAGAATACCTCACACTCATTACTCACACAGCCATACCTCACCACTCATACTCACACACCATACCTCAACACTCATTATCACAACCCATATCTCACCAACTCATTACTCCCAATCCATTACCTCACCCACTCATTTACTCACACATCCATACCTCACCACCATTACTCAAAATCCATACCCTCACACTCATTATCACACAAATTCCATATTCACCCACTCATTACTCACACATCCATACCTCACCAACTCAATTACTCAAAATCCATATCTCAACACTCATTACTCCCAACACTCATTACCACAAGCACCCCTCACCACTCATTACCACACCAATCATTATTACCACACTCATACATTCACACTCATTACTACACATCCATAGCTCACCATTCATTACTCCACCACACTCAACTCACCACTTTATTACAAATCACTCACTCACATCACTCGCTTCAAAGACCGTGATTTGATAGTATATCTTCAAAATAACTTTATTGTTTGAAATCATTAAGAATGTTATTACGTAAACTACATAATTAAAAGGGTCATAAGTACAAGTCGCCAAATATACTACCAACCGAATGTCGAGTTATGGCTTGCCTTCAGTAATTCAGTGTTCATACTGCACGTACATGTTTTTTTTAATTTATATATTTTATTATTAAATCTATTTTTTATGTATTTTAATTATTTATCTATTCATCGGGACCCCTAATGCCCGGGGGCACGGGGCTGCCTGCCTCATTAACCTCATGTAAATCCGCCACTGGGGCATGGTTCACACATGGTATTGTCACGCGAGTTCGACTCGCAATCGGCAGTTCACCCTCCACGGTGCGAGCTTGGAGCTCATAAATAACCGATCTTTGGGTAATGCTGGGCCTCACACACCACAACCACCCATCCACTTGCAAGGGAGGACAGTATAATTTACAGTTGAAAAAAAAAAAAAAAATCCGCAGGTATGAGTGGGACCGGGGATCGAACTCCGGACGGACAGATTTGTGCCTGACGCTGCCAGTGTGTAACCCACCGAGCTGTTCAGGGGTGTGTGTGTGTGTGTGTGTGTGTGCGTGTGTGTGTGTGTGTGTGCTGTGAGGCTGTGTGTGTGTGTTGTGTTGTGTGCCCCTCTGTGTGTGTGTGTGTGTGTCCTGTGTGTGTGTGTTGTGTGTGTGTGTGGTGCGTGTAGTGTGTGTCGTGTGTCTGTGTTGTTGTGTGTGTGTGTGTGTGTGTGTGTGTGTTGTGTGTGTGTGTGTGTGTGTGTGTGGTGTGTGTGTGTGTGGTGTGTGGTGTGTGTGTGTGTGTGTGTTGTGTGTGTCGTGTGTGTGTGTGGTTTGTGGGTGTGTGTCGTGTGTGTGTGTGTGTGTGTGTGTGTGTGGTGTGTGTGTGTGTGTGTGTGTTGTGTGTTCGTGTGGTGTGTGTGTGGTTTGGTGTGTTGTGGTTGTGTGTGTGTTTGTGTGTGTCGGTGTGTATGTGTGTGTAGTGCTGTGTGTGTGTGTGTGTGTGTGGTGTGTGTGTGTGGTGTGTGTTTGTCGTTGTGTTGTTGTTGTGTGTGGTTGTGTGTGTGTGGGTTGTCGTTGGGCTGTGTGATGTGTGTGTGTGTGTTGTGTGTGTGTGTGTGTGTGTGTGGTGTGGTGTGTGTGTGTGTGTTTGTGTGTGTGTTGTGTGTTATGTGTGTGTGTGTGTGTGTGTTTTGTGGGTGTGTGTTGGTGTGTGTGGTGTGTGTGTGGGTGTGTGTTGTGGTATGTGTGTTGTGGTGTTGTGTGTGTGTGTGGGTTTGTGTGTAGTGTTGTGTGTATTTTATTTTCACATAAAGGATTGGCCAAGTGCAAATTCTTTTTTCTTTTTTTTTAGTTTATTTATGTAATCATATACACTGCTTGGGGGTCGATATTTCGAACTGGATTTTCCAGAAGGGGGTCTGGTGTGTGTGTATATATAATATATATTATGTATATATATATTAGATATATAACTATATATATATAATATAATATATATAATATATATATATATATATTATATATTATATATATATATAATATATAGAGAGAGAGAGAGGAGGATGAGAAGAGAAGACGAGAGAGGGAGAAAAGAGAGAGAGAGATGAAAAATATTTTATATTATATATATTTTCATATCTCTCTCTATCTCATCTCCTCTCTCTCTCTCTCTCTCCTCTCTCTCTCCTCTACTCCTATCTCTCTCTCTCTCTCTATCTGGGTTGTGTGTGGTGTGTAGGTTATATATAATATATGTATATATTAATAATATACATGAAAGATAAACATAACCTATATATATAATATATATATATACTAAAAAACCAATATATATATGTGCACTATATATATGCAAAAAATACTAACTACCAAAAATACTAAGTAATTATCACCTAACTATAATATAGTATATATATATATACTATATATAATAGTAAATACATATATCCTATTATATATATATATATTATCTTATATATATTATATAATACACATACTACACACACCAGAAGAGACCCCTTTGTCTGGAAATCCAGTTCGGCTATCGACCCCCAAGCATTTATTAGATTACATAAATAAACTTAAAATAAATAAATACGACTACTACCGTAGTTAACCACTAAGGCGCAACCTGACTAATGTCGCCACGGGCCATTATATTGCGAATTGTAGAATCACTATTGGTGTATGTGCCATGAAGATGATACACAGTGGGTTAGATTAACTGGATATTCTACCCTGTTTCAGCGTGGTTTTATGCCTTGTATCTGCAAGTATTTACGGTTTCAAATTTTCGCTACTCGTTTTTTTTTTTTTCGGGCAACGACGACGGTGGGAGGACACTCCCAGTGGGACTCTCCCAGTGGGGGGGAAGGGGCGGGTAGGGTATTTTCTTCCGCGCTAAACTCCAATGAGGCGGGGGTCAGGAGGAGGCTGTAGACAACTTTACATGTATATTTCTCCCATTCAAAGTCTTTGATAGTTCAAGTTATTGCTGGAAGCTCATATATATATATGTTCGTGGCTCCTATATGTCTGTCTCGAACAAGGATGAAATAGAGGAGGAAAGGATGGAATGAGAGAAGGAGAGAATTAAGGAGAGGGAGGTGAAGGTGTCTTCAAGACACCTAGGGCCGTATATTGCGATCGCCTTGCTTTCGCTTGCGATGCTGCGCCAGGTCAAGTCTCCAAGGGGGCGGAGTCAGGAGAAGGGTGTTGACAACTTTACAAGTATATTTCTCCCATTGAAAGCCTTTGATAGTTAAAAGTTATTGCTGGTATGTAATCCTGAATGCAGAAACATGATTAAAAGCTTATTAAATGATATATTGGGTACTGTAATATCAAGATCAAGAACTAGAACTGTCGCCGACAATTGGAACTCCCGCCGACGTGAAAAATTGGAACAGTCGCCGATATCGGCGACAGTTCCAGGTACCAGGCGAACTACCTGGCCCTCCAGGTAAGGCCCCACCCGGGTGACGGAGGACCCGCCGGGGGACACCAGGGGCGTTCCTTCCCTCCACTGTATCTCACTCTTTCGGAGCACTGAAGGGGAAGAAAGGGGAAATTACTTGATGAGAGAGAGAGAAGAGAGAGAGAGAAGAGAGAGAGAGAGAGGAGAGAGAGAGAGAGAGAGAGAGAGAGAAGACAACAGAGAGAGAGAGAGATAAACAGACACAGAGACATAAACAGACACAGGGAGAGAGAAAATTCAGAGAAAATATAGCAGCCTGGTGCAATTACAGATAACACATAACTAAAATAAATGGCCAGAAACAAAACATGGATACGAAGAAAAACAAGAAAAGTAAAGGATAATTAGAGTAATAACGATAACAAGCATGGATACCATACCCCTCCTCCTTTATTCTTTCTCTCTCTCTCCTCTCTCTCTCTCTCTCTCTCTCTCTCTCTCTCCTCTCTCTCTCTCTCTCCTCTTCTCTTCTCTATCTCTCTCTCTCTCTCTCTCCCCTCTCTCTCTCTCTCTCTTTTCTCTCTCTCTCTCTTCTCTCTCTCTCTAAATTATAAAGTAAAGTAGTAAATAATAATATTAATAAATAAGTAAAGTTAATGGTGTCCTGCATAAAATACGAAGTACCATCACAACTGACTGTTTCAGACAAATATATTTATCATTAGCTTACCCGCATCTCTTGTATTGCTCAACAATATGGGGTGGAACCTTTCATACTTTTCTCGACAACCTTTTTCTTCACCCAGAAAAAAAATGTTACGCACAATGTCCAACACCCAACGCTATGCTCACACAGACCCTCTATTTAACGACCTAAACGTTCAAATGACCCTCGACCGCCTCAGCGAGACTCCTGACATACCTCTCCTTGTCTCTCCTCAGGAGGGTTCTAGTCCGGAGTGACAGAGCCCTGTGCTGGTCCTGGCCCGGTATTTATAATAAGGCTATGGGATTCCCATAAGGTTCGACATAACAAAGTTGCCATAAGATCTCTATGTTATGAAGCAAATCTCCGCCATAGCTATGGGTCTAGCAGTTCCTGTTGACACAACTTCGCGCTAAACGTAGCATTGACATTACCCTAAAATGTCTCTTAGATCATGAAATAACGCTTGAAATCAGTAAAATATGAGCAGTAAATTATGTGAGAACCTTACGAACTGAAAATAAAGCACTTTTAAGGGATTAATTAATATATACGTGTAAATAAGATCCCGTAGAAAAGTTTTACGCGGGGAACGATGTAAACACTTGTCTCTCCCTCCCTATAAATAATATGTTATATCTCCACAAGTAATGGTAGAAGGGGTGAGGGAAAGGGAAACACAACAGGTAAACCACGTAGTACAGAAGGGGAAAGGGGCAAAAGCCAGGGAGGGAGTGATGACCGGGCAGATACGGCAGTATACATATACGTAGCTAGGTAGATATACTGCCGTATCTGTAGCTACGTATACTGCCGTATCTCTGCCTGGTCATCACTTCCTTCCCTGGCTATTGTTCCTTTTCCCCCTTTTACTACATGGTTTAACTTGTGTGTATCCTTCCGTCACCCTTCCGCCATTACATTTGGAAATATGATGTTATTTGGTCAATTTCTAGCGTTTGCCCATACTCTCCCCCTTGCCCCAAACAAGCTTGGGGACCTGTGGGAATGTGGGGTTTGAGGGTGGGGACTAAACAATGCGTCGAAAACACGTATTTTTAGATTTGTGTAGGAGTCAAAATGACCTATATCTAGGGTAATTTTCCCTAGATATCTGAAATTTACCTAACCTTCAAGCTCCGAGATTACAAGGCCCTCCTCGTAATCTAACCTAACCTAAGCAAATTAAACCTAACCTCCTAGCGAGGGGCTCTGCCCCCTTGACCCCCGATATCTATCCTAACAGCGATAATCACCCGATAACCTATCCTAACTTAGCGATAATCACCGATAATCTAACCTAACCTAATGGGGCCCCTCGACACCTCCGGGAACCAAATTTTGTTTCCTTACTTTTAGGGGAGGGGGGGGGAGGGTGGGGGGGGATCGATACTCCCGGGCATTCTGTTTGTGAGGATCGTCAGCAGGTCCCCACGTTTCTTGACTGAGAATTCAGTCAATTTTCCCTAGATCTAGGGAACTTTTTACGCCACTACCTAACTCAATACTATGTGTGCAACGCACATTTTGTACCCAGCCAATACCGCATATCCCCAAGGTGCCCAAACTTGTTTTGGGGAAGAGGGGGGAGTATGGGCAACACTACAACAAAATCTGTTATTATAGGGAGGGAAAGACAAGTGTTTTTCGTTCATCTCACCTTCTTCCTCTTGTGACCTGCAATCGCCTCTGGGTTTCTTCCCTTGCCGCGGACACTTCAATGAGGATTGGCGTTAGTTAGAAGTTAAACGTGGGTTAGGTTAGGTTAGTGAATTAAAGGTGGAGTTAGTTAGTGAATTAAGGTGGGGTTACGTACATTAAAGGGTTTGGTTAGTGAATTAAGGTGGGTTAGGTTACTTAAGTTATTGTCATATAAAACGTTCTTACTAAAAATATGGTGATATCTCCAAAAGTTTAAAGATTTGCGATAGGAAAGTTTATTGATAGTTTACTTAGGAATCCATTAAGGTATAGACCAGAAAGCACACTCCCAATTGTGTAGGTAATTCTGGTCCTAGTGTATAAAAGTACTGTTCAAGTATTACTTTTTTGTTTTTCCGGAAGTAGTATCTCCACTACGTGCTGAAGCTGAAATGATAGCCCTCCAGAAGAGTAGATATGACTGATAGGTAAAACAAATCTTTACTTATTTCTGCCAAAACAAGAAGCTAATTTATTATAAACTCAATACTAAAAAAAAATAAATGCCTTCGAAAATGTAAAAAACAAGAAAACCCTTCATTTCTTTCATCTATTATAGAAGTGGAACTGTCGTCGAAAATTTCCGTTGGCGAGAATTCTCGATTGTTGTCTCGCACGAATGTTTGGTACACGAAGTATTACCATGGGCGGCCTTGAGCAAGCATTTTTCCCTGTCCATTCCAGCTGCCAAACATGGTCATCACTGCAGCAGCTGCATGCTCAGTGCCTGCTGCATCTTGCCATGGCGAAGGAAACAATCATAATGTTTAATAAATTTTCATTCCCTTGTCAGTGTATGGTTCCTTTTTATTTACTCGGAGGAATGCATTTACGAGAGTGGGGCAATACATAATTCCCTCATGGTAGCCGATACTCTTGACAGTTCTTCGTCATTCAATTTTGCCGCAGAACGTCCCTGCCACCATGCAACAAAATGCTGAGTGGCGCTGGCGGAAGAGTTGTTTTGGGTGCCATGTTTGACGGTTATGTCACTAAGAAAGGGTCCTTTTTGGACCTCCGGGGGCATCCCCTAGCGCTATGGGACAACTTATGGAAACACGAGCACTATGGAATTTTCGGGGATTTATGGCCGAATTCGCCATTTGTCTGCTTATGGGAAACCCATAAGCTATTTAAATACGGACCTGGTTGCGCCAGCCTGGCAGCGCGACTCTCCTCGATTCTCCGCGTCTCCGTCGATACAAAACCACCTTTGAACCGGCGCTCCCCAATACACTCCTTGGCAGCCCTTTGAGTTTCACGTTTGAAGGTATCCCAAAATTCTACAGGGTCCCCGAGAGCACCGGGGCACACATACCGATTTGAGACTGCCACGCATACCAGAGCACCCTTTAAGTCCTTCAGTTTCTCAAGATCGAAACACAGTTTTGGTTACTCTTGAGATTCTCTGAACTTTTACAGACTTAAGTGTACAACAACAAGTTGTGATCTGTTCCAAGAACTCAGCACTCCGGTAAACCCTGCAGTTTTGGAGGATCCTCCAACGAGTACTAACGAGGATGTGGTCGATCTCCTTAGCTACCCCTCCGGCATTACTATACCATGTCCAGCGGTGCAGCTCTGGCCTCTGATACCAAGAACCTGCAATTCTCAACCTTCTGGATCTTGCAAAGTTCAGAAGCAGAGAACTGTTGGTGTTCTGGTACCGGCGTTTCTGGGAGCGAGTTTTAATTCTTAAGACTTGCCAGGGTGGAAGGAGAGGGGGACTTACTGGGTGGAGGGAGGGAGGGGGTGAAGGAGGGATTACCGCGCCCAGAATGTGTCTAGCGTCACGGCAGGGAAGGTGAAGCCGCCGGCCGCTCGTGTGTGTACGGTTCATATGTCGGTTTAGCTCATAACACCGGCTGGAGTATGCTTAAATGTCATGCAATTCGCCTGTCTGTCCGCCAAGACGTGTGTGAGAACAAGACTCTCTGTGCTTGTTGAATTTTATGTGTTTATAGTATTATCGTAGTAGTAGTAGTTTTAGTAATTATTTTTTTTGGACTACAGTTTGTTACTCAAAATTTGTGGGAATGTTTTAATTTTTTGGACATTAAGTGTTTTGTCTATTTATTAATGATATTAGGGTAATTTATGGTATAAAGCGTGGTCATAAATATCTAATCTATCTATCTCATCTGTGTGTTGTGGTACTTTTAATCCCTACACATCCCTGATTACACAACACGCACCCACTTCTCCTCCAACCATATGCACCTATGAAAATTTATTTCAATGTTAGAGTTGTTGTCGATGGAACAAGTACCAGAAATGTTGTCGGAGCCAGCACAATAAACTACATTATAAACAAAACAGGACGTGACGCGCAACTGTAAAGGTAAAAAAAAACTTGCGTGTTATGATAGTGCGAATTCGTATCTAGTCACCCCGTATCAATTAGTTGTGTAGTAGTGGTAGTTTGTAAGTTAGTTTTTTCCATTATCATATCATTCCTGCACTATGAAACTTTCCATGTTCCTATCCTCTTTAGAGACATGAGTAATCATTTCCAACTGTTGTCTTAACAAGAGTTGGATTAGTGAGTAGTATGTATTTAGCAGATTACCCTCGCTATTTGGAACCAATAGGTCGTTACTTTTGCCTGGTGGTCTCTGTTATTCCTATTGTAATCTATGTAATCCTTCCTCCTCCTCCTTCCACCTTTCATTTCTCGACATATCTCTGTCAATAGGGGAGCGAGACCAGAGGATCGAGGAGGGAGAAGAGTGGCTGAGTGGTGAGTTTCATGGAGAAATGAGACTCGAGAGACTTCTCGATGCCCGCCCGACGAGAGACTCTTTTTAACCCGGAATGAGAGGAGATGGGAGAGAGGTTCCGTCGAGCACAGAGAGGAGGAGGTGCGAGAGCATCCCGAGAGAGGAGAGGCGAGGGACGAGAGGAGACGGAGAGCGAGACGAGAGAGAGAGGAGAGAGGAGAGGAGAGGTGGGTGAGGGGGAGAGGAGATGGGTTTGGGCGACGAGAGGAGAGGTCAGAGGGAGTTCGGGAGATGGAGCGGGGGGGGGAGAGAGCGAGATGAGAGAAGAGAGGAGCGAGAAGAGATTGAGGAGGGAGGAGATGAGAGAGAGAGACTCAACCAAAATCTCTCGCGACTGATAAAATTAAAAATCAATCTAAACATTCTCGCTCTCTCTCTCTCTCTCTCCTCTCCTCCCTCTTCTCTCTTCTCTCTCTCTCTCTCCTCTCTCTCTCTCTCCTCTCTGATCGATTTCATTTAGATTTGCGCCACGTGCTCGGTCAACATCATTTGCCTTCCTTTGTAAAGAGCGGAGAATGCCTTGCAAAAATAGAGCCAGGTTAGCAGTAACGAGCTAATTATTACACCTGCTCACATCCAAACTCTCTTTCTCTAGTAAGCAGTGAAGTTATTTCGCGTGTTGTGTTAGACTTGGCATCAGAGCAGAGAGAGAGAGAGAGAGGAGAGCGATTGAGGAGGTCGGTTTTTTTTTTTGTTGTTTTGAGATGTAGAGGGGAGAGAGTCGGAGGAGGATGACGATGGAGGAGAGGAGAGAGAGAGGAAGAGCAAGGAATTTGGGAGAGAGGAGATGAGACGGAGAGAGGACGATCTGGAGAGAGAAGGAGGGAAGGGAGTAGAAGCGGAAGAGAGAATGGTAGATTTACGAGAGATGTGCGAGAAGATGAGGACGGTGAGAAAGGGAAGGAGGAAGAAGGGGAGAAGGGAGAGAGTAAGGAAGAAGAGAGGAGTGGGACGGACGGGGGAGGAAGAGAGAGAGGCAGAGAGGGGGGAACGATCGGCGAGAGCGAGGAGGGAGAGAGAGGGGGGGGTGGAGAAGAGATGTTTGACCGAGGGGGGATGAGAGGACGACGAGCGGGAGGAAGTGGGGAAGGAGACGGGAAGAGGAGGAGGAAGGGGTAGAGGAGAATGTGACACCGGAGAGAGGGGGAGGGAGCCGGAGGGCGTGGAGGGGACATCATGGGAGTGGAGTAGAGGGACGAGTCGGGCGAGAGGAGAGGACGAGAGACGAGACGAGAGAGAGGAGGGAGAGGAGGGGGGAGGGAGGGGATGGGAGACGTGAGGACCGATGCGGGGGGGGTGGAGTGACAGTAGTGGGTTCTGGGTTCGAACGGCGGTGGGAGGGGCGGACGAGAGGGATGTGAGAGGAGTTAGACGGAGGTCGAGACAGGGAGGGCGTCGAAGAGGCACCGGGAGAGGGGGGGGGGGGGGAGCGAGAGGGAGTGAGAAGAGAATGGAGGCGAGGAGAGATCGAGGGTTGAGGACGGGGTTGGAGAGGGAGGAAGGGAGGGGTTGGGGAGATGAGTCCGGGGGAGAGAGGTGAGGGGGACGAAAGGAGAGAGGAGAGAGGAGAGGGGAGAGAGAACCGAAGAGAGGCGAGGGAGGGAGGAGAGAGAGAATGGAAGAGAGGAGAGAGTGGATGAGAGAGGAGAGAGGCGAGACGAGAGGAGAGATGAGACGCGAGAGTAGGGATGATGGAGGAGTTGCAAGAGAGAAGAACCAGAGGAGAAGGAGAGAGAGGACTGAGAGGGGGGGGAGAGAGATGAGGAGAGAGAGACGCCATGGCATGGGAAAGAAAATGTATGCATGAGAATGGAAAGTGAGTGGGGAAGGAGAAACTGATATGTAAACGTTCTATGCACACACGCACACACACACCACACACACACACACAGAACACAACACACACACCCACACACACCCACACCCACACACACACACCCCCAAACACAACACACAACACCCACACACCCCCCACACACACACACACAAACACACACACACCCACATCTGTACTAGCAAAAAAAGTAAGGTTATCTCAAACAGGAAGATAAATTAATTAAGGTGACTATTTACACGTTAGTGTTTGGTGAAGTCTTGACTTGAAATCACACTTTAATGCTCTTTGCCTTGCACTAGAGTCCAGGGGGTTCTCAAAGTTTCGTTGGGTGGCCGCGGCACCCTGGGGGTTGCACGGACAGCGCCTAGGGGTTCTTTGCCACAAGGATTGCCATGAAATTTTCGGCAACTAATGGCAAAAATAGGAATGTAACAAATAGAATAGTACTCCTTGCGTAACCAAAATTTTCTCTTGTTATACGCGTCGGTGTTTCGTCCAGTACCTGATCGGTTCTTGTCCCATTTTGTCAGTGTGAGTGGCACATCTATACATCGAGCTTGTAAGTGTTGTGTATTCCTTGCTGCTTCTGATTATTCGGCAGCTTGTATTGAACTGCAATGGATATAAGTTTGTCATTAAAAGAAGAGGAAAACAGGGAGATAGGGTGAGGGTTGTGGGGTGTGATTTGTGAAGAAAAGAAAGGCAAGAAAAAGTAGAATACGGAGTGAAAAAGATTTGGCCATTCCCACAGCAAAAAAAATCAGCTTCCAAAAAAAAGCAAGGAAAAATCGCTCCCTATTTTGGAGCATTATCTAGATTTGGGATCTGTTGGTCTGTTCGGGTGGCGATGAGGTGAATCTACACGTTAATCCTTACACCACTGTGTGTTATTTGTGGTGAGTAAATTAGCCTAATGAGCGATGGTACCCAGCAAATTTAAAGAGGCATTTATTTTGAAAACATGGTCATGCTTGCCAAAAAGCCTCGATTCCTATTTGAACGGACTTTTAAATGAGCAAAAAAAACAAACAGAGGGTTTGATGTTTCTAAAACAGTAACAGTTTCTGATAAAGCACAAGAGGCCAGCTACTTAGTTGCAGAGTTAGTCGCTAAAAGCATAAAACCTCATACAATAGCAGAGACACTAATTCTTCCGGCTTGTATGCCATTGTAAAAAACAATGTTTGAAGTGAAGCAGAAAAACAAGTGAAAAAAAATTCCTTTCCGTCTCGGATAGTACCATCAGCAGACGGATTCATGATATGTCAGCAGACATAGAGGAAACTGTATGTGCCTCTGTAAAGGAAAGTGAAATGTTTGCACTTCAGGTAGAAGTCCACAGATATTGGAGGTAAGGCTCAACTATCGGCATTCATTCGCTACATTCAGATGTTAAAATAGTGGACCAGTTTTTCTGTTGAAAGGGAACTTGAGGAAACAACAACAGGCAATGATATTTTCGCTACTTAAGTGAGTACTAAAATCATTTGGTTTGTCCTGGCAATCTTGTGTGGGGATTTGTACAGACGGGGGCGCCTGCCATGTTTTGGCTCAATTAAAGGATTTGTGTCACTAGTGAAAAAAGAAAACAGCAGTGTCATAACAACCCCTTGCTTTCTCCATCGTGAAGCGCTGGTTGCTAAGCCCAATTGGCAATGATTTGAAGTCTGTACTGGAGAAAGTTGTAAAAATGGTGAACTTTATAAAGATTTCGGCCACTTAAGGACTCGTCTGTTTGCTAAGCTGTGCGAAGAGTTGAGGCAAAACATTGAATCTTCTTCTAAACACACGGAGGTGGGGATGGCTGTCAAGAGGGAAAGTATTGTCAAGTGTGTATGAACTGAAGGAAGAGATGCTTACTTTTTTCAAACCCCTTGAACAAAAAGAGGAAATTTTGTGACTTACTGGCAGATGACACTTGGTCTGCCAAAATTGTCTTACTTGGTAGACGTAAAATTTTAATTTTAAACAAGGTAAATTCCAGCATGCAAGGTAAATCAGAAAATATCTTATCTTCCACTGATAAAATTAAACACTCTGAGAGAAAAACTGCGATTGTGGGTTGCAGAGTAAAGAAAGGGCAATTTGGATATGTTCCCACATGCTGCAGCAGCAACAAAGCGGTAGACGTAAAGACTTCGTAAAAGAGATCATTTTTATTATTTCTGAGCATCTTGAGAAACTGGAAAAGCAACTTCAGCACTATTTTCCAGACATATGCACTGAAAAACTATGACTGGATAAGAAAACCCATTTGTTGCAAACCCGTATCAACCCAATCTTCCCGCTTAACCCCGGGGGGCCTTACCCTCACGGAAGAAAGAGCAGGGTTTGTGGAAATGCGTAATGATCGTTAACCTGAAGTTATTGCACATGCCAGCTCATGCCTCTTGACGAATTCTGGGTTCAGAAAGAAGGCTAAGTATCCTCAAGTTGTAAAGAAAAGCTCTGGTAATCCTTATCCAGTTCTCTACATCTTACCTGTGTGAGCTGGGATTTTCTGTTCTAGCAAACATAAAACGAACAAGAGGGCAAAATTGCAAACTCTTGAAGAAGAAATGAGAGTATGTTTTGTCCACTATTCAACCCCAAATTGAAAAGGATCTGTCAGTCACATCAAGCACATGTATCTCACTAAATCAGGTTAGCTTTTGTTTGTTTTGCTTATTTGACTATCAGTGATTATCATGCCTTTTTTTTTCTTCTTTTTTATGCTACTTTTGCATTTATAACTCTTAAGTTAATCTAATTTCTGAATCTAATTCCACTGATGAGTTCTATGTTTTTGGGGATGTACTACAGTAGCCTACATCATATGTTAATTTTGGTTTGATACGGATAATAATTTTAAATAATTAATTAAAGTAATTCCAACAGGTACAATTTTATATCAGAAGTTAATTCATGTGAGGAGGGGTGATGGGTTTAAAAAGGGGTGCCCCAGAAAGGATTATATAAATCCAGGGGGCCATCACTGACAAAAGTTTGCGAACCTCTGCAAATAGACATATGTATAAATTTAAAATTGTTATTGACATTATTATTGCACTAGACCAGTGGTTCTTAACCTGGGTACCTGTACCACCAGGGGGTACGAAAACCTTACACCTGGGGGTACGAAAATCATCAATCATTGGGGGCATACGCCGGGGGCGCGTCGCCTCGCCCACCCTACGACGCCACTCCCGGGGCTCTTCCACGCCCCACCCGTCAGGGTGGCTCGGTTGGTAAAGCTGCGGGGTCGCGTGCAGCGTCCCTGCATTCGTCAGCGGTTCGAGTCCACCCCAAATTCGTCCTGGCGTGTGGCGCTTTGTATAGTCAATAACCTTGTTTGTTGGTACTTGCAAAGTGTCTAGATAGGATCAAAGTTTTCTATCTTATCTCTCCCCTCTCTCTCTCTCCTTTATCTCACTAACTCTCTCTCTCTCTCTCCCCGGATCAATGTTTGGTTCAGCCTCTCGAACACAGTGTTGGGTTTGGTCTGTGTTTCTGATCACATAAACAAAAACGTCTCTTTGTTCGTTCCCAGTGCAAAACCCTTTTT
>JACEEZ010005611.1:0-18627 GCA_016584305.1 Chionoecetes opilio | reverse complement strand
AAAACCCAAAAGGGGAAAAAAAAATTTTAAAAAAAAAAAAAAAACCCTTTTTTATTTTGGGGGGTTTGGAAAAACTTAAAAAAAATTTTTTTTTTTGGCTAAAACAAAAAAAAATAAACTTCCATAAGGTTCTTTGAGGTGAAAATCTTAGTACATTTTAAGAAATTGGAAATAAAATAAGAAAGGTCACCTGAGCGGTTTTTTAGGATCCCAAAAAGTCTGTTCCACGGTGACGCGTGTCCTGCAATGACCTATTGTACCGCTCCTCGGGTACTTTTGGGGATGCGTGACTGGAGTCATAAAATGACTCCAAAGCATAGCCAGTTCACCTGAATATTTCAGTCACATCATCGCTTACCCTTGAGATGTAATCTAATCCAGAAAAGAATAAACACGTAAAATTGTACTGAAAAGGTAATTAGATAAAATTTTGTTCCTGCGGTTGACATAGATTTTCCGTCCCATTTGGGCCCTTGAGGAAAAAGAGTACCTGTGGACAACATGAAAAAAAAGGACATATACATTAAGAGACGTTTCATGTGTCCCTATTGCTTCTCTTAGTGAAATAAACCAAACTAAACTAACATGTACAATACAATTTTTTTGACCTTATGCTAAAAACTTATGTCATTTAAACCAAAAAGAAAACCAATAAAATGAACTAATTTTTCAGACCAAAAAGACAAACATTTTACAATAAAGGGCTCCAATCACTCGTGGGAAATTTGCTCCTTCTGAAGGTTTGAGTGACACACTCAAACCTGTCCCGTGGGGGGGTTTCTAATTTCCTCCACTCCCTTTGTTGCTCAAGGCTTTTGACACCCCTTAGATCCTACTTACAGCAGTTTGGGGAAGGTCCTATAAGAAGTAAATAAAACAGATTTAAGTTTTTAAATTTTTAAAAGGATGTAAAATTTTCCCCAAAAACCAAAATGTTTTCATACCTTCCCCACGACACGCATCTTTTTTTCCCCCCCAAGATAAACACTATGTTAGGAGACTTTAGAGGGTCAAGCAGAACTAAAAATATAATCAACCTAAAATAGGTAGCCTTTTTAATTTTGTAAATATATATAATATAAGCCAGTTTGTCAGCGGGTTTTGGTGAAAACTGCGACCTAATAAAAAACCCCAGTTTCAGACACTGCCTCCAACACACTCCCTGCAACAAAAACACACACTGCCAAACACACACACCACACATGCCGCACACACAACACTGCCTAGACCACCAACACACTGCCTGCACACACAACACTGCCTGACACACACAAACAAAAAAACACACACTGCCTAGACACACAAAAACCCACACGCGCACAAAACACTGTCTGCACACCCCCACAACAACGCCTGCACACACACATCACCCCGCACACACACTCATGCCGCCCCCACACACACACACACACATCCCTGCACACACAACACATGAGTGAGAGAATTTACCCCCAATGTCTCAACAAATTCTGGAAGGACCCGCTCGAAAGAACCGGAGTGCTACCAGAACTGCGTTTGGGTAGGGATGGTTTTGCTCTCCTCGTCCTTCTGCCAAGTCCGGCTCTAGCTCTTGGATGAGTTAAATAGATCATGTCGTGGGAACGGTAATATCCACAGACCGTGTCACTAAAGGGCCCGAGAAGGTAAAGGGATCGCGCAATCCCCTTCCCCTCCAAAGGGGCTAGACGACCACAAACCCAAAAAAAGAATTCAGCCAAAGTGGACGGGCTCGGACGGGACAGTGATAGGTTTTAAAAAATTTTTAGAACACCCCCCCGACGGATGTAAATTTTTTTTATATATGCTATAATTATTCAAACCCGGGAAAACTTACATATAACAACCCATGAAGAGTTATGATGTTAGTCTCTAAAACTTGCTGTACGCCCCCCCTATCGCAGTCGCTATTTTGACAACTTAATGTCTTTAAATACGTCATCATGTGTCTGCAGAACCCCAAAAGTGCCCAGAACAGCTTTTGGAAGTCGCTGGGTCGTGAGACGGAAGTAAGCCTCTAATGAGCCCCTGGCCTGGTAGGAAGACAGTGGGGGGGGCGACTCGCGTGACGTCCGGAATCAATTTGCTCCCCCCATGGCAGCAGACCTGTGATATATAGGGTTTTGGTGCTGGCAGCAAATACCCTAGCGCGTATCCCAATCTGAAAAAAAGGGAAAAATTCTAGAGCAAATATATGTACTTTAGAAAGTGTCTTGGCAACAATGTATGTATCGAAACTCGAAAAAAATGTGGCCATCTTTTGGAAGAACAGTCATAAATAGAAAGTTAATATACATACGAAAAAATGAGGGAATAACAATTGTATATCGTGTCTTTGTTAATAATTTTTAGTTTTAATAAGTGTTCCCTACGATGCTTTTAGATAGAGAAGAAAGCGTATGATTTACCCAGGGGGGGGGGGGGAGCCTTCCCAGGAGAGCTCGCACGCCAGGTCTTCTGACACGGAACAAGAGACTAAAGGCCCCTTTTGTTCCCTAAAAAAAGGGTTTAACCCGTGGAAGTATCATACGGGGGTGGGGAAAAAATGGGAAAAAAAAGCAATGTTTCTCTATTATCTCAAAAACCGGATTTTTCTTCAAAAAAACGTTAAGAAAAAAAAAAACCCCGATTTAAACAGGTTTCCTGGGGTGAAAACAGTTTAAAATGCCATTGAGAAATGAACGCAAAAGGGTTTTTTTACGACATATTTCCCAAAAAAAATTTTCCCAGGAATCCAGGGAGGAGTCAGCAGCGTAAACTTTTTTTGATAAAAAATTTTACTTTTTTTAATAGACAACGATTCCTGCAGAAATGTTCCCATCAAGCATAAAAAAAAGTTTGCCGGGATAAAAGATACATGTAGGGTGCGTCAATAAGCTGCGAAAAGTGAAAATCACAAGGTTGCGCAAACAAAAAAAAAAAAATTATAACTCGGATTGTTATAAGCAAAAAACAAACGGATATTTGCTTAGGGTAGATTCTTGAGCTTAACAAAAAGTATTCAAGGGGCATTTTTGGTCGGGTAATAATTCATAGAAAACAAATGGGGAAAACGAAAATAAAGGTAGTTTTTTGACCATTATTAGCAGCCAAAAAAATTGGTCGAGTTGTTTTTATCATACAGACGTAAAAATGATCAATACCAAATTTGTACATTTCCAAAAGATCAATAATACATGTTCTATAAAATTTTCTCCAGAAGCATAGTTTCGTTTTGAAAGGGGGTACAAAAATATTTCCCGGGGTTAGCTTTTCAAAGGCCAACATTTTATTTTAGAACCAATACGAAAACGAAGACCAGGTTCGTGATCCCATCAGCAAAAGCCACTAGAACAAAGTTTTTGTAAATCCGGTGAAAGAAAAGTTGCTTTTAAAATTTTGAAGGCTTTTTAAGGGCCAGGAAAGATTTGTTTTTACGGGGCACAGTTTTTGGGAGCCCTTTGGGGACTCGAAAAACCGCAATGCCAGTCAAGGCCCCCGAATTTTTCAACGATTTACCCTTGAGAGAATAAGTATCGAGACAATCCCCTTTTGTCGTCCTTCTTTGAAAATTGGGATGCATGAAATCCCTCATCAGGATGGTGGTACCATCGTTGGAAATCATCTAAAGTTCCGGGTGACATCTCAAGGATGATGCATCGCCATCAAATTTTATACTTTTCATGGGGTCGACGCCTTTTCCCAAAAATACAAGTTAGTAGGGAGAGCAAGAAGCTCTTTCACAATTTGTTTTGGATTTCTCACAAATTCATGGAGCAGACCAAACTTTAATACGACTTTGGTGCTAAAGATTCCAGCCATTTGTTTTCCAGATCACTCAAGGACGAAGATTTGCCCGCAATAATCATAGATCATATTTTCCTGTACAGCAGAAAAGGGCGCAGAAGCCATGATGAGTAATGATCAATATAGTCTAGTGCCCGTGGACCCCCCGGGCAATTTTTAAAGAGACCTACTTTTTTTTAAAGCACAAATATGTCTAGAAAACAAAAAAACCCAAAGTTAACACTGTAACTAAGTCCCAGGGGGGTATGGGCCTGTCGATCGCGAAATATTTGACTCGAAAATTTCCAAAATGTCCATAAAATCACACATAAAGTAGTTACAAAATTTAATTTTTGGGGCCCCCGGACAAGAATAACATGGCCTATTTTAATAAAAACAATTTAAAGCAGTAATTTGGGACAATTTTTGCAGGAACGGCAAAAAAAATAAAAGAAAGGTGGAAAAAAAACTTCGGTTTCGCCGACAACTTGCAACATAAATGCAATAACTTCACTAATATACAACATACTGGGCGTTTAAATTCAAAAAATCATCGTCTATTACTCCCCCCTCTAATGCAGCAAACAATTTACATAATATATGACATCATACATTTGTTGTTACCAAATTTTCTCAAAAGGGAAAAAGGGAGTGGGTTTTTAATATCAGTGCGGAAAATCCTCAAAGCGGGGGGGGGGCCATGATCCGCGGGTTGCCCCCCCTGTCCCGACTGCCCTTGGCAATCAGGACCATTCCCCCTGATGGAAAAGGGGGCTGGTCGTCCCCACTGGGAAAAGGAAAGGGGGCCGTCAGGACTGCAACAATTACGGGATTTTCACTGTAAACTACCAGGCAAGGTGCTTGCCCATTATTTCTGACACGAATTCGCAGATCTGGTGAAGCATCAGAGACCTCAGCAGTCTGGGTTCCCCCCTGGTAAATCAAAACGGACCGTATCCTAGCGCTTCGGTCTGGTGGAACGCCGACGTGAGTTTCGCAGGGGGGTGCTTTCAGCCATGTTGACCTCAAGAAGGCGTTGATCAGGCATCGTGAGTCACTCGGGATCTTTTGCGACTTCAGGGATTCCTGCAAGGACTATTGGTTGATAACTGGTCTGTATTCGGGGTGGAGGCTGGAAATGTGGGGCAGGTGTATCCGCTTCTTTTCCCGTGAAACAGGAGTGAGGCAAGGGGCGTCCTTCCCCATCACTTTTAACGCTTGAGGACTGGGTATTGGACAAGGTTTTAGATCAAAATGATTGTGGGGCATCCGCGGCAAAACCAAGATTTTGATCTTGTTTTTGCGATGATGCAGAATCTTTGCTGAGCGCTGGAGGTCCGGTGATGGGTCTCGAGGCGGCACGAGGGGCAAAGCCTTTGGACTTGAGGTTCCTGGCCAAGACCAAGGGGCCAGGTATTTGGAGACTTACTAGATGAAGCAGTACAGTCGTTCTGCGTGTGGCGAGGGCATTGAGATCTTTTTAAAGTTTTAATACCTTTGGTAGCGCGTCCATAATGACGGCCGGGGTCACCAAGAAGTCTTACGGCGGATTGGGATAGCCCACGGTTTTAGGCCCCGCTCAGGGGGAGATTTGGGGTTGCGGTACCTGTGTAGGAGGACAAAGATGGACTTAAGGCGTTTTTGATCCCCGTCTTCACTAGGTTTTTTGGGGCAGGGCACTAAATAGGATTGAAGAGACGAATCAATGCCTTTTGGGAAAAGTGTTTCGCAGAACATGGGGTATCGCTGGGGTGATTACGTGTCAAAAGCGATTGCACCGAGACTGAATCGAGGCCTATTTCCTGATAGTCCCAGCGCAAAATTGGCTATATGGGCAGTGGCACGCTACCCTGAAACGATCCTTCCCCTGGGTTGTATCTGTAAGAGACAATCCGGGTGGAGGAGGCCAGGGGGCCCCACAAGGCTCGTGGCTGGGGCAAAATGAGTTTCTTGCGAGGCGTTGGGAGGGAAAGGAGCCGCATGGGAAACTCGCGGGGGTGACCCCCCGGGGGTGGCGCGTAGGGGGGCGAGGGGACGCGCCCCCCCGGGGTTGCCCCAATGATTTATTTATTGAAGTTACCCCCCCCTAGTGAAATTTATGTTGTCAAATACAAACTTTTCCCGAAAAAAGTCCAGAAAATCAAAAAATGTTTCCTTTTTATTTAAACTTTAAACCACGTGATGTAGGGCAAAAGGCTAGGTTGTACGCTGTCAGTAGAAGTGAGTAATTTGACATTTTTGGGTATTAATTACAAAATTAAAACAACAGGAAGTGGTCAAATCCTGGGACCCCAAAGTTGGAAGCCTGCGTTATATGGGGGCAGCCAGGGACCCAGGGGCCCTATGGGGCCTCGATCCAGTAACCCTTATTGGGCCTGAATCCCAGTGTCTACGTTTACGGTTTTTTCTCCTTCTCGCTTCCTGGCCCGGATTGGATTCCGGGGATGTATTCCGTTGGTTGAATGTGAAATTCTGCATTCGGAAATGGAAAAACTTGTGCTTCAACGGCAAAATAAAGAAGTCCTGTCATTTTAACCTGTCGGTATAGGACGAAGTCTTTCCCAGTTCAAGGGGGAACCTGGGGAACTTCGATGTTTTTCAAAAGCAGGCTCTTTGTGTTTTCCATGATAGGGGGGGAATTTGATGGGTTCTTCTCGGGTTTTTTCCCAGATACCCTCTTATTTCAAACTTCTCGCAAGGAAAAACATAACACATTCGGTCGGGAAATAAGTTGGGGGAAAATCAGCAGATGAACCGTTTGGGCCGGCGGAGAGTGATGCTTCGGTTGACGTAGATGCTTTAACTGTTTTTCGAATCAATTCAAAAAGCGATTGTAAGGTTTCCTGTGAAGCCCGCTGGTAAAAAAAAACATGGTCTGTTGGTAATCCCTTATCAATTCTCCAAAAAGGGGGGTCAAACGCCTTTCGGAAGGTCTCCTGGTAAATATGAGTACACCCCCACTGAATTAATACGGGCGAAGGGTGGAATGGGGGGAGGTTTTCAAAAAAAAGCTAAAGCCGCCCAGAATGGTCTCTCCGCGCGGGCATTCTTCACCATTCCCATTTGCCCTTTGGAGCGTGAATTGTCTTATCTTTTCACCGTAAAAAATTCCCTGTACTTTTTCGGGACATAAGTCAAGGAATTACCCTCAATACAAACTTGAAAAAACAAGTTTTCATAAAAAAAAAAAATGTTAGTTTTATTAGTTCATTTGTGAGCACTTGGTTGAAAAATATTGGCAACACACAAAATTGCAATGACTTGAAAAAAAAAAAACTCCCCAATCTTTAAAAAAATGTTCCTTTTTCATGAAAAAACTACGCAAAGTGTAGTTGAAAGCAAGAAACATGTGCAGGCTTTCCAGGAAATATTTACTTGTATTGTAAAACGCATTCACTGCAGTAAAAAAACTATTGGGTGTATATGTATCTCTTAGACCGACGAACATTTAAACCAAGGGGGGGAACAGGAGTGTTGGCGTTCAAGGCATCTTCCACAGAAAAAACCATTTCCCCGGCTGGCAGGAATCTGCTTAATCCACCCAACTTTCCTGTTGGGGGACATCCACAACGGGGGAGTGGACAAGCTTTTCAAGCGCCGGCCGCTCCCTTACCTCACAAAGCCCAATATCTCTTGATTACTCCTAAACTTCTCAATACCAGGAGGGGCTGGTCCATCCTATATAACTATCATCATCCGCTTATTCCTCAATCCACGGCTCTCTAAGCCTCTACTGGGGAAATATCGCTCGGGCCATTTCGCTTCCCACATTGCTGTTTCCCACATTTACAACGGGGAGCTCCCTTATTTTCAACCTTGGCTTTGTGAAAAAATTCCCCCCTATTTGTGTATTAGTCCCCCCCTGGCTTTGGAATGTTGGGGACTTTGTTGTGTGGTTGGGGCCGGGATGGAAGTGGCGGCGTGTAGTTACGTGAACAGGGGGGGGGGGGGGGTGGGGGAGTGGCATTCCCCACTATTGTACTGTGGGGTTTTAGTAGTTTGGCGTAATAAAGCCGTGCACAGCAGTAAAAGTTATCCTTTGATAGGTCCTTCCCGTCTCCGTCCATAAGCCCTGAAAGCAGTTTAGTGTTGTGACGGAAAAGTTTGAGAGGGGGTGGGTGGGGGCCCCCCCCCCTCCATCGTTTACAATAGGATTAAAAAAAACCAAGAGGAACATAGGGTAATTCAGAGAGGCAAAAGGGGTTGGTTGATGATTTCAAGGTAGGGAGGAAGAAGGACCATTGGGAGGTGGGGATCGAGGGGCGGCGGAAGGAAGAAAAGCTCTCCTCATGTAAAAACATACAAACGCTTTCAAAAACTAACTTGTCTTCCATCCCGGGGGGGGTGGACTGTTCTCGAGGTGCCAAAAGAGCACTTACAAAAAAAAAAAAAAATTAACGTTCTTGGTTAAAATGTTCGTCCGCCACAAAGGACACCACCGCAAAAATAGGTACTCAGGGAATTGCTTAACATACCAGGTTAGATATTTCCTGGAAGGCGCTCATTCTGGCTTTAACTTTGGCGTTTATTCATGAAATGGGACTATTTTTACAAATTTTGAGTTTTCAATATTCAAATTTGTTTTTGGCCATATATTTTGCAACCAAAGTGCTCACCAAAAATAACAAAATGATAAAAAAAACTACATTTTTCTAATTAGGAAAACTGTTTTTTCAGTTTGGTTGTTTATGAAGGGTAAAATTCGGATATATCCGAAAAAGTACACAGGGTAATTTTACGGTTAAAAAAATGATAGGATCCATTTCCACGCTTTCAAAAGGGGAAGTGGATGTGACAGCGCGAGAAACAGGCTTGAGCGTTGAGGCTTATTAGGAAAAAACTCCGCAATGAGGAGGGTCAGCCATTTTTCGGATTTTCACGGCGGGGAAATTTCATGTAGATAGGCTCATTTTTTTTCATCTGGGTTTACTCTCCAAACATTTCTGAAAAAAAAAAAATAAAAGTTAACTCAAGGGGGACCATAGTATTCGGATGTCTATTGCGTGTACTTGGTCCTTAGAACTCCCCCCCCAGGACCCGTTTTAAAGACTAATCAAAGCCATTGCAAAAACTTGATATCTCTGCTCTTGCGTGAGGGACTATTCAATACCCTTCTTGGTGATGCAATTCGCTATTATAGCGTCGAGCAAAGCCTCGTGGTCTGAGCCTTGTGTCTTGCGAAGATGCGAATTTAGTATATGTTGTTGCTTTTCTTGTAGACTATTAAGCTTAGCCACCCAAGTGTCCGGTACTGTTGTGTACTTGGGTTCCAGTTTGAAAAAACCAGCTTCCATGCATGAAGTTTTTTTCTTACAGTCTATGGCGTTGAAATTCTAAATTTGGAAGTATGAATTCCCGATGTCCATGGCTGTCGATGTTTTTATTGGTGAATTCACTGAAAATCCGGTCATGTGTTCCGTTAAAAGATAAGGTGTAAGGCTTTGATGAATCGAATAAGCCATCACTTGAAACGTCAACTTCCTGACTCATTGAGTGAACAATTGGGGAAGCCAACTTGGCCGGGTTGTTGATACATTGCGGGGGACGGATTTGGGTTCTGCCCTTCCAAGGCCTTTTCTAGTGCTTTGGGACCACATAGTAAAGTAATGGAGAAAGTGACGGTGGTATGTCTTTGGGTCTTCCAAATGTGGTATCCTGCTTGTGTAAGTAGGTCCATTTGAGCGTCGGTTAGCTTGGTAGCTCTAGCCCATCCTAATAGATTTGGCTGGTCGGCTTTCCCTATTTCCCGGTTTGGTTTTCCACTTGATGTGAGGGAAAGATTTCCCACTCCCGCGTCGGCCGTTTGCCTCTTGTGAAAAAGCCTCATCAGCGCAAAAAAATCGCGGTTTTCGTAGAAAAAACATAACGGGCGGTGACATAAGGTCATGTATTCACAGTGTGTTTCTGCGTCAATCTTGCCCCAGTAATACTTGCTATCTCCAACTCTTGGAATGTCCAGATTAAAGACTTCGCCTGTCCCAGGCTGTGTAAATGGTCCGAGCGCTCGTAAGTAACTATCAAGCAGAGCTGGCACAAGAAAGTTCCCTGATGTGATGCTAGCATAGTGCTGCTGTCCTTGAGGGTCATTTGTGTCTCCCTGTTGCTCGCGAAGGTACTCAAGGGGGGACGGCCCAACCAAAAAGGGATCTGAACGCCAGTAGTAGGGGGCGAACATTGGGACCTCGAAAATTCAGGGTGACCGAATTTCAGTGGTTTCTAGGTCCCCATGAAAAAAAAACCATGTACAGTTTCAGAATGATGATGGGCAGTCCTTGGTATGTTGGGGAGTAGGGACCGGTCCGAGGGCTTTAATCTTTAAGGGCCTGGGGGCCTAATGCGTCTCTACATTCCCAACACACCTGAGTTTTGCACGGTCAATTTTTTCCCATAAAAGGGGAAAAAGATTCTTTCAAAGCTTGGCTTTAAATCGTCGGCTGTGGTTTCGAGGGGCCGGGGCAGCCCTTGGCCTCCGGGATTGTCGCTTCTTGCTTGCAAGGCTTGAGGCGGGGTGTTTTTCAAGATTTGCCAAACCGCCAAACGGTTGTCAGCTGGATCACCAACCTCCCATAGGTTCCCCCGGGAAAGTTTCCGGCAGCCCTCGGCCTTCTTCCACGGGGGACCCTCTGCCCGCGGCCCTCGTCCCTTGGGTGGTGAAATTGAGCTAGTGCTTTGATCCATTCTTTAATTGGTGCCCCACACTCCTCGTCTTTTTTGTCTTAACGCCCAGTTGAATTCGAAAATTTTCAAAAAAAAACGGGTAAAAAATGATGGGCATTTTATGCGTTTTTTAGATTTCCCCTGGCACTCCGATACTCTGATCTGGTCTGCTTTTGCGTTTTTCCACGTGCTAGCTCCACTGATATAGTCAGGTTATATTTTCCAACCCACCAGAAAAAGGAACTACGGGGAATGTACCACCACAGATAATGGTTTTACGTCATCTGGGAACATACCAATCTACACCTATTCCACTTAATTCACCGATGTTGGGAAATCTAAGGGAGAAGGAAAAAGTAGTGTTAATTGGGACAAATTCGTATAAGGGTTAGCCGATTCTTAACAACATGAGCAATATTAGGTATTGTATGGATTTTTAAAAAACAAAAAAAAACATTTATAATAATTTAGGGGGGTCCAAGGAAAAAAAAAACCCGGACGTGCTATCGGACAACACTCGAAGGGCACTGGTTTGCCCTTTTGTTCCCTGGTTTCGTGACAAGTTCAAAAACAAGGGGAAAAAGGTTTTCAAGCTTCCCTCTCTCGTCTTGTTACTGGCTCGCGCAAATTTTCCTTTTCAGGTTTTTTTTTTTTTGGGATTTTTGGGGGAGTTTACGGCAAAAAAAAAAAATAAAAAAAAAAAAGAATTTCATTCTACCGGATCAAATCCATTCAACGAATAAAAAAGTAAAGGTTGGGGGTGATGAATGAGAAAAAAAAAAAAACATTTTGAAAATTTAGAGGGCGGTTGGTTTTGTGTGTAAAAAAAAAGCATTGGGGTCAGCTTCGGTACCCTCAAAAAAATGAAAAATTGGATGGGACTGCCAGTCAAGTTCTTTTTAATTCAAAAAATCATGTATAAAAACCGTGCCTAATTGATGACTTCTCTGATAATGAATTATTAAAGCACTTTTGCTTTTGAGGAGGTTATCTTCCCCTCAGCAAAGGCTTCTCCGCGTGTTTGAAAAATATTCACTCAGTCTTGGAACTGACGGTTCCGGGTGTGGGAGGGGGAACATCCACTCTGTCCACGTCCACCGCTTTACCACCACTTCGGGGACCACACTCAAAAAACGCCATACTCTGCATTGTCTGAAAGGGGTTCCTTTACCTCTCTAACATTTAATACAATAGCATAGAATTCCGTGAGAATTGTGACCAGTATTGTGTCCTCTTTGAGGCGAGGAGAGGGGGGAGGGAGAAAGAGTTCTAGCTAGCCCACAAAAAAGCTGGGACGAGGGGGGAACCTTTGCTTGTCTGTCGGCTGGTTTGCCGGACTGGCTAGCGAGGGGTAAAAAAGCAAAAAGTTTCATTTTTTCCCCACCTTGACATGCGCATCCCATGTAAAAACAGATTGGGGTCGTTCCTTTAACCTGGCGGCCATGCCTTTTCACACTGTGCTGTTTCTTTTCGGATGTAAATATTCTGGGAGGAGCTAGAGGGGGGGGGGACACATAGAAGCCGGAATGCATTATTTCCCGTTTGATTCTGGAACAGTATGTCGAGTTTACTCTTGGAACACATCGGGAGGTTTAGGTTTACGAGGAACGTAAGTGGTTAACATAATATAATTACAAAACATTCCTTTCGAGGGGGTAAAAACTTTGTGTGTGAATACAATGAGGGTATTTTCGAAGGAATATCTTATGGTTAGTTTTATTGAGTTACAGCCCATTTTGCGTCTTCCACAAGAAGCTGGGGAAGAATTAAAGGGTTGAGCGGAAACAGGGGGGATGGGAAGAGCCTGGCTCGAGTTAGGGAAGGGACAGGGAGGGGGTCGACTTCCCGCGCCTGGGACGTTCAAACGGAATCAACTCTACTTCCGCCCCCATGGGCAAGCCAGGACCTGTGTAAAACCCATTAAATTTCTATGAAAATGTTAGGAGAAGGGGCTATTCTGGAGAAGGGTCTGTCATTTTTTGTGTCCATTCTTCTGGTTGTCATAATTATGGCTATTATTAAAATGGAAAACCAAATTACGGAAACAAATATATTCAAACCGAAGTGGCGAAAAAAAAAAATTACACTAAGGAATCGCCAGCCTAGGGTGTTACGTTTTGAAGGTCTTCCCGCCCATCGTCGTTCGCCCCCCCCCAAAAAAAAACGAGTAGTGAAAATTTGAAAAAACAGGTTTATACTTGGCAGATACAAAGGGGCATAAAAACAGCACTGAAAAAAACAGTGTAAGATTATACAGTTCATGATAAAAAAACTACTGTGTACCCATTTCTGCAGATGGGCACAGGACAAAAATTCAGTAGTGATTGCTATAAATCATAATATTATAAGAGGGCAATTAATAGTAAAACATTAAGTCCGAGTAAGGGCGCCCCACCATGGGACCGAAAAATCGGTGGAATTTTAGTTATGGACATTAAATATTGCCCAAAAAAAACCCTTCCTTTATCCCGGGGGCGGAGTCAAGGGAAAGTTAATTATGCCAAACCCCCGCCAATACGGGTCGAAAATCCCAGCATTAACAATTGTTGGGCCAGGTTTTCCCGTGCCGCAGCGTAGTTCTTAGGCTTGGGTCACCGGAGGGGGGGGGAACTCACAGGGAACTCTCTCCTCTCTCTCCTCTCTTCTCCTCTCCTTTCTCTCTCTGCTCTCTCTCTCTTCTCTCTCTCCTTCTTTCTCTCTGCCCGTTGACAAGGGTGGGCCCAAGGTTGGTAAGAGACTTGAGTTCCCAAATGTTTTGCGCCCAGGGGCGGTCCCTGTTGCATTCGGTCATCAGCGGTTTCGGAGTTCCGCCTAGTTTTCATGCTGACGTGGCGGCGGCTTTGTATAGTCAATAACAACCTTTGTCAGTTGAGACTTGCAAAGTGTCTTAGATAGGATGGGGAAAAAATCTTTATTTTCTTAATCTCTCTTCTTCCTTCTCCTCCTCTTCTCTCTCTCCTCTCTCTTCTTCCTCACTTCTCTCTTATCTCTCTCTCTCTCTCTCTTCTCCTCTCTCTCGTCTTCTCCTCTCCTCTCTCTCTCTCTTCTCCTCTCTCTATTCTCTCTTCTCTATGGTAAGGCGGCAACTTTGTACACACGTGGGTGGACGGCCGGGGTGCCTAATGGCCGGCAGCCGCCCGTTTCATGGGACCACGTAAGGGACTAAAGACTCGGCCAATCCAGAAGCTCTCGTAAAGCACCCCGGCCATCCCAGCTGCCCATGCCAGTGTTACCTCCATCGGCTCCTTGACGGCTAAAATACTAGGGATTGGGGGGGCAACAAAAGCCATTATTCTTTTGGGTGGTGGAAGGTGGTTTTCTTAACAGGGGGGCGTTTGTGACAGTTTTATTCGATTGGCTGGTCCAACATTTATTTAAGTCGGAGAAAAAAACAAAAAAAAACGGGCACAAAGGGTCATTGTTTTAATTTTTCAGAAAAAAAAACGCCTGTAACATCTCGGTTACTTAACAATGCTTGCTATAACGTACAAATGGGCCTTAACCGCTCATATTTAAAAATAAAAAAAAAAACCCCAAGGCTTCCTTTAGGCATCAATCATTGCGAGATACCTGCATTTTTCTGAAAGGTCGCAAAAAACTTGACTGCGTTTTTCTCCACTTTCTCTTTTGGCGGGCTTACCGGAATATTTTTACTATACACCTTCATTTACTAGTACCAATACTAGGGACCAAGGGGTGACCCTCCACAAAAATATTAGGTCACAGGGAAAAATGACATTGGAACAACAAATAAAAACAAATTAATACAAACAAACAAAAAAAACATGGATACCCCACAAAATGCTACTGATATCTTATACACGTTGTAACCCACTAGAAGAAAAAAAATTTTTTTTTGGGACAACCAATAAATTATTATGTCCAGCTTTACGGAAAGATCTACCCTATGGCGCTATCTATCCTTCCCCAAACATGGTCCACTTTTTGAAGGATATGTTCAAAATTTATTTTTGATAAAAAAAAAAAATAAAATGCTGGGGGTTAAAATCTTATGGATGAAATTTTAGAAATGTACAATTTGCTATTGAGATCATTCTTACGTTCCCCTGTATGATAATAAAATAAAACGGGGACCAAATTTTTTCGGCCAGCCTTCTAATGGTTTAAAAAAACCACCCCAAACCTTTATGCGTTTCCAATTGTTATTCATTGAAAAAAAAAAAAAACATTGGGGACCCTAGGACCAAAAAAATAAGGGCTTGAATACTTTTTTGGGTTAAAAGCCCTCAAACCGAGGATCTTACCCTAAAAAACCTCTATCGTTTTTCTCTTTTGCTTTTAGGACCATATTTTGAGATATACCCAGTTTTTATATTTTGCGCCAGCTTTTATGTCGTTCAATTCCAAGCAGCTTATTGATGCCTACCCTTACATCTATCTCTTTAATTTCCGTCTAAAAACATTTTTGTTATGTCTTGATGGAGAGCGTGTCTGCAGGGAATTCGTATTTCAACTTTCAAAAAAAAATGTAACATTTCGTATTCGACAAGAAGTTTGGACGCATTGTATGAAAATGTCCCTTGATTCTGCAAATATTTTTTTTTTTTCGGGTTAATATGCCTAAAAACAAAAACTTTAATGCGGTTCTGTATAAATGGGGATATTTTCTAATCTGCTGTACACCAACAGGGAAAGGCCTGTTTTGAAAAAATTCTGGATTTTTCCCTTAAAACGTACTGGGCGAAAAAAACAAAAAAATCCGGTTCTTGCGCGTATTAGGGAGGGGGGGCAAACATTGCTTCCCAACATTTTTCCGGCCAGCCTCGTAGTTTGAACATTTTTCCAGCGAGGCGAAACTTTTTTTTTTACAGAAAACAAAAAACGTTACTTTTCCCGCGCGTTCGGCGGGCTTCAGTCTCTCAGATTTCCGTTCTCAGGAGGGGACTAGGGGACAGAACGTTGGCGCAGGTGGCGTGCTCTCGACATGTTGAAAGGGGGCTCCCCCCCCCCCCATGCCCCCCCCACCCCCCCTGGATATAAATTTTTCTGGGTAGGGCAACTCTAGTTTATTAGTCGGTCAGCCCCGGTCCGAAATTTGCTCACGGTAATCAAATTAGGGCGAGAGAATGCTAAGAGTGTGTGAGAAAGGTATAAATGCCTAGAGTTAGAAAACATGTGATAGCATGTGGGGGGGTTTGCAGCATATATGAGTATCTACATTTTTTCCAAAATGGCCGCCCCAAAATACACCCAATAATTATGAAATTTTTAAATTTCGTTTTATGGGGCATAATCATGTAGAGCTTTTCCTGGTGCTTCCAAGGTATGTTTATTGTTCCCTAGCTTCGATATTGGTCCCCCAAATCGGCTTTTCCTCTAGGGGAAGAACACTTTTTTCCCCCTGGCCTAGGGCAATTTTCTAAACGGGGTAAATCGGGAAGAGTAAGTAAAAAATGTATTTAGAACCGTTTTTAAAATACAATACCAATTAAATCGGATAATATTTATATACAATGTATGTACTTGTAATTGTTTTTATATGTATATATGTACAAAACTACGCTAATTACCTAAAACATTGAAACACCTTTATGAAATTAATATCACATCGTGTCTTCGTCCGTGCTTCCCATCATCTGATGAACGATTCTCCAGTCTGACGTTTTGCCAAAAATATAGGCACAACCATTTGCCAGCCCCAACACCTTTGGCAGTGTACACATCCTTGAATTTTTGCAGGCCAGTAGGCCCAAGATAGCCTCAGGTGGGGCCGACCATCCATCCAAATCCCTACCAAAAATTCCCCCTCCACCCTTTTCAATTTTCCACCCTTGCCAAGGGGATTGGTAACCGGGGGTCTTGCTCAAGACTCTTTCCATATTCCACCCTGGTATTTTTGCCCTTTGTGCTGTTTGACCAGCAGTCCCTGCAGGGTGGAAGCTGATGACTCTCTATCCACCTTTCTTAACACGAAAAAGTGGTCCCTGGATTTTGACCTTATAAATGCTGTTTTTGGGGACATAGAGGAGACGTAAAACACTCAGTTTGTCCATCATTCTGGGGGAAGGTCCCATCCTGGCCCAACGTGAAAGGTTTCTGTTTCCCCCTTTTGTTGGTCACAAAATTTTAGAGCACTTCCCTTCCCCTTTTACCTGCAAAACCCCTGGTACACCCATTATGCATGTATACCAAAAGAGCCTACAGACTCTATGCCGATAGGGGGCAGCGACTTTCCCGAGTCAACTAATCTTTCGGGTTTCTAGTTCCACATTTCTGGAAAAACGGGGCCCCTATCTTGCAGGGAACCCAAACCATAAAAGATTTTGTTCCTCTGGGCCTTCACAAAAGCCCGGTAGCCCTGTCTAGCACATGGACAGCATAAAAGTAGCGCCCATTGCTTCTTCCCGCTGGCCCGGGGAATCTGGTACCTCTTCCTGCCCCGTGATGTAATTTTTTAGTTTGTATCTCATTTTTACAGAATCTTCTCATTAGTTTTCCCCTTACCTGGGGTTCCCCCCATTTTATGCATGAAGCAATCAGACTGGTTTTGTTAGTTATTCTTTTGGAAACTTTTCCTTGCCTCACGACTGTGGCTTTTGATACCCTCGCTGCTGCCGGTCTCTTTACCCCCTGCCGATCTCTCACTGTTCTTGATAGAATTCTTTCGATAGGGCGAAAAACCAAAATCTATTCGGGGACTTTTACTTCCCTTACGCAATGCCCATAGACGTATTGTAGGGCAATGTTCCAAAAGTAGCTTGACCCGTATCTTTGAACTAAATTCATTCCCTCGACAAGAAGCCGGGGTTTTTAGGGGTTGGGCTCTCTGTCAATTTTTCTGCAAAGTTTGGGCTAAGGGGAAACTTTTTTTGTTTTCTGAGTAATCCGCTGGGGTAAGAGAGCCCAGGGTAGTGGCCCAGGGGTAGAGAGGATGTCCCCATCTTTAGATTGCGCCCTTTTGCCATCACTATTTGCGAACCAAACAGAGACCGGTCAGCTTTCAAGTTTGTCCCCTTCCCCTTGTTTTCAATACTTTTTTCTTTCACATATTAGTGAATGTCTTCAGCTTGTTTGTTTTCCCTCGGTCGTGAAATAGTTTTTGGTGGTGGGGTGTTCTCCCGTTTTCTTGGGGAAAAAGGCATAACTCTTTCTCCAAAACACATGCTTTAATCAGGGCAAAGGGGAATGTCTCGTGTGCCCCATTTAGCAGTAGAAAGTTTTGAGGTCGCTTCTTGAGAATGGGTTGGCCAGGCTTGAATGAGGCTGCGACTGCCGACACTGTTTTTCCCCATCTTATTTATTCTTTGGGGTGCGGGATCACATGATTTATTTTGATTGGTTCCAGGCCCCCTGTCTCTTTTGGTGTCCCAAGAAAATTTACTGCGGTATCTGCTGTTTTGTAGTACCCTTTTTATGGCTCCGCTTTTAGGGTGAACCCCGACGGGCCTCCGGAGTCTGAGTGTCCTTGTTAAAACCCTAACCTCAATTGGGGCGATCTACGGATCCGCCCAAAGGGGTTTTGCGGGACTCTCACTGAGAAATTCCTTGTGAAGGCTCTATTACATCAGGGTTTTTTTCCGGAAGATTTCCGATTTCCGGAATATAAATTTTTAATAACGTTTGGAAAAGGGGGGGTAACCCTAAAGCTGCCCCTGCCCCAAAGTATCACATGTTTTCTAATCTAGGCATTTATACCTTTCCCAAAAAAAATATTGCATTCTCGCCAAATTTGAACCGACCAAAACCCCCCGGTGATCGCCTATATAGGATGTGGGGGGGAGTGATGGTACCGTGTTTTTTTAAAAAGGGGGTGTATGTGTGTGTGTGCTTAAATTTTGTGTGTGCACGTGCACGTGAACGTCAAAACAGAAGCTGCTGTTACGAGTTATTTTTTCGTCTCGTAACCAATCCCACTACTTCCCCGTGTGTTATGAACATTTTCGTTATAAATTTTACAAATGGGGTGACTGCACTTGCCACAGTTGCCCGGGGACAAATTTTTTTTTTTTTTTTACAGTCTAAAATTGGCTGAGAGCAATTTGGAACGTGCTCAGGCGGGAAATTTTGGCCTCTACAACTTTGCTTCCTTGTTTTTTTCCCTATCGAAACAAAAAAAGCGTTTTTTTCATCCTAAAACTTCAAAATGTTTTTTTTGGCGGGCAAATTCTGTTAAAAAAAAATATAACAAATATGTTCTTCGCAAAATTACAATGGGTATTGAGATCATTTTACGTGTGCAAAAAAAAA
>JACEEZ010005610.1:0-32357 GCA_016584305.1 Chionoecetes opilio | reverse complement strand
TTTTAAAATTTTTTTTAATTTGAAGGCGGCTAGGCTGTGACCCCTGATTCAGTGCATGTCTTAATACAACCCTCCCTGTAGGGTGGTGAAGGCAATGGCTGTGACCCCTATCAGTGCATGTCTTAATACAACCTTCCCTGTAGGGTGGTGAAGGCAATGGCAATGGCTGTGACCCCCTATCAGTGCATGTCTTAATACAGCCCTTCCCTGTAGGGTGGTGAAGGAAAATGGTGTGACCCCCCCAGTGATGTCTTAATACAACCCTTCCCTGTAGGGGGGTTTGAAGGCAATGGCTGTGACCCCTTATCAGTGCCCCCCCCATATGTCTTAATACAACCCTTCCGTAGGGTGGTGAAGGCAATGGCTGTGACCCCTTATCAGCATCACCGCATCAAGACCTCCGGGGCTGTCCTAACCATGGAGGTAGAATATTCTACCTATATTCTTTTATTCTACCTCCATGGTCCTAACATCCTGCTTGATGACGTATCCCTGACGCGCGCCGTATACTGACGCCCCCCGCCAACACCTCCGTTCTCTTGCTCTATCACATATTCTTTACAATGGCCTAAAAATTCTACATATTTAGGGTTGAGTCTAACCCGCTGTCACGTCAAACAACGGCGCAGTGATCGTGAAAGTCGAGGACCAGTAATTAATTTGCAACACCTGTCCGCGCCGAGGCTGCCATAAATATCTCGTTAGGAAGGTGGAGCGAGCCCAAAAGGCTACGAAAGGGGCTATACGCCACAACGACACCCGCCACAACCTTTCCCCCATACCGAACGACCCACAGAGACCCGTAACAGGTACACACACGGGGCAAAGGATGGTACATATGGAAAAAAACGGGGCCCTGGGTGGGAAGGGGAGGAAGCGAGGTCATTCAAAAAGTAGACACACGGCATATTTTATCCTTTGTCACGTCAGCCAAACTACAGAGACAATCACGCTACGTTGATGCCCATAGAAACCCTTAGAGCCGCTCCTGGCATGCCGAGGCAGTGCTGGGATGTCAGGGTGTATGGGGGATGTTTTTAAGGAGTGTTTCAAAAAAAGATTACCTAGGCTTGCAGGGAGCGTGGACACAAGGACACAACTAACCTGCCTCCTAGCGCGGCCTTTACACCCTTACAACTCCTGACCCCAAACCCCACACCGCATGTTAAGGCCTTCCCGATGATTTTGGTATTGAAAAAAGTGATATAAGATTATTTACTACACTTTAATACAAAAAAGGTAGAATTTTGCTCACCACACCCCTCCTGTCAGCGGCGCCTCTGGATCGATGCGCGGGAGGAATGCGCAGCGCCACCTCACACACTGCATTTTAACTTAATGTGATATTCCTTGTGTTGTAGAAGCAATAATTAGGTGCATTTTAATTTCTACATTAGTATTTTTTCCCTTCCCCAATTTTAATCACGTGAAATAAAGCACAAATTTTTTAGTATGCACTGGTCTTGGTTTGTGATTTCGTCTTTTGCCCCAGCATGTTTGATGTTGAAATCAATGTCATTTTAAGCAGCAAAGCTAACTCTTCAGCTGGTAATAGTAAGAATAATGAAATTGATAAAAAAAACCTAAAACCTATGCGTGCGATCAAGGAAATAAGTAATCCAGGGTGATATTTTTACTGTTTAATGTGGTTGTCACCTCATATAGACTTTTTCTTGACAATCTAACTCATTAAGGGATATATGAACATATTTGCACGTATTATTTATCTTCAATGTTAATAAAAGTCGACCTTTAATTAATAGAAGAAAAAAATTATAAGCTTGTAAATTGACTCACAGAGTCAGTGACTTTGTTTACAGTGATAGCAGGAAGGAGGAGGAAACCTTTGGCGGTCCATATTTTTTCTCTGACTGACTACTGAAGCTAGATTCCTCGCCCCCCGTGTTCAGAGGTGATTGATGCAGTATGGCGGTGGCGACGGCGGGCGGGTCACGGAGCTACAACTTCAAGGTGGTGCTGCTGGGCGAGGGGTTGTGGGCAAGACTAGCCTCGTCCTCAGATACGTGGAGGACAAGTTCAATGATCGTCACATAACCACTCTACAGGTAATGGGCCAATGCAATGATTGTCACATTTTCCAATCTGCCGTAGATAACAAATTAGTCGCCAGCTGCAATAACGTCGCCAGTCGCCATATATTACGATTATAGCATCATACTGATTCCTATGTGCCACTGAAAAATGATACACAGTAGTTTTTATCATGACTATAATTACCCTGTTTCAGCGTTGTTTTATGCTTGTATTTGCAAGTAGGTGTCTGGACGATTCCAGCGAATACCTTTTCGAAACGTAGGACGATTTGAGCTAATACTTTTTCGAGGTAGGATGATTCGAGCGAATACTTTTTCGAGCGGAGGACGATTCGAGCGAATACTTTTTCGAGCGGAGGACCAACTTAGTTTTCCTGAATAGTTTTGATGGTATGGAATGAATCTGGCACTTGGTTTTTTCGGAAATAATTTTTGTTTACAGGTGTGGGAGGATCCCCTCCCCGCAAACCTTGCTCGCTTCTCACTGCCGTATAGATTGAATATTTTTTCTTTTCTTGATATCATCTGTTACTAAACCGAACCTCACTCTAACCTAACCTAAAACCTAGTCTCATTTAACCTAACTAACCCCTTCTGGCTGAAAAAAACGGTAGATTTTAAAAATTTCACTACTCGTTTTTTTTCTGGCAACGAAAACGGGGGGAGGACACTCAAAAACATAAAACAGCTGGCGCCCTTTATGTAGCCCTTTTACCAAACGTGCCACTTGTTTTATTTTTGAAATTTGTTCTTTTTATAGCCATAATAGACACAGATGAAGACCAAAAGAACAGCTTTCCAGAAAGCCCCTTCTAACTTTCCAAAATCATGATTGGGAAATCTAAGTAAACCCCCCAAGACGCCCTTAAAAAAAAAAAAAAAGCCCTGGCGACTTTGGTTTATCTAGGGTACGGGTAATGGGCCATAAATATGTCACATATCCATCACAGTGAGGGCCCAAACACTTTTATATGTTTTTATGCCTCACTAAAGGGGTCTCATTCGTAAGCCGCGTCGTATTTTAAGTTATTTTATAATTTCAATGATCGTAATAACCATTCAAAGGGTGTGGGTCAATGCTCTTTTACATCTATATTAACCTCACAAAGGTCTCATTCCTAGGCTGCGTCGTGTACCTCATGGGGTTTGGCCCCTCCCAAAGTGACATTGCAGATGAAGGGTTGTATTATTGGGTTTGTGGGCTTTTGAATATCAGGGGGGTCCCGATACGGGGCTTTCGGTATACGGAATCCGATGATACGAGATGTGTAAATTAGGGTCTTTTTCAATATACGAGCAAAAAATCCAATGTACGCATTAAAACGGGGGTGATTATGAATTATCAATTCAAAATGCACGCTAGGGTCCCAAAAGCGCATAGGGGAAATTTTTTCAAAGTAAATTTTTTTCACGTACTTTTGTGGTATTTGCCTTTGTCTTAAAAACTGTCGTGTCAAATTTTTTCAGGCTACGGTTGATTTTTTAGGGGTGGCGGATCGATCTTGAACATTTCTTTTTCCCCCTCAGGTCATGACCACGAAAAGCAATGAATTTTGGTTTCTTGGCCATATTTTCCCTCTACCACAGGACAAAATTTTCCCACCGTGGAGACGTTTACGACGATTTTTCTACCACACAAAAAGAGAAGAAGGGGTCAGCAGAGTGCGCTGAGGCCAAAGGAGGCCTCGACTTCGGGAAACACGAGCTAGGATCCCCCTCGCAGAAATAGCATGGGGGAAAATTAGGGGACTTTTGATGAGTGGAAGATTGACCAAGAAAAACTCTGGAGTCACGCCCCTCCCGAAAAACAGAAGACCTTCCCCAAAAAAGTCTCCCAGCCCTTTTGGACATCGCCCACTCCGACCCCTCACTCTGATGACCATTCCTGAAGACAAAAAATTTCCCTTTTTCCCAGCGGGAAAAAGGGGGGGCGGGGGGTTCGATGGCTGGTCTGGAAAAGAAGTGAAAGAATGGGTTTGCCGACGTGAAAGTTTCCTCTCACTACCCTCAACGACCCAAAAAAGGAGAAAAAAGGGGGGGACTGGAGTCGTACGTTTAGTATCAATCCAGCCAAAACGCTCCAACACATCGACTTCTTCTTCCGACCCCGGGGTTGCTTCTCCCCCAAAGCGTTGAGGACAGGGGCAAAAAATCCGCCACCCCTGATCTCTCGGAGCCCTTGACAAACTGGGGTCAAGCCCCCAAGCCCTTCGAATTGTGGCAGCTACGGGCAAGTAGCTTGGGCCACGTCCAAAAGAGCTTGTGTGACCCCGAGTCCATTGGGGCAAGAGCAAAAGTACAGGCCCTTTGGCAAAGGGACTTTAAAAGGAACTTTCAGCCTCTCCCCCTACCGTTCATTGGGAGGGGAAACCTTCTCAGGACGATGGCACTCGCCCCGAAAGACTCGCCATCCCGTCACAGGAAAAGGGATGGAGAAGCTCCTAGGATCCCAAAACTGCACTCCGGAACTGGTACCCCGTACACTTTTTCGGGGCCTGAACTGGGGGGTCCAGGAAGATCGTGGCGAGTGCTTCGACACAACCGGGCCAACACGGGACCCATCAATGGGCATGCCCATCTTGCAACAAATCGGCCACCCCTCGTTTCACTTGTTTGCCGTCATCCGTCCCAACTTGCCCTTGAAAAGGGCCTTTTTACGTTTTGAGGTCATTTCGGGCCTGAGATACATCTTCTCTCGCTTCAAGGATACGGTCTTACTAAACCAGTGGGCAAAAACCCCCCCACCAACGAAGATCTGCCGGGACCTGGTCTCCAAGGGGACGATTCTTCAAGTTTTGAAACGTCTGCTTCAGAAAAAGCAGCCCCCCTGACGCTATAAGGAAATCGCTGAGCTGAGCATCCTTTCCCGGGGGGGCTCTTCCGAAGACCTCGATCCGTAGCCCGGAGCGCTTTATTGAGCGGTTTTGGGTGGCGCATACATTTTCCTCTGAAGATATCTTGTTTCGGGAGAGCGATGGGGTGTCACACTCGAGAAATGTCAGCCCTCCAGCGGTTCTCCGTTCGCAACCGAGATCTAGTCCTGCGATGGTTCGAATCGACAGTTTTCCCTCCTACCTCCCCCCAACGATCTTTGGGTTGTAAGGGCATCCTTAGTACCACGACCCAAAATATTCGGAAGCCGTTCACCACCTGAGCCGCCCTTTCTGGTTTCTTTAGCGAAGATTCTTGGCTTTAGTTCGACTCACTCTCCCCGTCTCCGACAAAAAAGCAAATTTTACAGGCCATTCTCTACGATGAAGGAGCCGAGGAAACCCCCCAAGCGAATAAACCTCCCATCATCAAAGTTCCTGCGGGAACACTGCCCCCCTTCCCAGAAAAAAATTTCCCCCCGCCTCTTCGAAGCCTTGATTCAAGGGCCCACTTTCCTGTCGCCAACCCTCGGAAGTGGAGGAAGGGAAACGTACGTCGAGGCCTGCCGCCGAATCGAGGGATTCGCGTCGTTAACAACCAGCCCCAGGAGGAGTGGCGCATCCCTTTCCCTTTAAAACCCCCGGTGGACCAAGACGAGGAAAAACCCAGTTTTCCCCAAGTTTTGGGGGCCCACGCCTCAAAAAGCCCCCGGGGCCTCGAAGGCTTCCCCTTCCCGGCCAAGCGGCCCCAAGAATGGGGGGGCTCCCCATGATGCCCCCCCCACCGAGGGGTAAAAACTCCCAAGAGGGGGGCCAGCAGCCCCGCTGGGGGAAGGATGTCCCCGGTTGTCCGCTTTTCCCCGAGATGACATCCCCCCTTAAAAAGGCCCGTGCATAAGGGTAAATAACAAAATTGTAATCCCCGGCCCGCCAACCCTAAATATCAACCGTTGAGGGGAAAATTTGCTACGATGGTTTCTTGCATAGATGACCATTACACAAAGTAGGGAAGAAAAATTCAAACTTTGATTTTTATTTGGGACCTAATGCACGCCCTACCCTCCCCGGCTGGGACAAAGGGGGATTTTGGTTTACCCCAGTGAGGTCACCCCTAGCAACCCTGACCTGAAGGGTAATTTAAACATATGGTGGCCGACTTTTGGGGGGAATTAGCAGGTGGCGGCCCCAACCTTGGGGCCCCAGTCGGTCACCCCCAGCAAGGCGTGGCCTGAAAGGGGAATTAAAATAGGCCCGGCCTGACCTTTAGGGTTAATTTGCAGGGGTGGGGGCTCCAACCTTTTGGGAAACCCCTACACTACCCTTTTCTTGTACAGTGGGTCCCCCACATTTCAAAAGTTTTTTTGCTTGTTATGCTGTTTTATGTTTTAATTTAAATTTCATTATGTTATTTTTTGGTATTTTTTCTTTCAGAATACTTTTTTTTACGAAAGGTATACTGTGGGTAAATATACGCTGTGTGTTTTTTGTGCTTTTCAAGTTTATTTTAGCTTTAAAAAATGTCTTTTTTTATTTATTTTTATATTTATTTTTTATAAATTTAGGGGTCCTGAACCAAACCTATATTTTTCCATTTGTTATGTGTTTTGTTATACGAGATTTCGCTTTACGAGTATGCCAGTGGAACCTAACTGTCGATTTCGGGACCCCCGTATAAAAGTTGCAGGGATTTTCTTAAATTCCGCAGGAGTTTGGGGGGCCCATAGGCCTTCCCAAATTATTTATCTCTATATTTTCGGCTCAGTTTTAAATGGCAGTATTTTGTTATTCACCTCCGGAAACCGGAAAAAAAAGATTTATTTTTATATAAAATGCTAAATAGGTTTGGTTAGATTTTTAGGTTAGGTTTTTGGTTTGGGTTAGGATTTTTTTAGGGTTTGGTTTTGGTTTGGGTTTGGTTTAGGGTAGGTTGCATTATATTTTGAGGGGTATTTAGGGTTAAAAAAGCTAATTTTATGCGCACGATTTTCCCGGGTGCCCGGCTGGCTGGCGCCGCTAACTCCTGCGGAATATTTACCCCTTTTTCTGCATTGGGATTTTTGTTTTCATCTTTTTTAACAAAGTACGCCCCCCTCACCTTCTAAAACTCCTGCAAATGTTGGTCAACAGGGTCTTTTCTGACCAACGAGTGAACCTAAATGGGGAAGCGGGTCAACTTAGCCATATGGGACACAGCTGGGCAGGAGCGCTTCCATGCCCTGGGCCCATCTACTACCGGGAGTCCCATGGCGCCATCCTGGTGTATGACATCACCGACCAAGACTCCTTTCTGAAGGTAATCACACATCCTTTGACTATGTATTTGATAATAGTTATGATGCAATTAAACATTGAGAAACAATGGCCGAGTGGTTAGCGCCTGGAAGGGTTGAGCTCGGGATGAGGATGAGTTGATGGTAATTATATGCTGTCAAACTGTACCGTAATTAACACTATAGTCGCCACTGCACTAATGTCGCCAGGTGCCATATATTACAAATTTTAGCATCACTACTAATTTCTATGTGCACTGAAGACAGGTACATAATATAAACTACTGTGCATGTCTCTTCCAGTGGCACATACAAATTTGTAGTGATACTAAAGTTTGTAATATATGGCGCCTGGTGACATTAGTGCAGTGGCGACTATAGTGTTATTGATGGTAGCTTATATTAACATAGCTCACAAATCTACCATTGTTGAATGTAATTGCATGTACCCATTACCTCCAACAGGTCAAGAATTGGGGTAGAGAGCTGCGGCGAATGTTAGGTGATGATATCTGCCTCGTCATTGGTGGAAACAAGACAGACTTAGAACGAGAGCGACGCGTGTCCCTGGAAGAAGCAGAGACGTAAGTACAGAATTCTGGTAGTCTCGATTGTACACACCAACCCTCGTTTTTCCTGGACCTCCATTTCCCGGATATCGGATTTGCCGGACAAAATCCGAGGTCCGGGGATATGTCAGAGACTCGGCACAATGCCTGGTCCAGTCCGTAAATTGACAAAGTTGTCCGGCGGTCCGAGCATCTCCTGTCACCCCTGGTCAGTGTCCGCGCCTCCCGCCAGACCTGGCAGCATGGTCAGCGGTCGTATTGCTTACATTTGGGCACAAGAAACACTCACGGTTCACTTGGACTGCCTCCATCAGTACCCTGACCCCCACTGCCCCTGGTGCAGGAACGTCTCTGAGACTATTGAACACTTCTGCTGCAGTGTCAGCACTTCCACTCCACCGTGTAGTGCTACGCTCTTCAACTCCTTGCCCTGGAACGTCACTACCTGTGACCTGCCCACCCTACTGGCAGTGGCTGGCGTCCACCCCTCCCGGCAACACGCGTCATCCGCCTCACCTGTGCCTTCCTGAGGAAGACAGGTCAACTACAGTGCCAGTGATAGCATCATAGGACATCACCAGGGCTCAAAGTCTTCCCCAAGGGATCCTCGCCAGCCCTAAAATCATAACAAAGTGACATAAAAGTCCGCGGCGGGGTAATTGATATTGGTGGTTGCCGGACAGTAGATACTAGAGTAGGATAAACGTCCGGGGGTGGGTAATGGCCTCGAACTTTTGCGAATCCCGGACGTTTGCGGTTCCCGGACCAGTGCTCCCCCTATTAGTCCGGGAAAATGAGGTTTGTGTGTACTTTCTTGTTTTAAGTATTTATTGCTATGTTATGTTTACAATGTTATTCTTCTTGCCATAGTAATTTTTTTTTTATTTAGCCTTACATACTATGATAACTTATTTCTCCTTCAATATTTACATAGATACATACAATACATAGAACCTCCCATTTTACACATGTAGTTTTATGAGATAATCTACTGTCCTAAGTTGTCTTTATGTTTGCAGGAACACATGCAAATGAGATAATGCCCAGTTTTTGCCCACTAGGTGGTTAGGTGCATGCATTATTTGTACTGTTGTTTACTTGACTCAGATAATCATGAGACTCAAGATCATGAGGATTTTAGGAAAAAATGGTGTTAGGTGGTCTTTTATTGCCCATCTACATTTTGAATTACACAGACATGTTCTTCCCGAAGCCTGTGCGCCATTTGCTGTGTCGGAACACTTCAGAATTTGATGAGGCATTCGTTGCTCTAATTATTTTTGTCCACTTTTGATGTACTGTTATTCTTCACAAGTTTTTCACTATCAGGAGATAATTTTTAGTGTAATTCAAAACCTGTTTTCTGTGTTATAAAATGTCTATTTCTTCTCACTGTTAAAGTTTTAGGATTATAAGGCATTAGCAGTTTCAGGGTTGAGAAGAGGTCTAGAATATCTGTGGTGCAGATTTGTGCTGCGTAGACAAAGTACGTCAAAGTGTGTACGTACGTTGTATAGCTTGGCTTTTTGGAGGAATGAACTTTCAGGTGTCTTGTCTCCTTTTACCTAATGCCTTATTTTTTCACGGAATGGCCCTGAAGGAAACACCCCCATTCCATCCTGTCCCCTGTCATTCACTGAATATCCACAATTCATAAAACTCTTGCTCACAACTTGTCTTTCTATCCATCCATTTCATTCACAACTTACCTCCCTGTCCACATCACACTGCTCGTGCAGATCTTAATTTCTGAATCCATCCCTCCATACAGGGATGCAAATGTGAATGATGTGAAGCAAAACTTTTTACATGTTTTGAGTTCAACATTTCATTTGTAATCCCTTATTATCTCTAGATTCCCATGAAAATGGAGAAAATTAACGGACTTTTAGGAGACAACCCAGTAATATTTGAATGAAATTATTAAGAATGGTGACATGGTCTAGAAGTAATGTTGATTTCAAGCAAAAAACAACAACATTTTGGGTATAGATCAGTCCCGAACAAGCTTGCAATAGGCCCGCTGATCACTGTAAACCATGCCTCCCACAGGTATGCAAGAGAAGTGGGGGCACTCCACTTCCTGACGTCAGCCAAGTTGAACCGGGGTGTGGAGAATTGTTCTTGGAGTTGACCCGCCGCATGTTGCAGACAGCACTGACAAACGACCAGCAGCGCATCAACTCTCTTACCCGTGGCGGCAGCACGAAATGCCCGCAATCTGCAAATTGTAGATGACCAAGAAGCTCCCTCCTCTGGCAAGTCTTCTTGCTGTAGCTCGTAAGTGCTGAGTGCCAACAACACTAGCCTCCTCCTGCACTACAGGGATGTACTTTCTTCCTTGATCATGTAAGCAGTCACAGCACTCTTAAGATTTGAGGAAGTGGCTACAAAACTTTACTTCATTAAACCATCATCACCTTCATCACACAACATTTCTACTCATGCTTGTACCTTGGGAGTTTCCCTTGTCAGGGCCCTTTGATGCTCACTGGGGTATCCTTTGTTGAGGTAAGTGGAAAAGACTTATTATGGTGGTGCTTATTATGTGGAAGCAGGAATCATGTTTTGTTTTAACAATTCATGGCATGGCATCTATTTTGGTGACAAACTTCTAAGAAACATATTAAAAACTTAAATACCTTGCCAGTATGTTTCTGGTGAAGATGTAATTACTTTTCTCTATCAGATTGTAATATATACCTATACCTATACCTATATAGTTCACTGCCAAAGAGCTCTTTCATTAAATCTCTACTTACAAGAATTCAATATTCATAGATAACATTATGTACAATTGTACATACCAAGAACTAAAAAGTATTTCTCTTGTTTTATACCACTACAACATTACAACTTTAAGGTATCACAGGAGAAATAATTCAGCATGGTTGAATCAGTCTTCATCTCATTGGTCAGCTGCACTTTTACCAAGCAGCAGCATGAATGAACAAGGGCCCTCTGTCACATAGTATATTCTGTATATGTAGCATTACAAACACTGGTCGATGCCACATTGTGGACAGTCATAAGCTCTTTAAAAATATATTGATGAAATTTGGTATAAATATGACAGGGCAAAACAGATCTTTGTGAATTTATAGGTTTGAGATATTATTTCCCTTCCTCTAACCCTCTTACCTTCCTATATTTACAGAGTTACCAAATATTGTCTCATATATCTTGTTAAGTAAGAGCCACTGCAGTTATCATACCTTAAAAATGGTGACAAAACGTTTGATGGAATATGTGAACCTCTTATCTGTAGACTAGATACTTCTTATACCAGCCCAGATTTGGGCCATTGCAGTGAGGCCCATGAAATGGTAGTCCACTATTTGGGGACTTGTAATGATGTAAATACATCTCTAATTAATACTTCTTCTTATTTCTGTTTAACTATATTTTCCCATAATATCTTATGAGGGTTATACGGCCGATGAATCCCTTCCAAATATCGCTATCCATTGCCTCAACTTCTTCAGTGTTTCAATTCTGCCAGATCCTCTTCAACACACCGCCCTCCATGTCTTCCTTGGCCTGCCCGGTGGACGGCAAAGAAAGACATGAAGGCAATCTAATTGATACAAAGAACCATAAGCCTAATCTTGACCTAGTTCATAAGTCTTTAACAGTGATTTTAAGATATATGCAGTGTGAGTGTACATGTATAGAGTAGGGAAGGCAGGCACAGCTTTTATCCAACAGGGTTAACTACACAGTGCAGAAAATCATCGGGAGACTGTCGTATTACCATGTTTGCAATTTTGATATTTACCCTCCTCAGAATGTTATGAATTAGTTCATAAAATGTGGTGCTATTATAACCTTTGGTATTGGTCAATCAAGTCCTTTTCTGTGTGTATATCGAGTATGCACAATCATGCCCTCCTGTACGTATGTGTATCCTACAGGAGACTGGCAACGACCCACACTTTGTCATGAAACGTTGAAAACAATGACGTGTGGGGAAAAGATCAGGATTCCTCTCCATTTTTACTTTTCTTTTGCAGCTGAAATCTTAACTCAACTGTCAAGGCTCGTAATTCATTATCTAACTTTGTAACATCTAGCATGGTTTTCCGTATTTGTTGAATTGTTATAATGTTACCTAAGAGAGCAACTCATACAGGATCTGATTCATCATTGTATATATGTAATGACAGTATTGACTGAATAGCAATATTTAGCAATGTCAAATCAGCTGTAATGTTTCTAAGTCAAGACGTACCCTTACCTTTTCTGGGATGTATAATTTCTTTCAAATTTTAGTTTTGCGATGATTCTGTATATATACATTACTTTTGTGACCATATGACATATAATTCTTAACTACAATTTCTATGTCTACAGCCATGGATATAGGAAAGTAAATATGAGGGTTGGGAACAAGCAGATTTTCCCTCTCCCCAGCATTCGCATTAATGTTTGATCACAACTTTCCACCTTCCTTACACCTTACACATTCACTCTTTTCTTGACACACCATCATCTCCATCATCTCAGCTTCCTCCATTCTATTTTTCTACATACACATACACACACACAAAAATTAGGAAAAGGAGATGCTTGAACACCATAAAGAAGTACAGCTTCCCTTATAGAAATGTAGAAGTTTGGAATGAACTAAATGAGGAAGTGATATCAGCAAATAATGTGCACAGTTTGAAAGAAAGACTCGATAAATGTAGATACGGAGACGGACCACACGAGTGTAGCTCGGCCCTATAAAACATAACTAGGTAAATACACACACACACACACACAGCCATGAAAATTATAACTAGTCTGGTGGATTTGACATGAGAAGAGGTTGAAAAATAAGGATTGTCATCATTGGCAGAAAGAATAGAAAGGCGAGACTTGACAGTAGTGTTATCTATATGATGAGTAAGAGAAATGTCAGGAGAGTAGGCTGAGTAATTAACAAAGGTGTGTGATGCCAAGAGTCACCATGCCTCAAGGTCACAGCCTCGAGAAAAGAAAAAAACCATTGGGACCAAACTGAGGGACAGTAGAACGCTTCCCTTAAAAGATAAGAGTATTAAAACACCTCCAGAACAAAACCATGCCCTCGAGCGTATAATACCTTTTCAAAGGATAACACAGATGCCTCTCTAGTGTACAAAAGACAGAAAGAGTGACATGTGAAAGTTTCGTACCAATTAAATAAATACAAGAGACAACACGGGAAAAAATTGATAACGGATATTTCAAAACGTTAATTAGTTTTTTTTAACCTCGTCAGCTAAGCTACATATATAAATTTCTTTTGCTTAGTATGATTTAGGAGAAAATCAAAAGGGCAAATGTTCTTATTGAAAACATGTCTTATATTCTTTTTTTTTCTTTTAAGTTAAGATCTGAAGTCGAATATTTGAAATTTATTGTTTTTTCTTCACAAGAAAAACAAGATAATATTTTTTTTTTAATGTATGTATATGTATATGAGAGCTTTCTTATGATTTTTTTTATTATTATTTACCTGAAATTATGGAGAGATAAATTTTGAATAAAATAAAATTTCAAAAATTTCCTAGATCAAAAAGTAATGAACCAAATTCCCTTCAATTTACTTATGAGCACCACTATAAATGAATACTAACATGTTAAAAAAGAAAAACATTGGGCCCAAACTCATGAATGTACTCTTCCCTTAAGATGAGTATTAAAACACCTCCAGAACTTAAATTGTGGAATCATTTCACTTTGTACCTACTTATAGGGAGTAGCAATTACATAGGCTTTGAAAAGAAATTGGTAGCACTTGACCAGATTTCTATTATTCAAAGATTATAATTTAGCGTCCTATCCAAATATGTAGGCATTGAAATTATGTCTCCCTTACATTCTACTTTATTGAAGATCTGGGAAGACCTTTCACGAGATCACTTTCACATTCACGAGAACTCTACCAGATGCCCCAAAATAATTTGACGTTTACATTTTTTTCTCATGCAACTGTCTTTCTCCAAACAAGTGGAATGGCATATGAATAGAGCACATATAGATTTTTGCTTTTTGCTTTCATGGGAAATGACACTACTGGACTATAATCCTTCAGGGCTAAATAACAACATGCAAAACAAAAAAAACTAAAAAACTATGATTGTGGTATAATTCTGGCTTTTATAAAGGAACAGCATTTTAACTACCATTAGTTACATGATGACTTTAATGAAGAAAATATTTGTAATAAGGGACAAAATTTTAAACGAAATATGAAGTACGGTAATATGCAAACTATGCATGCACAGCAAACCTTTTTATTGTGAATATGCTTCCCACACACCAGTTTCTGTACTCACCACTGAAAATGAAGTGTCTTGTGTAATGGCACTACTGGCAGATGTGTGTTTCATATGTGGTGCTACTTTTTTTCACATATATGCCTATAACGCCTGTAGACAGTATGACCTCTAGGGGTGGGATGGTAGGCCCTGGAAGTTCACTTGAGGACTGTGATGGTTGGCCCTCACCCGTGGTGGCACAGGCAGGATTTTTTAGTGGTACCTGTGATAAGAGGCTGATGCTAGCCGCCCCTTTGTCCTCCAATGCACTCGCCGTCGAGGGTAGAGTTAATGGGCGGGCATGTGGGTGATCTACGGCCACTCGACAGTTGGAGAGATTTTGGCACACTTCGGGGATCAAACTCGGCCCACCGACCACGGCCATTTGGGGCCGCAAAATTGATGGCAATTCTTTTACCAGTTTTATATATTAAATGGATAGAAAGTGTGCAATGTGAACTCTCAAGATAGTGAGCAGTTTGAGGAAGTTATGATAATGAGATTAAGTAATGTTTCTCAGGTTTTTACCAAGTGAAATTATTTATCAACAATCATAGAATAGATGAAAAAAAACATTGGTACGTATATGTACATAATCCAATTTTTGTGCAAGATCCAATCACACAATCATACTTGCCCCCAGTAGACGCTATTTTTAGTTGTGATCATATTATTATTGATATACTGTGGTTTTTTTTTGGGGGGGGGGGGTTGGGGGGATACATTTTGAGTCATTTTATTCTATGATATATCTGCATTTGTGACATCTTTCTTTAGTTGAATGCCATTTATATAGCATAATCAAAAACACTGCTTTGTAATATTGATTTTCCTATAACACATGTTTGTAATCCCCCGTAAAATGTGATGATCAATTTTGCAGCAAAGTGTTGTGTTGATTCCACCTTGCCAATAGAAAGTGATGGGGCATTCATATTATAATGATGCTGATGTTTAAATGAGATCTGTATTTCAAAATCCTGAAACAGCTGATAATGTATGAGCGTTAGTTTTTCATGAAATACCAGTAAAGCCTCTCTAATTCAAACCCGTATAATTCAAACTTCGGATAATTCGCCGTTTCAGGCCAGTTCTAATTTTTTCAACAATTTTCCATAATTCGAACAGTAGTTTGAATTATCCGGGACTTACTAGTGCGAGTCTGACCTCTCCCATGCGGTGCTTTCCGCGGCTACCCAGCGTGACCAGAAATACGATAATTATCATATAAATACGATGGTTTTGGTGAGTACAATACAATCTGTGCTGTTTTGGCATGTTGAGTGAGTTCTTATTGTGTGGAGGTGCTAGAGGTAACCATTGGATAATTCGGACATTCGGCTAATTCGACCCAAGTCTCCCCCCAATTCCCGTATTTCCGGCTTATAAGACGCACTTTTCCCCCCAAAAATACCCTGAAAAATACTCATACATCTTCCAAGACGAATGTTGTAGTACTTCCTCAGTACTCAGTACCTCAGTACTTACCTGTTACAAGTATTTCAAATACCATACGACATTCAAATCAACTAATCTGTCCTCGCGCTGTGATGTTTACGTTCCGCCTCGAGGCTCGGCACCACAGCGCCATCTATCGTCTGCTAGTGTTGATGTATCATTTACCACCAGGCTGTCATACGTATCACAAGCTCTTTTCAGTCCTGGAAATTATCACCCATGGCGAATTCATCAAAACTATTTACTTATACTATCGCATACAAGCTAAAAGTTGTACAAATACGCCAAAGAACGATGGGAACAGAGCACAGAAAGACGGACACACCGCCTACCGAGAAAATCGGATATTTTACTACCGCCCTACCAGTAGAAAATCTGTTTATTTTTTTTTATTTTTTTCTTAGAAATTTCTTTCTCAAAATCAGGGTTCGTCTTCCAAGATGCAGCGTCTAATAATCCATAAAATACGGTAGTTCAAATTAGAGACGGTTTACTGTAATACAATAAAAATCCTGACCAAATGCATAATAATTTAAAGAAATACTAAAGGCTTCATAAAGCTGAATGTGAACAGGAAACATTCACTGAACATATTTTGCCCTTGATTTTCTTATTTATCAATTTCTACAGATATAGAAGCTCAGAATGCATTTGAAGATGTATATATATATATATATATATAATATATATATATATATAATATATATTATTATATATATATATATATATATAATATGAAACATAATAGCTAATTTAATTTCACAGAAGTACGTATTTTGATATTTAAAAAAAAGGGCATTGCTGAGAGCTAAGTACAGCATTCACTGTCCCGCAGTGGGGTAACACCCAGGCAGCGCTTACCTTACCACTGACCTTTGTAATATCATTCTGTGTATCCCTGTAACTCATGCAAAAAATAATTCTGATTTGGTGTTTAAAGATAGTCCTTATATTTCATTGTGTAACTATAAGATTGCATTTGATATTAGCTTGTGTAATTCATGTAAGAACTGTTAGGTATTATTGCATGTATGGTAATGTGTGTTCCTTGCAGTGAATGAACGGAAGATATCTAAGTATAGAGTCTACAGGAATTGCATCTGTGATATTATCAATTAGTGCAACAATCTGGTGTGCTCTCCTGTCTCTAAGGACTTTTCATAAACAGTTTTATTACCTTTCATACATATTACAGATTTTTGTTATGAAAGATTGTTTTCTTTAATGATCTGATTAAACGGACCAGTATGACACAAAAAAGAAATATTTTTGTATATACAACTAATATATCGACCAGGTATTTGCTTTATTTGCAAATATTAATATTTAACAGCTGTTATTATAAATATGTGAATTATATAGTAAAACCCGTTCTAACTAGACTCCATGCAGCTAAACATCATCATATGATTGACTGATTTATGGTAAAACTGCTAGAGTGCTAAGTAGGGTTTACTTTCCAATTTCAGATATAATGATTAAATGACTGCTATTATGATGAATACGTATTAACCCATAGATATGCTTGTACACTGTTCAGAACCTGTTGCCCACAAGCATGCACTCAGTTGTCCTTCCATAAAAGTTGCCTAAATCTTGTGCGGTCCATTATGTACATAGGTGTTGCTTGTAGTGTGTTTCCTATTTGTCCATCCCATATGTGTTCCTTACAAATCAGCCCTGTGCTTTCATTCTGAATTAACAGTTAATTTGCCATGCTACAAACTGTCCTTCCCCTTGCTGTGCTCAATATAGTGTTGTTGTTTTTGGCACAATCTGAGCTATTGTGAGTACATTTTTATCTTTAAAAACATATCGTGGGTAAAAAGCTTTGTTTAATACTTACTAAAGATGAAATGGAGGTTTGATATCACATCGGTTCTGATTCCTGAACCAGTGTAATAGAACAATAAGTATATGATACACAATGTGTATACAGTATACAGTAGGATTAACATAAATACACTCCAAACAAACTAGTTTTATGATAATGATGCAATGGGAATGTATTTTCAGACATTCATAAGCATTCTTTGTGAATATATAAAGTAAATTTCTACCTCCCTGAACAGTAATTTTCATTAGCCAATGTGGAGCTCTACATAATCTTGGTGCTTTTGCAGCCCATACCCTCCTGTAATTACAAACATTTGTTGTTTCATGGCATCTTCACTCAAGCAATCCGTAATTTCCACCACATGCCGTAAAGACCTCCGCCTTGTTACTCTTCTAGGCTTTTATGCTTTCTCCTATTGTATGTTGGTACTGCCTGCCCACTTGTCATCATCACATTATAGCTACATCATGATTACATTATAGCTACATCTTTCGGTTTAATGTCAGATTTTCCCATAATGTTTTTTGTGTCTTATTATAGCTACAGGCAGATGACAGTAAATGAAACTGCTCGAACATAGATAAGCTTTACCACCGTCTTTTATATATGACAACCGCATGGCTGCTATAACAATGAATAGTCACATCAGCTCCCAAACATATTTTAAATGGAGTTCAGATCCCACTGCACTCAAGCACACTGTCAGGTGTAATTCTATGATAGCTTTGTGATTGTAATTGGTTATTTGTTTACATATATTTTCTTGTGAGGCATTTCCCATTTGATTATTCTCTCCTGCCTGCTCCCCTCTGGTCTTTCACAGTGATGTCCTCTCTGGAAAAAGATGAGTGAGTATTCACGGGCACCACTTGTCTCTGAGGGAGTGGCTAATGACCTGTATCTCACAACACCAGAATTAGTGGGCAGCCATGCTTTCTTTAATTAATTGCACATAGTATTCATTTATTCAGTTTAGTATAGCACTGTATTAATCACTACTGATATCAATAAAAGTACAGCAGTCCCTTATAAGACATGGTTTATTGTAACAGGTCTATGTTTCCACTACCGAATTTCACGTCTCGTACCATTGAAACCCATTATATTAGTGTTAATGTAGCAGCCCTGATCCAAAAACTAAACCGTAACCACCCATATTTACCCCACTTAGACCTAACTTGGCAAAAAACAGTGGACATCTTTAAGTCATCTTCACCATATTCTTCATCTACATTTACCTAGACATTGGCGTAGGAATTGATTTCAAAAGTAGGGGGGCCAGAGTCCTAGACCAAAATACCAAAGTATCCACCCCCCAAAAATATTTGTAAATATCATTGCTGCCATGCGTGGTATTAAAAGCATTGGAATTTCAGTATCTCAATTGAGATATTGGTAACCATGCATTTTTTTCAAATAACCACCAGAATTGGTGGAAATGATTGAAAATTACAATGTTAAATCAAGGACTATATCTCGATGCTTGTATGTATCCGGGATAATTTGTTGGGCCACACACTATTGCGAACCCATCTTTTAAAGTGTGTGTGGGGGGGGGGGTCCATTCCCTCCAGTACCCTGCTTTTTCCTACGCATATGTATAGAGTTAAACTTGACTTTTGAGGGTATGCGTGCCCTTCAGGACCCAACACCCCAAAAAAACAATAGCCAATAAATGCTCTCAAAGTTCAGCAATGTTCGATAAAATATCCCCCTCTATCATTAATGCAAACGATTTGATTATTTGCATTATGATAATAATTCTAAGCATAAAAATACGATGATTATGAATAAATTAGGGATATGAATATTGTCATTCATTCTTGGTTAATGAAAATTAAGATGATTTTCAAAGCTTTAACTTTGGGAGTTATTTTTGGCACATTATGCATTCATAAGAAATGTATATTACATGTATGAAAGACTAATAAACATTATTAAGTAAAACACAAAGTCTGTCAATCTGTATTTTCTATCTTTTGTCTAAATGGGCCACAAGGGCCCGACAGCCCGTAACATAAGCAGCAAAAATGACATATCAGACCAATCAAAACTCACCATTAGTTTGAGTAGTGGTTGCAGTCGTGTTGTAGAGGTAGATTTGTCAAGCATTGTCCAGAGAATAAAACCATTTCCAGTTCATAAGTTTCAACAAAAGGGTTCTGATACAGAAACGAGGGTTGTTGGGACCTTAAGACTCGGCAGTTTTGCCCGGGCACCTGAGCCAGCCAGTCGACAGAGCGGAAACAGATTTTTTTTCTTCAAACCCAACGGCAAGTGCCATAACGACCTCATATCCAAATCCAGGTTATTGAAGAAGGATAATAAAGTGCAATACAGTAAACTTTCTCTAAATCGAACCAGTGTAATTAAAAAACTAAGGATAATTCGACCTGTTTCAGCCAGTTCAAATTTTTCAATAATTTTTCCAAATTCGAGCAAGTTTGAATTACTTTAGCCTTACTAGTGGGAACCCGACCTCCCCCTTTACGGTGCATGCCGTAGCTGCCCACGTGACCAGATTACGATAATTATCCTATAAATACGATAGGCGGGGGAAGAAGGGGGGTGGGGGGAGGAAGAAGGGGAAAGGAAAAGGGAAAAGGGGGGAGGGAAAGGAGGGACAGGAAGGAAAGGAAGGAGGGGGGACAAGGAAGGAGGAGAGGAGGAGGAGGAAGGAGGAGAGGAAATGGGAGGAAGAAGAACTATTTTTTTTAAGTATCCTTCGCTTTGTATACAATCCTTCAGAATCCTTCACAGGCCTCTTCATTCCTTTCACGTATCCTACAGGAGTCATGGGAGGGCATTAGAAGTCCCACAGGATTGTTTATAGTATTCCTAGGTTTTATAAGTACTTTGACAATCGCATGGGTGGCTCAAATAGGGATTAATAATAATAATAATACTGAAAATACTAATATTGATCGTTGCATTGAGTAATGATTAATCTTTAAAAATTCCTATCATATTTTTATCTCTTGTAGTAAGTTTTGTCTAATTTGTGGTTTTTAAAGAATATCTGGAAGCATAATGTCATTGTGAATTGGCTGAAATAGGGACTTCTAATCATTGTAACTAAAAACTGACTCCAGATTCGTGTTCAGCATGCCCGAAAACTGCTAGTACCTAATTTTCAAGCAAATCTATTTTTAAAAAAATATTGCAAATTTTGCAAGGGTAAAAATCGAGACTTTGCAAGCCTTGAATTTTTTTTTTTTTAAATTTTTTTCACTAACTAAAAAAATATGGCAGATAAGTGCAACATATGTAGAGACTAGCTGCAAAGCCACCCTCCGGGCGGACTTTTTGGCTCCCCATTTCCCTTTCCCCACATCCTTTTCCAGCCACCAAAAGACCTATCCCTCATTCCAAAACCCCCAAACCCCTTCCCATCACCCCCCACCCATTACTCACCCATTACCCATCACCCCCCCCTTCACCACCCATTACCCATCCCCCCCCACCTATTCCCCACCCATCACCCCACCATTCCCCATTACCCTCACCCCACCCATTCACTCACCCATTAAACCCCTCACCCCCCCAAACCCCTTACCCCCCCCACCCCTATTACCCATCACCCCCCACCCATTCCCTCACCCATCACCCCACCCCATCACCCTAAAAACATCAATTTCCCTCATTCCCCCCCAACCCCACCCCCATTTTACACCCCAAATTCCCCCCCTATACATAGGTTCCTAAAAAAAGAAAGAAAAAAAAAGAAGTTTATCGGATCATCTCATAAGTGTGCTTAAAACCTTCCCCTGGGCAAGCCGGTTCCAAAAATGTGCCATATGAGGGGATTCCGCCACGGGGGCGGAACCTATACCACACACACACACACACACACAGACAGACAGACAGACACACTTTCGCTTATATTATTATAGAAGTAAATATGAAGTAATCAAGGGGTATAATTTGGCAAAAAGCAAAAAAATATTGATGGGTAAATAACAAGAAAAGCATATTTATCATTTATACTAAATATCAATTTTCTCGACAACCATGAGGGTTTTGACAAATTGAGTACTGTATCATGTAGAGCAACCTCAAGATGAACCTTTGTTACTTAGATATGTTTTCTTCTACAACTCATAGTTTTGCAGCAAACAAAAACCTGATCGTCGTCAATTTCGAATATTTTTGAGCAGCCAAAATCCTAAAGTTTATTTTTGCTAGATAAGTTGGAAATGCCGGGATACAATTGTAGATCCATCCATTTACAATAACTTTTGATGAGTAAGTGTTCCTGTGTGAGAAACAAATTGGGAGCTGAACGGGAAAAAGTAACTACATAATATTTTTTATAATTCAGAAACCGTTCAAGTTTAGGTCATTGTAGAGCAAAAGCCCCAGCCCTTGGCCACCTCAGGGGTGGGAAAGGGGATTACCTTTAATTTTTTTCCAGCCATAGTAATATATCATACTTCAAATTTTAAAAATCATTTTTTAACTTTAAAATTAAACTTTTTTTTAGACTAAACCCTAAAAACCCAAAAAAATAGAAATTGAAACCCCAGCATATTTTATTAACATCTATAATTTTCCCTAAATACCTTAACTTTTCCCCTTATAATACCCCTCCATAAAAAAAATATACTAAAATTTAAAAATTATATAAGGGCTTTAAAAAAAATTTGTTTTAAAAAAAGTAAATGGTTTTGGCAAAACAAAAACCCCTTTGGGAAATATATAAAGGGGTTTGAGGGGAAAAATTATAATTTAATCTGTGGGGGGGTGTGGGGTAGGGGGGAAATTTTTAAAATTAAGGAGTATGAATAAAAAATTTACAAGGTAAAAAAAATTTTTTTGGGGGGTGTATAAAAATAATTTTTAAATTTTAGTAAAGAAATTGAGGGTTTATAAATTCTTATGTGTATATGTTCAAATTGTAATTTTTTTTATTATTATTTTTAAATAAAATTTTGGTATTAAAAGGGTATGTGTACTTATAATTATCGTATAAATACAAGGGTTTTTGGTGAGTACAAGTACTAAAAATTCTGTGGTTGTTTTGGCATTTTTGGGAGTGGTTTTATTGTGGGGGAGGGGCTAGAGGTAAACCCTCGGGTAATTCAGACTTTCGGCTTAAAATTTGACCCAAGTCTCCCCCAACCCAGTTCGAATTAGAAGGGGTTTTCTGTAAAACCCAAAAAAAAAGGGCCGCTTTTCCCCAAAGTGATTTTCTTCTAAAAAGGCTTGGGGGCTCCCCAGTGCCTCCGTTTATCAAGCCCCAAAAGAGCCAAATTGTGTACATGGGTTTAAACTGTATAATTAGGTTTTTAAAAACTAAAACCCCATCTTAACAAGGAAAAACTGTCCCGGGAGGGCCGAAGATACGAGCATTAGGGTTCCCCTGGGAAAACTCCCTAAAGCGAAACTCGTATAAAGGAAAAACATCTAATGGTAAAATTAGGTTTTTGGGGGTTTCCGGACCATCAATTATAAAAAAAAAAAAAAAAAAAAAAAAAAAAAGTTAGTGTTTTTCAAGCTAAAATAAACTAAAAGCAAACACAACAAACACACAGCGTCTAATTACCCCACTGTACTACTATTCTGTAGAAAAAGCATTCTGAAAGAAAAAATAGCACACAAAATAACATAACTGAAACATTAATTAAACAAAAAACATGCATAAAAAGCAAAAAAGACGTTGTACTGTAGGGGACCCCCGCGTGATACAAAGAGGGTAGTGTAGAGGTCCTAAGATTGGGGCAGCACACCTGGCTATTACCCCCTAAGGTTTCAGGCCGCGCCATATGCTTAATTACCCTTCAGGTCATTGCTTGCGGTCCCAAGGTTGGAGCCGCACACCTGGCTAATTCCCCACTAAGGATCGGGCCGCGCCATATGCTTAATTACCCTTCAGGTCACTGACTGCAGCCCCAAAGGGTTGGAGCCGCACACCTGGCTAATTACCACTAAATGTCAGGCCGCGCCATATGCTTAATTACCCTTCAGGTCACGGCTTGCTAGGGTGACCTGGACTGGGGTCAACCAAATCCCCCTTTGTCCAGACTGGGAGTGGTAGGGCGAGTATTTTGAACTTGATAATTTTACTCACCCCAGTTTGAATGGTCGTAAGCATTGGATTTTCGATCTCGTATATTGAAAATAGACCCTAATTTACACATCTCGTATCATCGGAATCTCGTATACCGAATGCTCGTATAACGGGACCTCCCTGTATTTAAAAAATGGCAAAACTAAGGACAATAATATGACACGGACATTGGGGTTTAAATGTTAAAAATTTTACATGGTTTTAGATAGATTTTAGCAGCATCTGTTGGTGTAGTTTTAATAGTTGTAGTATTGTGGCTGGATAAACACTTTGGATAAAGAGGGAGAACACAAAATGGAAATGATTCTCCCTTTGATATGTTCACTTTCTTGGGAGACCTTAAAAATGCCTCAAAAAAACTAATTCAACTAAAGAAGGGTGATTCTATATCCCTTAGCAGGCAAAGAATATAAAACTCAAGCCATTATTTAAAAATTTATTAACTTAAAAGTTTTTAAAGCAAGATTGAAAGCTCTTGATAATTACCCTAAAAAAGACATAATTGGCCAATACTATATATATATATAAGTACCTATTTACAGAATGCACAGATGAGTTATTCTGCCATAATTAGTGTGAGGGCTCTGCTGGCTTTACCATAGTTCTTCTCCCACAACTCAATGTACTCCTTCTTACGCTGCTCACCCGGCCTGGCAAAATAGTCAGAATATTCAGCTTCTCCATGGGGTGCCAATAGTCCAGCACCCAATCAGGGGGATCACCTCACGGTCCAGCAGCCACAACCGCCAGGAGAATACGTAACTGTAGGATAATTTTTTTTGGTATATTAACAAGGTATTTAAAGGACTGACATTTAAACTTTGAATATCAGTAAACAGTATAAAAAATAGTTTAAAAAAAATTACGTCTATAGCCACACCGCAAGGAGAACACGTAACTGTCGGATAAATTATTTTGGAGTTATTAACGAGGTATTTAAAGGACTGCCAGTTATTTTGAATATCAATAAACAATATGAAAACAGTTAAAAAAATGTACGTCTATGAGCCCAACCGCAAGGGGAATCGTAACTGTAGGATAAATTATTTTGGATTATTAACAAGGTATTTAAAGGACTGCCAGTTATTTTTTAATAAATAAACAGTTGATAAATAGTTTTTCAAAAATTTAACGAATAAAATATGATTTATGGGTGATGCCTTAATCTTAATGCCTTGTTCTTGTTGACTGAGGGGAATAAAAACTGTCAAGTTTCCCTGAAAAAAACTGTTTGGGTGAACCAGAACTTGCCATGTAACAATCGGGTTTAAAAATAGTTTTAAACTTTTTTTTAACATTCGACACTAGATATTTAATGATTTGCACAACAAGGTACAGAAAGAACAACAAAAATTTAGCAGGGTTTATTAAAAAAATGTCAAAGAGAACCTGTCATGTTATAGGAGAAGGTGCATATAATCCCTCTTTTCTGATAAACACAAAGACAGGCCAGCAATTATGGGCGTGCTGTGGAGGCTATCTTTAACCTAGGAGAGTTTCGGCTTGCCTTTTCACAGATATTTCAGTTTCGTTACAAATATATTTCAATTTAGGACACATCAAAGAAAACAAACTGTAAACTTAAAATGAACATTCCTAGAGATGGTAAACTACCATTTGACACTGAATTAAAAAAAAGTGATTTGCGACAGAAACGGTTAGCAGTTTAAATTCAGAACACATCAAAATTTACCAGAAAAAAAGGTTTCGTCCTACAAAGTGAATTCAGTGTCAAACTGGAATAATACCCTAGAGATATCACATGGTAATGACATTAAAAGGGATTAAATGAAGGTGGTGTTGACAGGCACTCACACTGGCGTGGCTGGTAGTGAATGAGACTGAAGAGCTCTTTTTCGCCCTCATCCGAAGTTCCTGTGCCACTCGCATGTCCTTTAGGGTCCGCGTTCTCGTCAAACCTTGCCCGCAGGAGCACCGCCCGGGACCGGGACATTTTCCCCGACATGGGGATGAAAAAATATAAAAAATTTCACAACATGGAAATATTTTTAACGATAGAATATATTTTTAACATGACAATAAGATTCACATACAACCGCAAGATGGCCCTAACTTTATTTTTGATAAATTGAAAACATACGGTATCTCTTTTTATCATAAATTTCTGAAAGAAACAATTGTGACATTTTCACTCCAGGACTGTTGAAATCTTGAGGGAAAGTAACAAGGGTATAATATGATTCAGGCTTGATAAAAATGAAATTGTTTCATGTTCTTTCCTATCCACAAAATTTTAGTACTACAAATTGAAATTTCAATATATACCTCAGAATTTGGGTGGAAGAGAAGGAAAGAGAAGAGCCAGTTCTCCTCCATAAAAACCTCCAATCGTTTAATATATTCTAGTCTCTCTGCAAGGCTGCTATAACGACGTTACTTAAGTCGGAGTGTGATATAATAATCCTACCTTCTCTACAATATAAATTTTCTTATTGGGTACAACCGATTTCGAGGGGGAAACTTGTTTTCCTGAATAATTTTGATGTGTTTTGAATTAATCTGCCACTCACTTTTTGGCGGGAAAACAATGATTGCAGGTGTGGGGGTGCCCACCCCGCCTATCCCGCCTGCCCCGCTTTGCACTGCCGTAGTATTGATAATTTTCTTTTTTTTTCTTATATCATGTTAGTAAAGTAAACCCCAAAATTTAACCTAACCTAATCTGATTTAAACCCAACTTAACAGTTTTCTGGCTTAAATAACAGTAAATTTTCGGTAAATGTATCGCCGGTAAAACTGCACAACAACTCCAACCCTTTTTATTTTAAATCTTCCCCCCTCCCCAAACAAATTTGGGATTTGTCGGAACCCGGGGATTTTGAGTGGCGGAGACACACATACAAAAAAAAAAAAAAAAAAAAACGTTTAAAAAAAAGGGGCCTATCTAGGGAGAAACTGACTAAACAAAACCCAAACAAACCTAACCTTATTACCTTTAACCCTAACATAACCTGGCGTTTAACCTCCTGCCTTTTCCTTTTGGGCTTAGAATGTTTCAGGCACCTAAGATTTTGGGTATTTTTCTAGTTTTTGCCCATACTCCCCCCTCTCCCCACAACAACATGGGGACCGGGGGGAATGCGGGATTTTGGCTGGGGTAAAAAATATGCTCGAAACCCACATATTTTTGAGTTAGGGGTGTTGAAAAAATTTCTAGATCTGGGGAAAATTTAAATTTTGATGTCTTCTGAGTCCAAAACGTTGAACCGACCTTACAGAAAGATGACTGAAGTTCAGAAACCCCCCCCAACCCCGCTAGAGGGTTAGGGGGTATTTGGGTTTGGTAGGTTATATTTTGGTTTTTGGTTTGTTAGGTTACTTAGGTTAATTTGGGTTTAATTTAGTTATCGGTGGTCAAGCCCCCCATAGGTTAGGTTAAATTTGGCAGGTTAGGGTTAATTTTGGTTAGGCAAAAATTTTCTAAAAAAGGAAATTCCCTAGTTCTAGGGAATTTTATCCCTCTACACAACTCTTAAATTAAATGTTTCGACGCATAATTTTTTTCCCCACCCAAAACCCCGCTTCCCAGGCCCCAAAATTGTTTGGGGAAATGGGGGATAGGGGAAAAACTAGAAAATTTTTCGTAAATGTACTATATGCGTTGTTATGTCATTCAATCAGCTTGGGAAAAGCGCTTATATTTAACCGTATCGCCAATTATTAATTGCGCCATGGAAAAGGGGGTTTAAAGTACGCAGGGTAATGATTTTCACGAGTCAAGTTTAAATTTTTTTAGTTTTTTTAGGCCCAATACCGAAATTGTACCCTCTACTCTTCTCATCATGTATCTTATACCACACATAACAATACGTGTTTATGCGATTCCCAAAAAGCACTTGAAGCTAAACCTCCTTATATAAATGTTAAGACGTCTAACTACCATCTCTACCGTTAACAATTCAGGTCTTTATATATTATATATATTATTTATATTTAATATATAATATATATTAATTTATATTTAATTTTATAATATATAATATATATATATATAAACTCCGTAGTGTAGGGGGTACACGCTCGGTTTACAAACCCAGAAGTCCCGGGGTTCGATCCCCGGGGGGAGCGAAAACTTGGGCTGTTTCCCTTAAAAAAACCAGCCCCTGTCCACCCAGCGTAAAGGGACCCGGGGGTGTTAGCCGGGGGTTTGTAACCCACCTCCGTGGTGCTGGTTTCGGCCAACACTATAAGCACTAGCAAACAACTCTCTAGGGTGTCGAGAGGGGCTGTCTAATTACAGTATCCATCTCACTGCGTCGATAACTGAAAATTCTTAAAACGGGGCTGTTTTTCCGGTGTTGATTTTTAAATTTCCCATGAAAATAAGAAAAAGAAGTCTAAAAAGTTTTTTTTACATTGGAGCCTATAGCGCCTGTAGGCTATTATCTTCCTTCGTTGTTATCTTCATTCCTTAAGGACTTCAAACAACCCACCCATGTAAATGGACCCAAACAGAACCCCGCGCCGGAGCCCTCCACTGTACCCTCCCTGTGGCGCAAACCCGTGAAGGGTTACCGCTATCATACCAGCCCTCCTGTTCCTGAGGGCCCTCTTTTTTAAAAGAACACCTTTCCGGCCGGGGTGGGGGATTTTCGTCAGAGATGCGACATTTTTTCTGCTGCAGTCAGCAGCTGTGCCGAGGGCCCCTTCCCGTTGACTCTTGCAAGTTTTCCTGCAAGTCTTTATTTTTGTTCGCTAGCCTAAAGGTCGTTATTCGCCTTACCTTCGGGTGGCTTTTTTACCTCCGCGGGCTTGCCAAGGGGGGCCCACCTCTTGACTTTTTTTTCTTGCTGCTTATTTGTCAATCCCATGGACAGTCCCCCCCAGGTATAATATTATCCTTGCCACACCCAGCGCGGGGCTCTTTCCGGTGTTGATATTTAATTTTCCCCCTAAAATATGTTTTGAAAAAATCAAAGAAAAAGTTTTTTTTATTTTGGGAGCCATGGCGCCTGTGGGCTATTATCTTCCTTTTCGTTGGGTTTTTTACTTTATTCCTTGGGATGGGGCGGCTTTTTTGGGAACATACTAAGACCATCTTAGGGACTAAGACCATTTTTCGCTAGGTGGACATTTTGGAAAGCAAGTTCGCTCCGCCTAAAAAAGTGCAGCATGTAAACAAAGGCATAGTCCGGCCCAAAGGACCATTTCAAGAGGAGGGGGGACGGGCCGGAAAAAAAGCACCAAATTTTTTTTCAGGGCATTCTCAGGTCCTAGCTATATTTTGAAAGGGGAGAAAAAACGTCCAATTACTCAAAAGCCTCTATGACCATTTTGTGTAACGGCTAATTTTCATTTAGAAAATCTTGAAAAATCAAATTCCCCTTTAAAGGGCAAAAGAAATTTTCCCGTTATGCAAGACTATCCAAAAGAAAACTGTGGACCTTATCCGGGTTTCCCCCATGAATGGAAAACCCATTCGGGTACCCCCCAAAACTCCTGGCACTTGACAAAACGGAATGTCTGACCCCCTTTTTTGTCAACACAGTCCGCACAGTAAGCCTGTTGGCAAGAGCAGTATGAGACATAAAAGAAGTCAGTGTTGACAGATGCTACACCCCCATCCATCCCCAAATTAAAAAAAAATTGGGCCCCGTTCAGATCGCCACACCAAAGCAAGAGTAAGCGGTCGGACAAGTGTCTAGCTAAAGGGATGACGTGGCCCTCTTTTCCGCTCTACATAGTCCACGCACCGTGATGGGACCTGGACCCTTTCTTCAAGCATGAAATCACCCATACCCCCTTCTTTGGCTAAAAGGGGGCTGCGACAAGGGAAAATCCGATCTCCCAACATTCTGGCCCAGAAACCAAGAAGAACCCTCTGGCTCATTTGTGTTAGAGTGCTCGAGGGTGCTGCTTGGTAAAACCTCCTCCCGTGACTGGCATCAACTTTTGACGATTATGCAAGGGGAGTTTTTTTGTTCCCCCATCTGAGGCCAACGGGAAAACCTCTATGGAGTGATGTGGTATGGGACAGGTACCTGGACAACATATCAAAGAATCAACCAAAGAAACGGGGGGAAAAGGGGTTACGAAGAAGGGGGCAGGCCCCAAACCCAAGGGCCCGGGAATTGGCCCGATTTCCCGCGTGAACCCCCCAAAAAAAGGTAAACCTTCCCGTTCCTATCAGAAATTTGTATCCACTACCTTTCCCAGACGGGAAAACAGGTCTTTGCAAAATCTGGGCCCCTGTAGTCTGCGTGGCCTGACCACTCGATGCCCGCCATTGACCACGAAGGGAACAAGAAAATTTTGGTCCATCTACAAAATGCCCCAAGAGTGGATGCACCAATGCTTGGTTTCCACCGTGGATACTGACGTTCTTGTCATCCCATGGGAAGTATCCTTTCCTAGCCACAATATCACGGGGTGACATCTGGTCGCCTTCGGAGTGGCAAAAACTTCCTTTTCCTACAATCAAGCCACGTAACTCTGGGCAAAGAAAGTCCCCCAGCGCTACCAGTGTTTTCCCAAACTTCACAGGGTGTGTACGACTTCTTTCCCTTTCTTTGAAAGGGGAAAAAGTCGTTTGGGAAAGGGGTGCCTTACCGAAGTCACAGATGCCTTCACTTCTCGTAAACATCCACATGCAAAAATCACCGTGATTCCAGGAGTTCCGATGCTGGAACGTTTCACGTCGTTATATATACAAACCAACCCTCTGGGGTGGGAAAAAAGAAGAAAGGCTGTTTTTGGCGAAAAACCCAAAAGATGGGAAACATTCCCCCAACTCAAAGGCCCTGCTCGCACACCAAGCTCAGTGTACCAGGCTGGGATCTGGACACCGTCCCAGGCCCAACCCAGAACCAACTGCTGAAGGCTGCGGTTGGACCTGGATGCAGAAACAAAGTCCTGGGTTCCTGCTGGAGCTCGCAGCCGCGGCGCAAAGGGGTGTAAGTGAACTTGTGAAAATTTTCCTGCAAAAATCTCGGTTGTGGGGGGAGATGTTCGCAAAAAAGCCAGCTGGAAATGCACCGAAACTTGCAGCTGCAAAAGTGAGAAGTAGACACATATTCAAATTTTAATCATAACCCCGCATTGTGATATGGTGCTTAACAAAGACAGGCTTCCTGCAGCTGTACAAAGAAAAATTTTTTTATAATGAGCTTAAAGAATATTATTTTTCTAATGCACAGTCAGTAGATTAAAACCCCTGTCATTTTTTAATTGCAAGGGGTAAAGTTTTTTTAAATTTGTGTTTCTGCTAATAAACTCAAATGGCAATTTCGGGGGGGGCGATGTCCCCCCCCCAGGGGGTTTAAAGTTTTTTTTTTTTTTTTACAGCCAAGGAATATTTTTTTTGGAGTTTTAAAAATAAAAATTGAAAAACTTGCATAATAAAATTATTTATGACTATTTTTTTAAAAAAAACCCATTTACCCTATTTCCACTGCGGGAAAATTCAAATAATAAAGAACGTTCCTTATAGCCTCTAAATGATGGGATCATTTGTCTCCCCTCTCAAAATCATACTAGGGCCTGTAAGTGCCTAAAATTTTTGGTGCTTTTACCGCTGTCCCCATCATTTCACAACTCCGACTAGCGGGGTTTTGGGGTCATCTAGCCCCATTTTCTCCTCACCATAAAACAATGGTTATTTTATTGGTTATATATTATATATTTTAGACTGTATTATATTTAGGCTGTATAATAACTGTGTATATATTTAGGTTTTGGCTAATATCTATATATTAGGGTGGGCTGGGCAAAAATAGATATGTTTTGCAAGAACGGGTTGCAGTTTAATTCAAAACATATAAAAACACACCAGAAAAAAAGTGTCGTTTTTCACGATAATATTACATCTGGCTATGGAAATGTGGTGGGGGATGAAAAGGGGGGAAGGGGAGGGGGGAGAAGAAATAATAAAGAAAAAAAGAGACAGAGGAAGGAAGAGAATCCCCCCGGGTGTACTACCTGCACTGTACTACAAAATACTAATGGGGAACTCAAGAGAAGGAAAAGGGGGAGAGAAGAATAAAAGAAAAAAAAAGGAGAGAGAGAGAGAAGAGAGAGAGAGAGAGAGGAGAGAGAGAGAGAGAGAGAGAGAGAGAGAGAGAGAAAAGGGGAGAGAGAGAGAGAGAGAGGGGAAAAAGAGGAGGGGAGAAGAGAGAGAGAGAGAGAGAAAAGAGAGAAGAAGAGAGGGAGAGAGAGAGAGAGAAGAGGGAGAGAAGAGAGGAGAGAAGGGAAAAGAGAGAGAGAAGGGAAAGGAGGAGGAAGGGAAAAGAGAGAAGAAGAGGAAAAGAGAAGAGAGAGAGAGAAGAGAGAGAAAAGAAAGAGGAGAGAGAGGAGGAGAAGAGAGGGAAGAGAGAGAGAGAGAAGGAAGAGACACTCGGCGTGGTATACGTTTTCCCGCCAAAAACGCTTGTGTCCGCGCGCTGATTGGGTTGGTGGGACTAAAGGTTTGGCATACACGTCCTTTATCACCCCCACGGTACTCAAAAATTTATGACTGGACTTCCGAGTTGATTCAAAGATGTAAAATTTAACAACCAGCGGATGATGATTGCAAGGAGGTCTGACACTGATTTTGCAAACCCCACACCTAAAGTTTTTAATTACGGAATTTTTTTAAATTTTTGCCCACAATATTTCCTTGGGGTCTATTTGACATAAACTGAAAAAGACCACTGTTTGTTGTTCCCATTTTTTTTTACGTAAATTTAAAAATTCCAAAAGACTGTTTTGGTTTCCTTTACATGGGTTTTTTAACATCAACGACTTCACCTATATGTTTTAAAATTTCCAGGCAAAGTAGTAAAACATTTTTCCCTTAAACTACATATCTGCATTGTCAAACCTTTTTTTTAAAAACTTTTCGTGTCTTTTAAAAAAAAGAGTTTTCCCTTTTTTCTTTTAATTTTGGAGGGGAAAAAGGGGGGGCCCCATTAGGGGACCCCAAAAAAAAGAATTTTAAA
>JACEEZ010005609.1:158915-203107 GCA_016584305.1 Chionoecetes opilio | reverse complement strand
ACACACACACACACACAACACACACACACACACAAAAAAAAAAAAAATTGGTGAAAATCCATGGTGTAAGGGATAGCACGCTCGGTTCACAACCGAGAAGTCTCGGGTTCGACCCCCGGGGCGGAGCGGAAACAGATGGGTTGTTCCTAAAACCCGAGCCCCTGTCCCCCCAGCAGTGAATGGGTACCGGGTGTTAACCGGGGTTTGTGCCCTGTTTCCCCCGGGGTGGTGGCTTCCCCCAACACTAAACACTAAGGATGAATGATAAAAATTTTGATATGGAGACGGGGGCACAGGGAGCATTGCTCTGGCCCTGTAAAATACAACTAGATGAATACACACACAACACACACCCACACACACACACACACACACACACACACACACACACAAAACACACACACACACACCAACACACACCACACCACACACACATACACACACACACACACACACATACACACTATAGTGTAGTGGTTAGCACGCTCGGTTTACAACCAATAGGTCCTGGGTTCAATCCCCGAGCAGAGCGGAGAAAGATGGGCAGTCTCCTTAAAACCCGACCCCATGTCCACCCAGCAGTGAATGGGTACCGGGTGTTAGCCGGGGGTTGTGTCCCGCCTCCCGAAGTGGTGACTTTGGCCAACACTTAACACTAAGGAAGCAAAAATTAAATGTAGATATAAAGACGGGGCCATACGAGTACGTATAGCTCAGGCCCTGTAAAAATACAACTAGATTTTAAGTTTTTCTTTTTTAACATCACAAAGGCAGAGCCGAGGGCAAATAAAAAAAGGAGCAACAAAAAGCTCGCTTAACTGCCAGTCCCTATAACTAAGACAATAAGAGAATTTAAATATAGGGGATAGGCCAATTTAGATCGGAAGGTGTCTTGTTACTCCTCTCTTGAAAAGATTTAAGTCGTAGCAAGGTGGAAAAATAGAAACCGAAAGAAAGTTTCAGAGTTTACCAGTTAAGGGAATGGAATAGTGAAGATACTGGTTAACTCTTGCATTAGAGAGGACATAATAGGGATGAGAATGAGTAGAAAGTCTTGTGCAGCGAGGCCGCGTGAGGGAGGGAGGCATGCAGTTAGCAAGTTCAGAAGAGCAGTGAGCATGAAATAACGGTAGAAGATAGCAAGAGAAGCAACATTGCGTCGGTGATTCAAAGATTGGAGACAGTCAGTCAGAGGAGGGGAGTTGATAAGACGAAAAGCTTTTGACTCAACCCTTTTGGAGAGCTGTATGAGTGGATCCTCCCCAAACATGTGAGACATACTCCATACATGGGCGGATAAGGCCCCTGTAGAGAGCAAGCAAATGAGAAGGATAAAAAAAAAGGACGCAGACGCCACAGGACACCTAATTTCTTTGAAACTGTTTTAGCAAGAGATGAGATGTGAGATTTCCAGTTTAGGTTTTTGGGTAAAGGACAGTCCTAGAGGCTAGAATACGATACACAATGAAACAACTAGAAAAACACACAAAACACACACACACACACGCTTGGATACTCTGTAATGTAGGGTAGCACGCTCGGTTCAAAACCCGAAAAGGGTCCTGGGTTCGACCCCCGGCGGAGCGGAAACAGATGGGTTGTTTCCTTAAACCGAGCCCCTGTCCACCAGTAGTGAATGGGTACCGGGTGTTAGCCGGGGTTGTGACCTGCTCTCCGGGTGGTGGCTTCGGCCAACACAAAGCACTAAGGATGAATGAAAAAAATTTTGATATGGAGAAGGGCCACACGAGCATTGCTCTGGCCCTGTAAAATACAAACTAGATGAACTAGATGAATACACGGGGACATACGAGTGTAGCTCAGGCCATGTAAAATACAACTAGATGAATACACACACATACAGCCATTTACAGTGTTACGTGGTACAGTGTTAAGGACCGGGTGTGTCACTTATTGCACGCAGGTTCGGGCCTTGCTCACGGATAGAGTATTCCTAGAAACACGAGCAATTATTGTCCCCCTTGATTAAGCGGACAGGAATGGTTGTGTGAGGTCCCACCTTTACCTAAATATCGGTCTCTACCAGCTCTAAGTTCTTTCCGTTGAGGAAGGGAGGGGGGCAGATGGTGGGTTGCGTGTAAAGCGCATGATCAAGGCTTTGGGTAAAACTCCACACTTCAATATACAAAGCCTGCGGGGAGTGAGTGATTGTCCCCTTTCAGCTCCAGTGGGAATTCAAGGCACAACTCCTGTCCTTCATTGGCACCTTTTCTCGGTTACGTAGCAGGATATAAAGCGTGATAGGAGACAAGCGAAAAATGTCTCTCCCTGCCCGCATATTTTCCCTTTTCTGGTACAGTATGTCGCGTTTTACCCCTTGAACACGTCATGTTAGGTTACGTTTGGTTGCGGTTAGGTAGGGTAGGGTAGGTGTCCGAGCTTATATCGGTAACTTTGTGTGGAATTCACAATGAGGGTATTTTCGAGGAAAATTTCCCATGGTTAATTTCTAAACCAAGCATTTTTACTCGGAAACCACATACTCGCATAGAGTTTTGGGAATGTGACTCCCGGCTGAGGAATCGATTTCCTGCTTCTACAAGGTCCTCAGGGATCTGTCGAATGTGAGCCGATCGTACAAACAGAACACCACCGGACAACTATATGACAGCGAAAATGGGACTCAACCACAACTCCCCTTTTTGGTATGATCTTGCTTGGCATGGGTTTTTAAAAGCTATATCCTTGGGTTTAACCATTAACCAGCCCTGAAACACGGGGCTATAGATGGAGTGTCTCTCTATTTTTGTGTTCTGGCGACTAAAAGACACGAGGTCAGAGAGTTAGTATATTTTATCTGATAATTTTTTTTAGTTTTTTTACCTTTTTTAGTAATCAAAATATTGTTACTTCGTGCTGAAGAAATTTAAATTTGATACACAGGGAGGTTTCGATATTTTTTTTTTTACAGAAATCCAAATATTTCGTTTTTTCACCGGAACACAATTTTTTTATCTACTTGGAGCGATAATCTTTAGTGATGCGTCATCATATTATAAGGTGCATTTATCTCCACCTATATTTGGTCATGGGCATCATTCTTGTTTTCCCATTACCACTTATTTCTATTTCATGTTTAGCTTTTGGTTTATCTCATTTTCTTTTTTTCCTTCTTAATCCCCTTCCATTTCCTATTTCGTTTTATGTCTTGAAGTAGATGCGGACTATTATATGATTACTGTTATAAATTCATCATTATTGGTAATATTGTTATCATTATCATTTTTGTCAATATTACAACTATATATCTATATCTGTCTATCTATCTATCTATCTATCTATCTATCTATCTATCTGGCTATGTACATGAATGTATATATGTATATATATATATATTAATTATAATATAATATATAATATTATATATATATATATATATATATATTATATATATATATATATATATATAAAATATATATATACATATACTCGGGACAGACACAATCCTTGGAAAATACCCTACTCCACCGCCTCACATGAAGTTTTCCCTCCAGGTGCACAACATGAAAACAGACCCCCTTTCACTTCTTAACATGGCCTCCTACCAATAAACTTTCATCCCCTTCACACAACACCAAATTACAATACACAAACCTTACACAAGAAAAGACGTGAGCCAATTTTCAAGCTGGCTCCCCGACTTATAGGTCCGCGTTATGTGATATAATATCAGCAATGATATTATATCTGCCCTTCACATGAATTTATCACCAAATCAAATTTTGTAAAAAGAACACCATCTCATTAATCTTGATTTGAGTCTTCATTTAGTAAAAAATACTAGGGGATTATGATCATAAACACTTGATTGTCTTTTCATTACTACACACAAAGTGATCCAAGGGTCATTATTAAAGAAAATTTCTTCCTTTTTTTGGTGCTAAAGAGTTGATAGGGGAGAAATTTTCTTTGAATAGTAACCCAGGGGGGCAACCCCTGGATTTTTTGATAAGAACTCCTCCAACCCCCATGGTTTGCTCTAATTAACTTTGAAAAATTGTTCTGGAATCAGGCATTAACAGTACGGGGCAATAATCAACATTTTTGTCTCCTGAAAGCCCTCCACATTTTTTTTTGTTTTTAGTTTTTTTTGACATCTAAATGCTATAGGAGAGCCGTGTGTCTGTGTGTGTGTTTTTTCTTTAGTTGTTTTCATTATTTGTATTTTTACAGGGCCAGAGCAATGCTCGTGTGGCCCCTTTCCCCAATCACTTTTTTATCATTCATTTTAGTGTTTTGTGTTGGCCGAAGCCAACCCGGAAGCAGGTCAAAACCCCGGCAAACACCCGGTACCCTTTCATGCTGGGGGACGGGGGTCGGGGTTTTAAGGAAACAACCCATCTTTTCCCCTCCGCCCGGGGGGCGAACCGGGCTTCTCGGTTGTGAACCGAGGGGGGGCTACCCTTTCACCACGGAGTACCCCGGAGTGGTGTGTGTGTGTGTGTGTGTGGTGGGTGTGTGTAAGGTGTGTGGTGTGTGTGTGTTGTGGTGGTGTGTGTGTGGGTGTGTGTGTGTGTGTGGTGTGTGTGGTGTGTGTTGGTGTGTGTGTGTGTGTGTGTGTGTGTGTGTGTGTGGGGTGTGGTGTGTGTGTGTGTGTGTAACTTTGTGAGTCGTGGAGGTCCTGGGATGGCTCTGAACGCTGACGAGGAGGCAAAGCCTTTGGGACTTGAGGTCTCCTGGCTCAAGACCAAGGGCCAGTTTTTGGGACTTACTAGAGAAGCAGTACAGTCTGTTCATGCTTTGGGGCAGGAATTGAGATTTGGAAAAGTTTTAATCCCCTTGGTAGCGCAGTCCATAATGACGGGGGGTCACTCAAGAAGTCTTACGGCGGATGGCATAGCTCACGGTGTTATGGACCGTCACGGGAGTTTTTGGGCGTTGTGGGGTACCTGTGCAGGAGGACAAAGACCCGGGATCTTCAAGCGCTTGTGATCCTGTTTACTCTAGGGTGTGAGCAGGGACACAAATAGTACTTGAAGAGACGAATCAATCCCTTTTTGGAAATAAGTGTTTTGGCAGAATCATGGGTATCGCTGGGGTATTAGTGTCAAATCGCGATTGCACCGGAGACGAATCGAGGCCTATTTCCTGCATAGTCCCCTCAGCGCCAACTTGGCTAATGGGCATGTGGCAGCTACCCCCGAAACCGACCTTCCCCTCGGGGTTTTTATCTGTAAGAGACAATCCGGGGGAGGAGGCCAAGGGGGCGCCCCAAGCTCGTGGGTGGGGCAAGTTGATGTTTCTTGTCGAGAGTGTTGGTAGGGAAAGGAGCCTGCATGGGGAATCGCGCGTGGGGACCCCGGGAGTGGCGTCTAGGGTGGGGGAGGCGCGCGCCCCCCGGCGTATGCCCCCCAAAGATTTGTTGTTGGAGAAATGTATTTCCTTTTTGCTAAATTATAAAAATGTAAAACAAACTTTTATAACCATGTCTATTAACGCATGGTTTGGAGCAAGATCTTTTACAGACCAAAAATTTTTAGATTCAAATTTGCAGACACTTAATAAACATGCAACATTATATTATAAGAAATCAAATTGAAAAGATTATGCAATCAAACTTTTCAACGACAGTAAATACGATTCCAATTATGTAAAAACAAATATCAAATCTCCAACACATGCATTCCTCCTACAAACATTAACAATATAGAACATGCACACTGACCTGCGTATTGACATACACTTACATTGTTCGCCTAACATCATGTATTCTGACAAGTAAACCTTTATTTTCTTTTTAAATTGAAATAAATTATATGTAAATATTAATGTTTTTACATCAGTAGGAAGGGAATTCCACAGCTGAGGACAGTCACACACCACACTCTTGTTATAGAGGGTTGTTCGAAATTGTGGACTCATTAGATATATATTATTACCCCTCGTGTTATGAGTACTTGCAATAAACTTGAAAAGTTTGTTACCTGTATAGATATTAATATTTGTATAAATAAGCATCAATACAAAATACGTTTTAATTAATTTGAAATTCAATATATTTAACTGAGCATAATTACGGCTGGTAGAATCAAATTTATCCATGAATATAATAAATCTGATAATCTTATTTTGGGCCAGTAATATATTTTTCAAAAATGATGGCCATGTACAACACCAGATGGAGACACAGTAGATCAGGTGAGGGTAACATAACGTGTAATATATACTTAACATACTCTCTGTTGTTAGTTGAGAGCGGACTCCATATAGGATGCCGCATATTTTTGATAGCTTTGTACATACCTCATTAATATGATGGCTCCAATTTTAATTTTCATCGATATTAACACCCATAAATGTTGTATGAGAGACACGTTGTATCGGTTCACTTTCTAATAGTATTGGGGGCATTTATTGATCTTTTCCTAACTACTAACCCTTCTGCTTACTCTGTGAAATTATTCTCTCCGTTGGGTTCCTCCGATCACAATCTTATTTCTGTAACCTGTCCTATCGCTCCTGTACCGTCTCGGGACCCACCTAGGCGGAGGTGCTTCTGGCACTTCAACTCAGCTAAGTGGGAAGACCTAAGGCAGTACTACTCTGATTTTTCATGGAATGATTACTGCTTCCATGTCAAATACCCATCTCTTTGCGCAGAGCGCATAACTGAGGTCATAGTCTCTGGCATGGAGGCGTACATTCCACACACTTTCTCTAATCCTAAAGCCCGTCAACCTTGGTTTAACTCTGCTTGTTCTCATGCTGTCCGAGATAGAGAGGTGGCTCACAAATGGTACCGTAAGCATCCATCTCCTGAAACTCATGCCCTTTATATTTCTGCCCGTAATCATGCCAAATCTATACTTCAACCAAAGACTACTCTATACTGGATTTGCTACTCATTTTGGGCTATTTCCAGTGGAGGCCAGTTTTGCGATTCCTGCCATTTTCGAACATCACCCCCATTTCCCTTCCTGTGGTTTATCAGTATAAATGATATACCGTTATCTTCGTAAATGTTTGTTCTATAATATTATCAAATAAAAAACTGTAAAATACACTAAAGAAATGTCATTATGAGAGAGTGAAGAAATATGCTTGAACTTAATATTCACTTAAACTCTTCACCATTTAAAAATTTGTGAGAAAATGTTTACATGGAACATTTCAATATAACAGGAATTTTATTAGCTTTTCATTGATATATTTCGTTTTTTGATACTTGAATTAGAATCATATATAAATTAGCGTTAACTAGATCAATAGCCTCATCAATAGGGAAACTTACCCGATTGATGATGTTATTTATTTAGTTAACGCTTATTTATGCATGGTTCTGATTCATAAATCAGAAAACTAAATATATCAATGGAAAGCTAATAAAATTCCGCTTATATTGAAATGTTTCATGTAAACATTTTCTCGCAAAATATTAAATGGCGAAGAGTTTAAGTGAATATTAAGTTCATGCATATTTCTTCAGAGTCGCATAATGGAATTTCTTTAGTGTATTTTATATTTTTTTATTTAATAATATTATAAAAACAATCATTTACGAAGATAACAGTGTATCATTTATACTGATAAGCCATAGTCTACTGTATTCATGGAACACATTTTTACTTGCCGATCCGATTGATGATGCAATTTTTTTAGTTAACGCTAATTTATGCATAGTGGTAATTCATTTATCAGAAAAAGAAATATATCAATGGAAAGCTAATGACAATCCGCTTCTATTAATATGTTTCATCTAAAACGTTTAGTCGCAAAATATTAAATGGCGAAGAGTTTAAGTGAATATTCAGTTCATGCATATTTCTTCACTCTCTCATAATAGCATTTCTTTAGTGTATTTTACTGTTTTTTATTTGATAATATTATAGAACAAACATTTACGAAGATAACGAACGGTATATCATTTATACTGATAAACCACAGGAAGATAAATGGGGGTGATGTTCGTAAATGGTAGGAATCGCAAAACTGGCCTCCACTGGTCATGGGCGGGTTGGCGCGGGGCACGAGTAGGAAGGCCAGTATAGAGTAGTCTTTGCTTCATCTTACCAAAAAACTATTTCATTCATAGAAAATGTCAAAATCTTTCTGAATCAAATTCCTCTCGTGACTTCTGGCATCTAGCTAATAACATCTCTAACAATTTTTCTTCTTCATCCTTCCCTCCTATGCTTCACTCAGATGACTCCACAGCTGTTTCATCTACTTCTAAAGCTGAACTCTTCACTCAAACCTTTGCTAAAAATTCCACTCTGGTTGATGAAGGGCTTGTTCCTCCTTCTCCTCCACCCTCTGACTATATTATGCCTGTCATTAAGATCCTTCGGAATGATGTTTTCTTTGCCCTTTATAGCCTAGATCCTCGGAAGGCTTACGGTCCTGACGGAGTCCCTCCTATTGTTCTAAAAAACTGTGCTTCTGTGCTTGCACCTTGCCTGGTCAAACTTTTCCGTCTTTGTCTATCTACTTCCACCTTTCCTTCTTTCCTTCTTACTGGAAGTTTGCTCACATCCAACCTGTTCCTAAGAAGGGTGAACGTTCTAATCCTTCAAACTACCGTCCTATAGCTTTGACTTCCTGCCTTTCTAAGGTTTTTGAATCTATACTTAATAAGAAGATTCTTAAGCATCTATCTGCTCACAATCTTCTGTCTGATTGTCAGTACGGTTTCCGTAAAGGGCGATCTACTGGCGATCTTCTAGCCTTCCAAACTGAATCTTTGTCATCCTCCTTTAGGGGTTTCGGTGAAACTTTTGCTGTTGTCCTTGACATATCAAAAGCTTTTGATAGAGTCTGGCACAAATCTTTAATTTCCAAACTACCCTCATGCGGTTTTTATCCTTCTCTCTGTACCTTCATCTTAAGTTTCTTTTCAAACCGTTCTATTGCAGCTACTGTAGACGGACATTGTTCTTCTCCCAAATCTATCAATAGTGGTGTTCCCCAGGGTTCTGTCCTATCACCCACTCATTTTTTATTATTCATTAATGATCTTCTAAGTCTAACTCAAAGCCCTATCCACCCCTACGCTGATGATTCTACCCTGCATTTTTCAACGTCGTTTATTAGACGTACAACTCAACAGGAACTAAGTGATTCACGGAGAGATGCCGTGATCCGCAGAGACTGATGAAAACAGCTTCTAAGAAGTTAGGTGTCCTGTGGCGTCTGCGTCCTTTTTTTTTCTCCCTCCCAATTGCTTGCTCTCTACAGGGGCCTTATCTGCCCATGTATGGAGTATGTCTCACATGTTTGGGGAGGATCCACTCATACAGTTTCCTAAACGGGGTTGAGTCAAAAGCTTTTCGTTCCCCATCAAACTCCACTCCTCTGATGACTGTCTTCAAATCTTAAATCCCCGCCGCAATGCTGCTTCTCTTGCTCTCTTCTACCGTTATTTTCATGCTCACTGCTCTTCGAACTTACAACTGCATGCCTCCCCCCTCCCGCGGCCTCGCTGAAACAAGACTCTTTTACCCATTTTGTCCCTATTCTGCCATCTTCCTAATGCAAGAGTTAATCAGTATCTTTACTCTTTCATCCTTTCACTGGTAAACTCTGGAACTCTCTTCCTGTTTCTATTTTTCCATTTTCCTATGATTTAAATCTTTTCAAAAGAGGAGTAACAAGACACCTCCCGAACTAAATTGGCTCACTCCTCTTTTTTATTTTATTTCTTACTGTCTACTTTATAGGGACTGACAACTAAGCGGGCTTGTGTTACCCATTTTGTTGTCCCCTTGGGCCCAGTTTTTTTGTGATGCAAGAAAAAAAAGAAAAAAAAATTATAGAAAAAAATCTACATTTCACCGATAATTCACTGGTCGACACCAAAAATGGTTCTGAGTCATTGTGTGTGGGATGGAAAGATTTTAATTTCGCTGCTGATTCAAAAATGGCATTGCTTTTTTCTTCTAGCACGTATAGTTTTGAAATATCGGCTTTTTAAAATGTTAATAGGTATTATAATTATATACGTATATATAATTATATAATTAATCGAAAACAATCCCCTACGTTAATATATATTACTCGTAATTAAATTTTGGTTTGGTGCCTGGGGGCTTTATTAGGACCCTAATGTACATACATATCTGGCCAAAAAAAAAAAACTTAAATTATGTTCCAAATATATCCGAAAATGTGCCACATCTTGGAAATATCCGAAAATAATGCCAAATCACAGTCAATTTTGACTTTTAATATATATATATATATATATATATATATATATATATATATATATATATATATAAAATATATATATATATATTATATATATATTATATATATATATATATATATATATATAATATATATATATATATAATAAAATTTTTTTTATTAAATCTGTTTTTTGGTACAAAAACTTCGAGATTTTTTTTTGAGAGAAAGATGCGCTTGTTAGAAGAACAGTCAGATCTAGACTGTTCTTCAGAAAGAACAGTCAAGATCTCAAATTGGTATTAAATATACATATGATCAAAACTATACCTAATACAAAAAAGTACTCACCGCTCCATAGTACATCAGAAGTGTTTCTGTAGTTTGCTCTTTCGTTTGTAGGAGCAGCTACTTTCACGTTGTAGCGTCCAGCAATAGTCCCCTATCATGTTGGGACTGAATCGTCCTTGGGAAACGGGTTTCAATGGTGGCAAAAGTCCTGGTGGAAAAAGTTCCCCCTGCTCATCACTGACCGCGCCAAGATTCGTTGGAAAGAAATCAAGATGTGAATGGAAAAAGGGGGATTTGAGTGACATCCGAAACCCCAAGCGCATGGGAACTCTTCAACATGTCATTTACAAGTTCCTCATAATTCGATGCTCGAACATTACCTAGGTAGTTCTTTATAACAGCCAAAAAGCTCTTCCAAGCAGCTTTTCCAGGGCAGTTAGGGTCTTTACAAATCTCATCATTGAGTAGTTGACGAATTTGAGGGCCATTGAAAAAACCACCTGCCTTTACTTTGGCTTCAGATACAGTGCGTTCAAACTTTGCTAACAAATCTGAAAGCCAGCACCATTTTAATCCATCATGGCCTTCACAAAAATTTTATTAACCCAAGTTTCAGATGCAATGGAGGTAAGTACACCTTTCACTGTCAACAAGAGTTTGTACATACAGTTGAACCTGCCAGGTGAGTCTTTTCGGTCGTGCTGGCCATCCTTTTGTTTGTAATGTTTTGCTGTCCGCTCTAGAGTCCCACAAACAAGAAAACACATGTGCTTAGTGCAACCTAACTGGAGTCCTAGAAGCAAGGAGATTACCTTCAGGTCCCCACACAGATTCCACTGAGTTTTTTCATATTTAACAGCAAATAACAAAGTCTTCATAGTTTCATAAGTTTCACTCATTTCATGGCCATGCGCAATTGGAACACTCGGAAGCTTATTTCCTTTATGCAGAAAAACGGCCTTAGCGTGTTTTTTTTTTCCTGAATCTATGAACAGCCGCCACTCACTCTTATCATAAGTGTGAGACTCACAAAAGTTGTTCCATGAGTGTGTCAACATCAAAGCAGTAACAGAGCTTGTGTTCCATCTTGAAGAAGCTTGAAAGTTTTATGTGTACGACGAAACGTGGTGAGAGAACTCCTTTTGTAGCAAATTCCATTCCTTTAGACGAGATCCAAGGACTTCACTTTTCTCTTGGGTAGATCTAGGTCCCTAGCAAGGTCATGTAGCATTTCCCGACTGATGAATTTGGGCTCCCCTGTTGTCTGCCATTTCTTAAAGTCTGGTATCCATGGGATTAAACCTCCTCGTTCGAATCTGATTCACTTATAGCACTTGCAATTGGAACATTTTGGAACTGGGAGATCAGGACCATGTGGCACAGGCTGATGGCAGAAGGTACGTCAGGATACCTGATTTTAGCTCGCGTTTTTTACTGGAATATCCTTTTATGTTAGTGAGGCAGAAGTAGCAGTCAGTACTGTGATCCTTTTGTTCACGCCAAACCATTGGATGCCGCATGCCATGCCTGATGGCCGTTTGCCACGCATCCATTCATTCAAGTGGTTCACACAGGAGTTGCATGCTACGTGAGGGGCCCACTTCTTATCTTGATCATCTATACGGCACTTGAAATAATGAGATAAGCTGCTTTAATATTCTTTGTAAGAGGTTTCTTCAGACTGTCAGGGGTAAAAAATTCCCCATATGTAGCAAAAAACTGTCCGATGCATTCACACAGTTACGGCGCTACCCTCACAGCCCGGGACAAGGTACTATATACGGTAAACCAACTAAAATTAGGACTCTCCTAAATCAAAACACATCATATCTGCAAAGAAAAAAAAAAATGTTTAAACATATGTCAATAGCTGTACGTCAGAGGTAAAAATGTACTACACAGCCTGCCCCAACCCCCCGCCAATACGAGCGCGCACACCCTCCCCTGCTCACTGCACAAACCACACTGACTCAAAAACACTGCACTGCCCTAAATAGGCTTGAGAAAAGAAAAGATTAAGAGTTTAAAATGAAAACATTGGTGAAGCCTATTTCTGTTGATTTTACCCATATTTTTTCATGAATTGCGTCTGGTTCTCAAACACTGGACGTGATAGAGTTAATTGAACATCAGATTCGAGTTCAGCAGGGTCGATTTACCTATAATCAGCTTCATTTAGTCCAGAACCATATCTTCGATTTTTTTTTGTCGACCAGTGTAATTACCTAAAATCATTGAAAACAACACATTTTGAGGGTATAAAGCATTATCATGAGGAAAATTCCTTTTATTTATGATATAACACTACAATTTACTAGAAACTATGAAAAACACTTTGTAATATACAATTGTATCAATAAATAGCCTCAAACTTCTTTTATAAGCTTACAGTAGTTTAAAATTGAATTTTCTAACGAAAACAACTATAATACCACATTTTGAATTTCTCTATCAAAGAAAGGGCTGAATAATGTCAACTTTTGACATTTTTTTGCCCTTCAAAAATACATAAAAACAATTGAAAAAACTTTGTTTTTAAGAGTAAAATTGATACTTAAATTTCATGAAAAAATACATATTTTTAGCTATTAATTTTGTAAAATGATGTTGTAGCAAATATCAAAAGCTATTTAGCTACAGATATAGAGGAATATACTTCAATGTGTAGAAAAAAACAACTCTTCACTAAAATAATTGAAAACACTACATGTTATGGGTATATAGCAATATGATAAGTAAAACTACTTGTGTATATACAATAACGCTACAGTTTACAAGAAACTAGGAAAACCTCTTGCAATATACTGTTATATCACAATAAATAACCTCTTACTCCTCTATTTATCTGTTTAATGTAATGTAAGCTACTTATAGGTGCAAATTAATCTTAAAAAAGGCTTGTATACATCAATTTGTAGGAGAAAAGCTATATTTTATCAATAACTAGCTAAAATCATTGAAAACAACACATTTTGAGGGTATAAAGCATTATAGTAGGGAAAATCCCTTTTATTTATCATATAACTCTACAATTTACAAGAAACTGTGAAAAACATTTGTAATATACAATTGTATCACAATAAATAGTCTCAAACTCCTTTTATAAGCTTACAGTAGTTTAAAATAGCATTTTCTAACGGAAACAACAATAATACCACACTTATAATTTCTCAATCAAAAAAAGGTTGGTGAATAATGTCAATTTTCGACATTTTTTTGCCCTACAAAAATACATTAAAACACTTGAAAAAAAACTTGTTTTTAAGAGTAAAATTGATACCTAAATTTCATGAAAAATACATATTTTTAGCTATTAATTTTGTAAAATATATTTGTACCAAATATCAAAAGCTATTTAGCTACAGATATAGAGGAAAATACTTCAATTTGTAGAAAAGAACAACTCTTCACTGATTACTAGCTAAAATATTTGAAAACACTACATTTTATGTATATATAGCAATATGATATGTAAAACTACTTGTATATATACAATAACACTACAGTAAATAACAAATAAATAACAATAAATAACCTCTTACTCCTCTATTTATTACCTTAATGTAATGTAAGATAATTATAGGTGCAAATTAATCTTAAAAAAGGGTTGCATACTCCAATTTGTAGAAAAAAAAGCTATATTTCACCGATAACTATCTAAAATCTTTGAAAACAACACATTTTGAGGGTATAAACCATTATAATAAGGAAAATTCCTTTTATTTATGGTTTAACACTACAATATACAAGAAACTATGAAAAACACCTGTAATATTCATATAGGGTACGCTGTAGGTCCAATGAAAAGTGAAATATAGATTATTTCGAATTTAGCAGGGTGTTTTCTTATGTAAAATTGAATTTTAAGGGTAGTTTGTTCGGATCACCTTTTTGGTTTGAGCACTTCTTGCTATGCAAAAATGGACTTTTACATTTATATGCAAAACAAAGCTTAGCCCCGCTAAAGTAACGGCTTCATTTGCACCTATCATCAATTCTTGATCCACTTTACAAATGAAGGTCAGACAGGGGTGAAATGATACGAGGGCTGGTTGATACTGCGACAATAGCTTCGCAAAAACTTTTATTTATGGTTTAACACTACAATATACAAGAAACTATGAAAAACACCTGTAATATTCATATAGGGTACGCTGTAGGTCCAATGAAAAGTGAAATATAGATTATTTCGAATTTAGCAGGGTGTTTTCTTATGTAAAATTGAATTTTAAGGGTAGTTTGTCGGAATCACCTTTTTTGGTTTGAGCACTTCTTGCTATGCAAAAATGGACTTTTACATTTATATGCAAAACAAAGCTTAGCCCCGCTAAAGTAACGGCTTCATTTGCACCTATCATCAATTCTTGATCCACTTTACAAATGAAGGTGAGACAGGGGTGAAATGATACGAGGGCTGGTTGATACTGCGACAATAGCTTCGCAAAAACACCCTGTTTACAGGAGAAAACACCCTGCCAAATTCGAAATAATCTATATTTCACTTTTCATTGTACCTACGGCGTACCCTAGCACCCAAGGTTGATCAGGGAGGAGCATGTGTCAGTGACAGAGGAGCCATCTGGAAGGTACCTTTGGCACTTTGTACCAGAGGACCCGGTGCCACCTGAGAAGCCTGCGTTCAAGGTGGCTCAGGCTCTCTATGATCTGCTGGTGACATACGACTCCACCGACTCACTGATCGTACTGCAAGGTGACTCAACTAGGGCCAACACGGGGTGGAAGGGTGGTACTCACGCCCATTTGGAGAAGATGCTGGGACGCAAGATCTTCTGGAGTATATGCGTGTTGCACACAAACGAGTTGCCCCTGCGCCACCTTATCACCAGCATCGACGGGCCTACCTCATCTAACAATGGCTTATCGGGTCCAAGATACTATGAAAAACGCTTGCAATATACCGTTATATCCCACTAAATAACCTATTACTACTTTATTTATAAGCTTAATATAATATAAGCTACTTATAGGTGCAAATTAAACTTAAAAAAGGCTTGTATACCTCAATTTATAGCTCAAATACCTATATTTCACCGACAACTTGTTAAAATCATTGAAAAAAACACATTTTAAGGGTATAGAGCATTATAATAAGGAAGATTAATTTTATTTATGATATAACACTACAATTTACAAGAAACTATGAAAAACACCTGCAATATACAATTGTATCACAATAATAAGCCTCAAACTCTTTTTATAAGCTTACAGTAGTTTAAATTAGCATTTTCTAACGAAAACAACTATAATACCACAAATCTTAATTTCTCTATCAAAAAAAGGGCTGAATAATGTCAATTTTGGACATTATTTTGCCCTTCAAAAATACATTAGAACACTTGAAAAAAACGTTGTTTTTACGAGAGAAATTGATACCTAAATTTCATGAAAATACATATTTTTAGCTATTAATTTTGTAAAATGTAGTTGTAACAAATATTAAAAGCTATTTAGCTATTGGTAGAGAGGAATATACTTCAATTTATAGAAAATAACAACTCTTCACTGATGAATAGCTAAAATCAATGAAAACTCTACATATAATGGTTATATAGCAATATGATAAGTAAAACTACTTGTATTTATACAATAACACTACAGTTTACAAGATATTATGAAAAACGCTTGCAATATGCCGTTATAATCCAATAAATAACCTATTACTCCTCTATTTATTAGCTTAATGTAATATAAGCTACTTATAGTGCAAATTAAACACAAAAAAAGGCTTGTATACCTCAATATATAGCTAAAATACCTATATTTCACCGATAACTAGCTAAAATCATTAAAAACAACACATTTTGAGGGTATAAAGCATTATAATAAGGAAGATTCATTTTATTTATGATATAACACTACAATTTACAAGAAACTATGAAAAACACATGTAATATACAATTGTATCACAATAATAAGCCTCAAACTCTTTTTATAAGCTTTCAAAATAGCATTTTCTAACGAAAAGTACCACAAATCTTAATTTCTCTATCAAAAAAAGGGCTGAAAAACGACAATTTTCGACATTTTTTTCAATCAATCAATCATTGGGGGCATACGCCGGGGGGCGCGTCGCCTCGCCCACCCTACGACGCCACTCCCGGGGGTCACCACGAGCGAGTTCCCATGCAGGCTCCTTTCCCATACCAAGCAGCTCTCGACAAGAAACATCAACTTGCCCTAGCCACGAGCCTTGTGGGCGCCCCCTTGGCCTCCTCCACGCCGGATTGTCTCTTACAGATACATCCCGATGGGAAGGATCGGTTTCAGGGTAGCGTGCCACATGCCCATATAGCCGAAGTTGGCGCTGACAGACTATGCAGGTAATAGGCCTCGATTCAGTCTCACGGTGCAATCGCTGATTTGACACGTAATCATCCCAGCGATACCTCATGATTCTGCGAAGACATTTATTACCAAAGGCATTGATTCGTCTCTTCAAGTCACTATTTAGTGTTAATGTCTCACAACCATATAGTAAGACAGGGATCACAAGGGACTTGAAGATCCGGGTCTGTGTCCTTCTGCAGAGGTACCGACAATGCCAAATACTCCCGCTGAGCGAGTCCATAACACCGAGGGCTATGCCAATCCGCCGTAAGACTTCTTGACGTGACCCGCCGTCATTATGGACTGAGCTACCAAGGTATGTAAAACTTTCCAAGATCTCAATGTCCTCGCCACACGCATGAACAGACTGTACTGCTTCATCTAGTAAGTCTCCAAACACCTGGACCTTGGTCATGAGCCAGGAGACCTCAAGTCCCAAAGGCTTTGCCTCCTCATGCAGCGCCTCGAGAGCCATCACCAGAACCTCCAGCGACTCAGCAAAGATTACTGCATCATCGGCAAAACAAGATCAGTGATCTTGGTGTTGCCGACGGATGCTCCATAATCACTTTGATCTACAACCTTGTCCAATACCCAGTCCATAAAAGCGTTGAAAAGTGATGGGGCAGGGACGCACCCTTGCCTCACTCCTTCATGTATTCACAGGGAAGAAGTAATACAATAATAAGAAGGAATACACCTGCCCCACACTTCAGAGCACTCTCAGTCCCAGAATACAGACCAGTTATCAAACCAATAGTCCCTGCAGGAATCCCTCGAATTCGCAGAAGACCCCCAAAATGCTCCGTTTTTTTTGCCCTTCAAAAATATTAAAAACACTTGAAAATACGTTGTTTTTAAAGAAAAAAATTGTACTTAAAAATTTTCATGAAAAATTTTTTTTTCTATTAATTTTGAAAAAATGTATTTGTAACAATATTAAAACTTTTGCTTTTGGAAAAGGGGAATATACTTCAATTTTAAAAGGAAAGGCAACTCTTCCTGAAAAATAGTTTAAAATATTAAAAACACTACTTTTAAATGGTTATATACAATATGAAAAAGTAAAACTCTTTAATCTACAATAACCTACATTTTTAAAAAAGTACTATGAAAACGTTGAAATTTAACGTTTATCCCACTAAATAACCTATTTACTTTTTTTTATAAGCTTAATATAATATAAGCTATTATAGGTGAAATTAAATTTAAAAAAAAGCTTTTATCCCTCAATTTATAGCTAAAAAATCCCATAATTTCACCGAAAAATTGTTAAAATCTTGAAAAAAAACATTTTAAGGGTATAGACATTTAAAAGGAAGATTAATTTTTTTTATTAATAACACAAAAATTTACAAGAAACTATGAAAAACCCCTGCAATATAAAATTGTTCACAATAAAAGCTCAAACTCTTTTTATAAGCTTACAGTAGTTTAAATTTAGCTTTTTCAAACAAAACACTTAATCCCAAAAAATCTTAAATTTCTCTATCAAAAAAAAAGGGCTGAAAAATGTAAATTTTTGGACATTATTTTCCCCTTTCAAAAATACATTGACATTTGAAAAAACGTTTTTTTTACGGAAAAAATTGATATTTAAATTTCAGGAAATAATATTTTTAGCTATTTTTTGTAAAATGTAGTTGTAAAAAATTTTAAAAAAGCTTTTTAGCTATTGTTTAAGGGGGAAATATACTTAAATTTATAAAATAACCCTCTTCACTGATGTGCAAAAACAATGAAAACTCAATAAATGGTTATATAGCATATGAAAGTAAACTCTTGTTTTATACAATAACACTCGTTTCAAGAATTATAAAAAACGTTTGAAATAGGGCCGTTATAACCCAATAAATAACCTATTACCCCCTTTTTTTTATTAGTTTAATGTAATTAATTTACTTATATGCAAAAAAAACCAAAAAAGGCTTGTATCCCAATATATAGCAAAAATACCTAATTTTCCCCGATAACTAGCAAAAACATTAAAAACAACACATTTGAGGGAAAAAAGCATTATAAAAAGAAGTTTAATTTATTTATGTTTTAAACCTAAAATTTTACAAAAAACTATGAAAAACACTGAAATATAAAATTTATCCATAATAACCCTAAAACTCTTTTTTAAGCTTTCAAATAGCATTTTCAAACAAAAAAGTACCACAAATCAAATTTTCTATAAAAAAAAAGGGCTAAAAACGACTTTTTCGACTTTTTTTTTAAATAAATAAATCTTGGGGGGATACGCCGGGGGCGCGTCCCTCCCCCACCCTACGACGCCACTCCCGGGGTCACACGAGCGAGTTCCCATGCAGGCTCCTTTCCCATACCAAGCAGCTCTCGACAAGAAACATCAACTTGCCTTGCCACGAGCCTTGTGGGCGCCCCTTTGGCCTCCTCCACGCGGATTGCCCTCTTACAGATACATCCCGATGGGAAGGATCGGTTTCGGGGTTTAGCGTGCCACTTTGCCCATATAGCCGAAGTTGGCGTGACAGACTTTTGCAGGTAATAGGCCTCGATTAAATCTCACGGTGCAATCGCTGATTTGACACGTAATCATCCCAGCGTACCTCATGATTATGCGAAGACTTTTATTACCAAAGGCATTGATTGTCTCTTCAAGTCACTATTTAGGGGTTAATGTCTCACAACCATATAGTAAGACAGGGATCACAAGGGACTTGAAGATCCGGGTCTGTGTCCTTCTGCAGGGGTACCGACAATCCCAAAATACTCCCGCGAGCGAGCCCATAAACCCGAGGGCTATGCCAATCCGCCGTAAGACTTTTTGACGTGACCCGCCGTCATTATGGACCGAGCTACCAAGGTATGTAAAATTTTCCAAAGATCTCAATGTCCTCGCCACACGCATGACAGACTGTACTGCTTCATCTAGTAAGTCTCCAAACACCGGGGACCTTGGTCATGAGCCAGGAGACCTCAAGTCCCAAAGGCTTTGATCCTCATGCAGCGCCTCGAGAGCCATAAACCAGAACCTCCAGCGACTCAGCAAAGATTACTGCATCATCGGCAAAAACAAGATAAAGTGATCTTGGTGTTGCCGACGGATGCTCCATAATCACTTTGATCTACAACCTTGTCCAATCCCCATCCATAAAAGCGTTGAAAAGTGAGGGGGGCGGGGGACGCACCCTTGCCTCGCTCCTTCATGTATTCACAGGGAAGAACTGGATACACCTGCCCCACACTTCACAGCACTCTCATCCCAGAATACAGACCGTTATCAAACCTGTCCCTGCAGGAATCCCTCGAATTCGCAGAAGATCCAAAATGACTCCCGATTTTTTTGCCCTTCAAAAAATACATTAAAACACTTGAAAATACGTTGTTTTTAAGAATAAATTTGATATTTAAAATTTTCATGAATCTTTTTTTTTTAGCTATTAATTTTTGTAAAAATGTAGTTGTAACAAATATTAAAAGCTATTTAGCTATTGGTATAGAGGAATTACTTCAAATTTTAAGGAAAGAACAACTCTTCCTGATGAATAGCTTAAATAATTGAAAACACTACATTTTAATGGTTATATAGCAAATGATAAATAAAACTACTTGTATATCTACAATAAAACACTACAGTTTACAAGATACTATGAAAACGCTTGCAATATACCGTTATATCCCACTAAATAACCTATTATACTTTATTTATAAGCTTTAAAATAATATAAGCTACTTATAGGTGCAAAATTTAAAAAATTTAAAAAAGGGTTTTATACCTCAATTTATAGCTCAAATACCTATATTTCACCGACAACTTGTTAAAATCATTGAAAAAAACACATTTTAAGGGTATAGAGCATTATAATAAGGAAGATTAATTTTATTTATGATATAACACTACAATTTACAAGAAACTATGAAAAACACCTGCAATATACAATTGTATCACAATAATAAGCCTCAAACTCTTTTTATAAGCTTACAGTAGTTTAAATTAGCATTTTCTAACGAAAACAACTATAATACCACAAATCTTAATTTCTCTATCAAAAAAAGGGCTGAATAATGTCAATTTTGGACATTATTTTGCCCTTCAAAAATACATTAGAACACTTGAAAAAAACGTTGTTTTTACGAGTAAAATTGATACTTAAATTTCATGTAAATACATATTTTTAGCTATTAATTTTGTAAAATGTAGTTGTAACAAATATTAAAAGCTATTTAGCTATTGGTATAGAGGAATATACTTCAATATGAAGGAAAGTGCAACTCTTCACTGATGAATAGCTAAAATAATTGAAAACACTACATTTAATGGTTATATAGCAATATGATAAGTAAAACTACTTGTATATCTACAATAACACTACAGTTTACAAGATATTATGAAAAACGCTTGCAATATGCCGTTATAATCCAATAAATAACCTATTACTCCTCTATTTATTAGCTTAATGTAATATAAGCTACTTATAGTGCAAATTAAACACAAAAAAAGGCTTGTATACCTCAATATATAGCTAAAATATCTATATTTCACCGATAACTAGCTAAAATCATTAAAAACAACACATTTTGAGGGTATAAAGCATTATAATATGGAAGATTCATTTTATTTATGATATAACACTACAATTTACAAGAAACTATGAAAAACACATGTAATATACAATTGTATCACAATAATAAGCCTCAAACTCTTTTTATAAGCTTTCAAAATAGCATTTTCTAACGAAAAGTACCACAAATCTTAATTTCTCTATCAAAAAAAGGGCTAAAAAACGACAATTTTCGACATTTTTTTCAATCAATCAATCATTGGGGGCATACGCCGGGGGGCGCGTCGCCTCGCCCACCCTACGACGCCACTCCCGGGGGTCACCACGAACGAGTTCCCATGCAGGCTCCTTTCCCATACCAAGCAGCTCTCGAAAAGAAACATCAACTTGCCCTAGCCACGAGCCTTGTGGGCGCCCCCTTGGCCTCCTCCACGCCGGATTGTCCCTTACAGATACATCCCGATGGGAAGGATCGGTTTCAGGGTAGCGTGCCACATTCCCATATAGCCGAAGTTGGCGCTGACAGACTATGCAGGTAATAGGCCTCGATTCAGTCTCACGGTGCAATCGCTGATTTGACACGTAATCATCCCAGCGATACCTCATGATTCTGCGAAGACATTTATTACCAAAGGCATTGATTCGTCTCTTCAAGTCACTATTTAGGGTTAATGTCTCACAACCATATAGTAAGACAGGGATCACAAGGGACTTGAAGATCCGGGTCTGTGTCCTTCTGCAGAGGTACCGACAATGCCAAATACTCCCGCTGAGCGAGTCCATAACACCGAGGGCTATGCCAATCCGCCGTAAGACTTCTTGACGTGACCCGCCGTCGCCGTCATTATGGACTGAGCTACCAAGGTATGTAAAACTTTCCAAGATCTCAATGTCCTCGCCACACACATGAACAGACTGTACTGCTTCATCTAGTAAGTCTCCAAACACCTGGACCTTGGTCATGAGCCAGGAGACCTCAAGTCCCAAAGGCTTTGCCTCCTCATGCAGCGCCTCGAGAGCCATCACCAGAACCTCCAGCGACTCAGCAAAGATTACTGCATCATCGGCTAAAAACAAGATCAGTGATCTTGGTGTTGCCGACGGATGCTCCATAATCACTTTGATCTACAACCTTGTCCAATACCCAGTCCATAAAAGCGTTGAAAAGTGATGGGGCAGGGACGCACCCTTGCCTCACTCCTTCATGTATTCACAGGGAAGAAGTAATACAATAATAAGAAGGAATACACCTGCCCCACACTTCACAGCACTCTCAGTCCCAGAATACAGACCAGTTATCAAACCAATAGTCCCTGCAGGAATCCCTCGAATTCGCAGAAGATCCCAAAATGACTCCCGATTTTTTTGCCCTTCATAAATACATTAAAACACTTGAAAATACGTTGTTTTTAAGAATAAAATTGATACTTAAATTTCATGATTTTTTTTTTTTTAGCTATTAATTTTGTAAAATGTAGTTGTAACAAATATTAAAAGCTATTTAGCTATTGGTATAGAGGAATATACTTCAATTGAAGGAAAGTGCAACTCTTCACTGATGAATACCTAAAATAATTGAAAACACTACATTTAATGGTTATATAGCAATATGATAAGTAAAACTACTTGTATATCTACAATAACACTACAGTTTACAAGATACTATGAAAAACGCTTGCAATATACCGTTATATCCCACTAAATAACCTATTACTACTTTATTTATAAGCTTAATATAATATAAGCTACTTATAGGTGCAAATTAAACTTAAAAAAGGCTTGTATACCTCAATTTATAGCTCAAATACCTATATTTCACCGACAACTTGTTAAAATCATTGAAAAAAACACATTTTAAGGGTATAGAGCATTATAATAAGGAAGATTAATTTTTTTTATGATATAACACTACAATTTACAAGAAACTATGAAAAACACCTGCAATATACAATTGTATCACAATAATAAGCCTCAAACTCTTTTTATAAGCTTACAGTAGTTTAAATTAGCATTTTCTAACGAAAACAACTATAATACCACAAATCTTAATTTCTCTATCAAAAAAAGGGCTGAATAATGTCAATTTTGGACATTATTTTGCCCTTCAAAAATACATTAGAACACTTGAAAAAAACGTTGTTTTTACGAGTAAAATTGATACTTAAATTTCATGAAAATACATATTTTTAGCTATTAATTTTGTAAAATGTAGTTGTAACAAATATTAAAAGCTATTTAGCTATTGGTATAGAGGAATATACTTCAATTTGAAGGAAAGAACAACTCTTCACTGATGAATAGCTAAAATAATTGAAAACACTACATTTAATGGTTATATAGCAATATGATAATTAAAACTACTTGTATATCTACAATAACACTACAGTTTACAAGATACTATGAAAAACGCTTGCAATATACCGTTATATCCCACTAAATATACTATTACTACTTTATTTATATGCTTAATATAATATAAGCTACTTATAGGTGCAAATTAAACTTAAAAAAGGCTTGTATACCTCAATTTATAGCTCAAATACCTATATTTCACCGACAACTTGTTAAAATCATTGAAAAAAACACATTTTAAGGGTATAGAGCATTATAATAAGGAAGATTAATTTTATTTATGATATAACACTACAATTTACAAGAAACTATGAAAAACACCTGCAATATACAATTGTATCACAATAATAAGCCTCAAACTCTTTTATAAGTACAGTGTTTCAAATTAGCATTTTCTAACGAAAAAACTTAATACCACAAATCTTAATTTTCCTTATCAAAAAAAAAGGGCTGAATAATGTCAATTTTGGACATTATTTTGCCTTCAAAAATACATTAGAACACTTGAAAAAAAACGTGTTTTTACGAGAAAATTGATACTAATCATGAACACACATATTTAGCTTTAATTTTGTAAAATGTAGTTGTAACAAAATTAAAAGCTATTTAGCTATTGGTAGAGAGGATATACTCAATTTATGAATAACCCTCCTTCACTGATGATAGCTAAAATCAATGAAAAAATACATATAAGGTTTATAGCAATATGAAAAGTTAAAACTACTTGATTTTATACATAAAAACTACAGTTACAAGATATATGAAAGACGCTTGCAATATGCCCCTTATAATCCAATAAATAACCTATTACTCCTCTATTTATTAGCTTAATGTAATATAGCTACTTAAGTGCAAATTAAACACAAAAAAGCTGTTTTACTCAATAATAGCCCAAAATACCTATTTTTTCACCCATAACTAGCTAAAATCATTAAAAAACAACACATTTTGAGGGTATAAAGATTTAATAAGAAAGATTAATTTTTTTGATATAACACTACAATTTACAAGAAATATGAAAAAAAAAATGAATATACAATTCTATCACAAAAATAAAGACTCAAACTCTTTTTTAAGCTTTCCCAAAAAAGCATTTTTAAAGAAAAGTACCCAAAAAATCTTAATTCTCTATCAAAAAAGGGCTGAAAATACGACCCAAATTTTTTGACATTTTTTTCAATCAATCAATCATTGGGGGCATACGCCCGGGGCGGGCGCGCGCCTCACCCCCCTGACGCCACTCCCGGGGGTCACCCACGAGCGAGTCCATGAGGTCCTTTCCATACCAAGCAGCTCTCGACAAGAAACACAACTTGCCCTAAACACGAGCTTGTGGGCGCCCCTTGGCCTCCTCCACGCCGGATGTCTCTTACCAGATACAAACCCGATGGGGAAGATCGGTTTCAGGGTAGCGTCCACAGCCATATAGCCGAAGTTGGCCCTGACAGACTATGCAGGTAATAGCCTCATTCAGTTACGGTTTCAATGCTGATTTTACAGTAATCATTTCCAGCGATACCTATGATATGCGAAGAATTATTACCAAAGGGATTGATTCGTCTTGCAAGTCACTTTAATTTTTGTAATGTCTCACAACCATATAGTAAAAACAGGGAACAAGGACTTGAAGATCCGGGTCTGTGTCCTTTGCAGAGGGACCGACAATCCAATAACTCCCGCTGACGAGTCCCTTTAAAACCGAGGGCTATGCCAATCCGCCGTAAAGATTCTTGAAAGTGACCCGCCGTCATTATGACTGAGCTACCAAGGTATGTTTAAAAATTTCCAAGATCTTTAATCCTCGCACACGCATGAAAAAAGACTGTACTGCTCATTAGAAGTCTCCAAACACCTGGACTTGGCATGAGCCCGGAGACCTCAAGTCCCAAAGGTTTTCCTCTCATGCAGCGCCTCGAGAGCCAAACCAGAACTCCAAACGACTCAGCAAAAATTTCTGCATCATCGCAAAACAAGATCAGTTTATCTTGGTGTTGCCGACGGAGCTCCATACTCAAATTGATCTACAACCGGGGGAATACCCCGTCAAAAAGCGTTGAAAAAAAAGTAGGGCAGGGAAAGCACCCTTTCCTACTCCTTCATGTATTTTAAGGGAAGAAGCTGGATAACCCGCCCCAACTTCACAGCACTCTCAGCCGAATAAAAGACCAGTTATAAACCAATAGTCCGCAGGAATCCTCGAATTCGCAGATGATCCCAAAATGAAACCCGATTTTTTGCCCTTCACAAATACATTAAAACACTTGAAAATACGTTGTTTTAGAAAAAATTGATACTTAAAATTCAATGAAAAAACTTTTTTTAGCTATTAATTTTGTAAAAGTAGTTGTAACAAATATTAAAGCATTTAGCTATGGTATAGAGGATATACTTCAATTTGAAGGAAGAAAACTCTTCACTGATGAATAGCTAAAATAATGAAAACATACATTTAAGGTTATATAAAATATGATAAGGTAAAACTATTGTATATTAAATAAAAACTACAGTTTACAAAGAAATATGAAAAAACGTTGCAATATACCCTTTTATCCCACTAAATAACCTATAATACTTTATTATAAGCTTAATATAATATAAACTATTAAAAGGTGCAAATTAAACTAAAAAAGGCTTGTATACCCCAAATTTATAGCTCAAATACTATATTTCACCGACAATTGAAAACATTGAAAAAAACCATTTTAAGGGTATAGAGCATTTTAATAAGGAAAAAATTTATTTATGATAAACACTACAAATTTTCAAGAAAACTATGAAAAACACCGCAATTACAATTTATCACAATAAAAGCCTCAAAATTTTTTAAAGCTTACAGTAGTTTAAATTAGATTTACTAACGAAAACAACTATAAACCACAAATCTTAATTTTTTCTATCAAAAAAAAAGGGGTGAATAATGTCAATTTTGGATTATTTGCCCCTTTAAAAATACATTTGAACATTGAAAAAAAAAGTTTTTTTCGAGTAAAAATTTATCCTAAATTTATGAAAATAAAAATATTTTAGTATTTAAATTTTTTAAAATGTAGTTGAACAAAATTAAAAGCTATTTAGCTATTGATAGAGAGGGTATAATTTAATTTATAGAAAAAACACTCTTCACTGATGAATAGCTAAAAACAAAGAAATTCTAATATAAGGTTAATAGCAATATGATAAGTAAAACTACTTGTTTATACAATAAAAACTACGTTTACAAGATTTAGAAAAACGCTTCAATATGCGTATAACCAAAAATAACCCATTACTCCTTATTTATTAGTTAATGTAAATAAGTACTTTAGGCAATTAAAACCCAAAAAAAAGGTTGTATCCTCAAATATAGCTAAAAAACCATATTTCCCCCGATAACAGCTAAAATCATTAAAAACAAAATTTTGAGGGTAAAGCCTTATAATAAGGAAGATTAATTTATTTTTGATAAACATACAATTACAAGAAAAATATGAAAAAAAAATGTAAAATACAATTGTATCACAATAATAAGCCTCAAACTCTTTTTTATAAGCTTTCAAAATAGCATTTTCTAACGAAAAGTACCACAAATCTTAATTTCTCTATCAAAAAAAGGGCTGAAAAACGACAATTTTCGACATTTTTTTCATCAATCAATCATTGGGGGCATACGCCGGGGGCACGTCGCTCGCCCACCCTACGACGCCCACTCCCGGGGATCACCACGAGCGAGTTCCCTGCAGGCTCCTTTCCATACCAAGCAGCTCTCGACAAGAAACATCAACTTGCCCTAGCCACGACCCTTGTGGGCGCCCCCTTGGCCTCCTCCACGCCGGATTGTCTCTTACAGATACATCCCGATGGGAAGGATCGGTTTCAGGGTAGCGTGCCACATGCCCATATAGCCGAAGTTGGCGCTGACAGACTATGCAGGTAATAGGCCTCGATTCAGTCTCACGGTGCAATCGCTGATTTGACACGTAATCATCCCAGCGATACCTCATGATTCTGCGAAGACATTTATTACCAAAGGCATTGATTCGTCTCTTCAAGTCACTATTTAGTGTTAATGTCTCACAACCATATAGTAAGACAGGGATCACAAGGGACTTGAAGATCCGGGTCTGTGTCCTTCTGCAGAGGTACCGACAATGCCAAATACTCCCGCTGAGCGAGCCCATAACACCGAGGGCTATGCCAATCCGCCGTAAGACTTCTTGACGTGACCCGCCGTCATTATGGACTGAGCTACCAAGGTATGTAAAACTTTCCAAGATCTCAATGTCCTCGCCACACGCATGAACAGACTGTACTGCTTCATCTAGTAAGTCTCCAAACACCTGGACCTTGGTCATGAGCCAGGAGACCTCAAGTCCCAAAGGCTTTGCATCCTCATGCAGCGCCTCGAGAGCCATCACCAGAACCTCCAGCGACTCAGCAAAGATTACTGCATCATCGGCAAAAACAAGATCAGTGATCTTGGTGTTGCCGACGGATGCTCCATAATCACTTTGATCTACAACCTTGTCCAATACCCAGTCCATAAAAGCGTTGAAAAGTGATGGGGCAGGGACGCACCCTTGCCTCACTCCTTCATGTATTCACAGGGAAGAAGCTGGATACACCTGCCCCACACTTCACAGCACTCTCAGTCCCAGAATACAGACCAGTTATCAAACCAATAGTCCCTGCAGGAATCCCTCGAATTCGCAGAAGATCCCAAAATGACTCCCGATTTTTTTGCCCTTCATAAATACATTAAAACACTTGAAAATACGTTGTTTTTAGGAATAAAATTGATACTTAAATTTCATGAAATATTTTTTTTTAGCTATTAATTTTGTAAAATGTAGTTGTAACAAATATTAAAAGCTATTTAGCTATTGGTATAGAGGAATATACTTCAATTTGAAGGAAAGAACAACTCTTCCCTGATGAATAGCTTAAATAATTGAAAACACTACATTTAATGGTTATATAGCAATATGATAAGTAAAACTACTTGTATATATACAATAACGCTACAGTTTACAAGAAACTATGAAAAACGCCTGCAATATACCGTTATATCATAATAAATAACCTCTTACTCTTCTATGTAATAGCTTAATGTAATGTAAGCTACTTATAGGTGCAAATTATTCTAAAAAAAGGATTTTATACATCAATTTGTAGGAAAACAGCTATATATCACTGATAACTAGCTAATATCATTGAAAACACTACATTTTATGGGTTTGTAGCAATATGATAAGTAAAACTACTTGTATATATACAATAACACTACAGTTTACAACTATGAAAAACGCTTGCAATATACCGTTATATCACAATAAATAACCTATTACTCTTCTATTTATTAGCTTAATGTAATGTAAGCTACTTATAGGTGCAAATTATTCTAAAAAAAGGATAGTATACTTCAATTTGTAGGAAAACAGCTATATATCACCGATAACTAGCTAAAATCATTGAAAAGAACACATTTTGAGGGTATAAAGCATTATCGTAAGGTAAATTCTTTCTATTAATGATAAAACACTACAATTAACAAGAAACTATGAAAAATACGTGTAATATACAATTGTATCACAATATAGAGTCTCAAACTCCTATTATAAGCTTACAGTAGTTTAAAATAGCAATTTCTAACGAAAGCAACTATAATACCACATTTTGAATTTCTCTATCAAAAAAAGCGCTGAATAATGTCAATTTTAGACATTTCTTATATATTAACTGTTAATATATTATATAATATATATAATATATTATATATATTATATATTTTATATATTAAAACATTATATATTTATTGGTTATATTTATTTCTTTGCAAAGGGGGGGGGGGGCATGGCCGTATGGCCTCTCCCCTCGGTACGCCACTGATTGTGATCTATATTGTATTGTAAGGTGTAATTGAGGTGATTTCAGGTTGAACAATCTCATGAAGATTATTGGCCGATAGGACAAATAAGAAATCTGCAAAGAGTTATGTAAACTTATGACAGTGCATCGGATCATGAAAATCTAATCTTAGTTTTCTTTTTCAGAGCAACTTGTGATCAAAGTCTTTTAGGTGGTGAAGAAGGCACCAACATGGGAGCATGGCACATATGGTCTTTATCCCAAGATGTTTGTATCTTTAATGAAACAGAAGAAGACACCAGTGGCCTGCTGTACAGGACAGACCCCTGCACATCTGACAGATGGTGGGAATTCTATTATTTATCCGATTTGCTATAGGTTGAGACTTAACACCTCTGGTTGTATATGTTTTCATTGGTTTAGGTAAACCTGATAATTTTCTGATACATTTCGGTTATCTTTTTTCCTTAACCTAACCTAACCTAATTTGCAGAGATTGATAGACTTTCGGGCTACATTTTCTTTCTTCCTTCTGTTTAACGTCAGATTTTCCCATAATGGGAAAGGTTATAGGTTAGACGATCGATGATATTTATCCAATTTTATTGTCGGCGTTCATCATTTAGATTTGCAGCATCTCAATATTCATGACTTGTCACATATAGTACAAAGTACATGAATAGTGCGTGAGCAGGATGACAGCTCCCATAAGAGCCATAAGAGTCTTCCCTGTTATAACTATACGTTATGGGTAAAATTGACATATATATACATCTGTGCCTATAGCGCCTGTAGGCAGTGGTGACCCAGGACTCGGATGGTTCACTTGAGGGCTCTGATGGTTGGTCCTCGCCCGTGGTGGCGCAGGCAGAATTCTTATAGTGACGCCTGTGAGTAGAGGCTCATGCCGCCCCCCTGTGTCCTCCGATGCACTCGCAGTCGAAGGTAGAGTTGATGAGCAGGGCATGTGGGTGTTCTTAGGCCACTCGACGGTGCAGAAAGGTTTTGGGTTTCTTCGGGGATCGAGCTCGGGTCACCGAGAACGCCAGTAGGAGACGCTAACCACTCCGCTACCTCCTCCCCATAATTATATATATATATATATATATATATATATATATATATATATATATATATATATATATATATATATATATATATATATATATATATATATATATATATATATATATATATATATATAAATATTATTTATCTATTTAATTATTTATTTATTCATTCATGTATTTATTTATTTATTTCGTTATATGTCTGTTCATTAATAGAAATTTTCCCACATTTGTCTGGACCTTTTTTTCCAGTTTTGTAACAATACAGTGATTATATTCTTATGAAAATTATATTTATATACATAATTACTGTTGTTTCATTTATAGTATTTATACTTGTAGCAGCCTGATGGTGTACCATTAGGGCACACATTGTGAATTGAATTGCTGACTGCCAGTGCCAGACTGCCTCAACCACAGGCAAGACTGATATACTGCAGCCGAGACTGATGATCATGGCTTGATTTGAAGTAACAGTGATAATTTCTATTTTTTGTTGCACTATATTGGTCCTTAGCTCATACTGTAAGAGTTGAGAACCCATTCAATCCTGGCAACAGGTTATTCCATTCACAAACCTGTGTTCATTTAAAAGTGGGGCGGTGTAGCGCGCCGACTAGCTGCCCTGCCCGGATAGCTACCCTGCCGCGACTACGCACACGCTGCAAATGACGTCACACAGGAAAACATTGGCCACGCCTCCAGGACCAGAACATTATCATCAGATTCGCTTATTTAACCTAAATAAGTCTACAAAACTTAACCCAAACCTATCTTAAACATAACCAAACCTAAATCAAATCTAAACCAAGCCTTAACTTAACCTAATCAAACTTAAGTAACCTAATACTCCTTTCTATTATCATATAAAAATAAATGTTTAAATTTTGGTTAAGTTAAGGTTTGGTTTAGGTTTGATTTAGGTTTGGTTAAATTTTGGATAGGTTTGGAGTTAAGTTTTGTAGACATATATATATTTAGGTTAAATAAGCGAATCTGACGATAATGTTCTGGTCCAGGAGGCGTGGCCAATGTTTTCCTGTGTGACGTCATCTGCCGTACGTGCGTAGTAGCTATACGGGCGGGTTAGCTAATCGGCGTGCTACACCGGCATTAGGAACGGTAAAACGATTCAATTGCTTTGTCGGCCTGCTTGTGGCACTGTTCAGTTGCTATATTGGCCCACTTGTGGCACTATTCAAATGCTAAGTCGGTCTGCTTGTGGCACTATTCAAATGTTAAGTCGGCCTGCTTGTGGCACTATTTGGATGCTAAATCGCCCTACTTGTGGCACGATTCAGTTGCTGTGTAGGCCCTCTTATGGCACTATTTGGATGCTAAATCAGCCTGCTTGTGGCACGATTCAGTTGCTGTGTTGGCCCTCTTATGGCACTATTTGGATGCTAAATCAGCCTGCTTGTGACACGATTCAGTTGCTGTGTTGGCCCTCTTATGGCACTATTTGGATGCTAAATCAGCCTGCTTGTGGCACGATTCAGTTGCTGTGTTGGCCCGCTTATGGCACGATTTAGATGCTATGTCGGCCCGTTTGTGGCTCAGTAGTGGCAATAGTTTGGTTACGGATTGCTGACACAGATCTGACACAGGAACGTAACGTAACCGACACAGACCCGGGGTGCAAACATGTACGCACAAGTTGTCGGTCCGCAGCCAGGCCGATAACTTCATTACGGTTTGCCGACTCAATGCCAATATGCCGTTTGTGATTTACCGACACTAATTTGATGCCGGCCCGTCATGACAATGTTTGCTGGGACCCTAGGTCCCTCCGGCGCCTACGAACCCAATAATATCCAGCGAAAATGATGATACCAGTAATAATAACTATAATAATAATAATAATGGCTAGAACAGTATGACTAACAATATTTAAAACATTAATACCTGTATTATTAATAATAATAATAATAATAATAATAATAGGCAGGCGATGGCTACCTGTTGCGTTGGCACAACACATAGCAGACACACGTGTTTTGGAAAGCTGGCGGCCAGGTACCGACTTCTCCTTCTCATTGACCAAGGTATTACTGGGTAAAAACCGAAAGTATAGACCAGTTTCGTCAGCGTTGTACATCGCAACTCACTCCGTTTACGAGCCAATGCGCACCAAATTATCCGACGAAAAGACGTTTAGTGTATATCGCGCCGGATAATGCATCCCATGGATGGATAGTGTTTTGATACAGCCGAATTGCTGGCGCCGGATAATGTCGCACGACGGATATTAGAACGACGGAAAAACGGGAAATTACTGTATTACTATTACAGTTGTGCGTCAGTGTTGTTGGTGGACGAAATTTCGGCGCTCTATATCAGAACTCTTCGGATTTGCCCTACTTTGATTGAATCGTTCTATATGATCACATTCGTTCCTAACAAAAAATTTGGAATAATATTTTAGGTCATTCGTTCTATTATGGAAACGTTCTATACGAACATGTTCTATGCGACACCCTAATGTACTCGACAAAAACTACCAGATAACTATCCCCTCTTCTTCAAAGACACTCAACTATCTCCTTCTACAATGAACATTCTTGGACTGTCCTTTCCTAAAAATCTGAACTGAAATCTCACATCTCATCTCTTGCTAAAACAGCGTTTAACCCGAGTGAGACAATACTATTATTATAGATATACATTGTATTACTATATATATATATATATATATATATATATATATATATATATATATATATATATATATATATATATAGCTACACTTATAAGGTTATGTTTATAATATAAAGTCACAGGTTACATACAAGCAGCCAAGGAAGCTTAAGTCTTAGTAGACAGGCCAGAACAATTAATATCGTGACAAGTACTCACTCACAGGTGAGTACACACTCAGACTCTCATGGAGTCTAAGCTTAGGAGCGCCTGGTCTGGAGTCTCCCCCTCTTTTGCCTTTCCGTCCCCTCATCGGCGCGTTATAAAGGAAGGTTACTTTCTTGAACAGCTGTTTATCCAGGAACTGCTGAGTGCTTGAAATGAGAAGCTCCGCTCGCTGTTCACATGGCGATGACACAAACACACCCAACGTTAATTTTGTCTGTCTCTGCGTGCATAACTTATCATCTAAGATAAGTGGTAATTAACCACAGGCACACACAAAACACTGACTATGCATTCTCAAGAATGCAAGCAGCAGCAGCGGAACAACACCATTATGTCAATGTCAACATTATCAAAGAGGTAATGTCTGTCCAAGCAACACAATAACAGCTGTGTTGCTAAAAGAGGCAGACACACGTACATACACCTCTAACATGACTACATGCTGCTAACATATGGGGTGCGTTCACTAAGGCATTTCGTACGCTACAAAACGCTACTGTACGCCTTACAGAAAAATGAATTGCGATTCAGTTTTCTCTCCCGCACACCGACTCGAGGGGTTGGTTTGCCGCTGGTTTGCCAGCTCGCGCCACAATAAAGTATGTAAACAAACGCTAAAAAAAGCCTTTCCTCTTCTCTCTCCTCTTTTTGCCTCCTTAATATTTAATTTCCTGCTGTTATAACTTCTGCTGCATCAAATACAGGGGCATCAACAAGTTATTCTGCGAGAATAAGAAGAGCCACAGCGATAAATTTCGATAGCTGCTACCTTGGTAGCAAAATGTGTTGTGAATCGTTCAGTAGGAAATCAGAAATACGTATAGCGCGGAGAAACCCTAGTGAACGCAGCCATGTTTCATCATACACATACTAAATATAATATATCAAGTGCCATAACATCGCTCGGTCAGCAACCCGATTGCGTCCTCGCGATGGTCTAGAGACAGATACCTAACCATATGTTACAACATTGTGTACTAAAGATTCTCGGTGTTGCAGGCAATGCTTCTAAAAAATGCCTATACAAGGTAAGTTCCATGACAACATAGGAAAGAGGAATCACAATAATAATGGTTGGTATAACAAAAGTAATGCTATAAGGATAATGTACATAAATATATTGGTAGAGTCCTTTACAGCATTATTCAAATATGAGCTATTAGAAAACAAAATGAACTCAATGGCTGTTAGGACTGTGTTAAAATCCCTGCAATTATTTAAAAACTGCGTTGTGAAACTCTACTGCGTTGTCACCTAATAATACTCGAGGTTATGCGCAAGGACAAAATACAGTAGATAGGCCCTAAGGGCGTGAGCAATCGCATTGGCAGTTATTTAGATATCATTTATTAATTATATCTGAACTTTAAGACCTGTTTCATTAAACTTGAGGAGTACGGCTTCTCAGCTAATACAAATTTAGATTCCTGGTCTGTAACATAAATTATCACGTTAAGATATGCATTTCATTTTTATTTTGTGCATATCAGCGAGTAATGTATTTATTAATCATTCTCTGAGAAGTGATAAGATCTGCCTTCAGCTATAATAGTATTCTAAGCAATAAAAATGTGCATAAGGAGTGCCAATGGCAGTAATCCCGCTCTTACTCTCTAACGAGGTGTATCTCTCTTTTATTTTTGCCTTTCTCGTTTGTGTACGTATCTTGGCAAACTAAAAGGTTATGTCAAACCTGCTTGCAGCCATGGTTTTTTTTTTTTTCTCTCTCTCTCTCTCTCTCTCTCTCTCTCTCTCTCTCTCTCTCTCTCTCCCCTCTCTCTCCCCTCTCTCTCTCTCCTCTCTCTCTCTCTCTCTCTCTTCTCTCTCTCTCTCTCTCTCTCTCTCTCTCTCTCTCCTCTCTCTCTCTCTCTCTCTCTCTCTCTCTCTCTCTCCTCTCTCTCTCTCTCTCTCTCCTCTCTCTCTCTCCCCTCTTCTCTCCTCTCTCTCTCTCTCTCTCTCTCTCCTCTCTCTCTCTCTCCTCTCTCTCTCTCTCTCTCTCTCTCTCCTCTCTCTCTCTCTCTCTCTCTTCTCCTCTCTCTCTCTCTCTCTCTCTCTCTCTCTCTCTCTCTCCTCTCTCTCTCTCTCTCTCTCTCTCTCTCTCTCTCTCTCTTCTCTCTCTCTCTCTCTCTCTCTCTCTCTCTCCTCTCTCTCTTCTCTCTCTCACATAGTCTGTATATTGTTTTCTTTTTATCTATTGTCTCGGTTGTGATGGCAGGTTCGCTTCGTTTTTGCTCCTCGTTTCTTTAGTTGTTTTGTCCTTTGACAGAAGGAATTCCAAAGTTGTGTCACAGCTCGGTGGTGATGGTGGTGTCGGTGGTGATGGTGGTGTTGGTGGTGATTGGTGAAGGTGGTTTGGGGTAGTCTTAGATACCATAAAACACAACAAACAAAATTATGGTACACTTCCTGGATAATAAGAATATGAAATTACATCTTGATATTATTATGTGGGGCGATAAAGAGAAGAAGAGCTAATGAATAACACAAAGCAATGGTGATGAATAAGATGTAGAGAGCGGGGTTAGGGTGTGGGGTAAGGTGTAGGTTGTGATTGGTTGTAATGGTAGGGGTAGGCGAGGTGGTGGCAGTGGTAGAGTGGTGTCTGCACATGGGTGGAATGGTTTGTAAAGCGATGGTGGCAGTGCTAAATAGGTAAGAGTGGTGTGGTTGTGGTGGTAGTGGTGGGGGTGGTGGTGGTGGTGGTAAAGGTGGTGGTGATGGTGGTGGCTGTAGTAGTGGTAGTTCAAGTTCAAGTTCAAGTTCAAGTTCAATATTTATTGCCAGTATAATTCAATTACATAAGGGGATCTACAACAATAATACATTAGGAAATGGCACGGCTCGCTGCAGCCGAGCCGAGCTCCCGGCAGACGAAATAAATGCATCAAGCAGAATGCATAGGCAGAGGGCAACGTGGGACGGACAATCACGGAATAAGTATCACGCATCGCCCGCACCACGCACGCACGCACCACGCACGCACGCACGCACGCACGCACGCACGCACGCACGCACGCACGCACGCACGCACGCACGCACGCACGCACGCACGCACGCACGCACGAAGTCATTCAAACACATATCACACAAAATTCACTTATATACATTCATACATTTAGAATGCAATACCTTTACATACTACACATATGTACACACCACACACATACATACACACACAGCTACAAACACACACGATCATGCCTAACAACACTTACATTCGTACTCACTGATATTTACATAGATTGAAGTGTATACAAATATTTTCTAGAAGTTTTCTTAAATATGGCGAGTGTACTATTATAAACAAGAGATTTATATTTGTTGGTAATGAGTTCCATAACTGTGGTCCGGAGTACATGATGCTGTGCTTGTACAGAGTTGCGCGGTATTGTGGACATCTCAGGTCTATACCGGTGCCTCTTGTTGCATAAGAGTTCACTACCAAACTGAATAATATGTTACTTAAAGTGAGAGTTATATTTCAAAAAATACATAATAGCAAAAAATGAGTATGTATATTATTAAATTTCAGTAATTTATGCGTTGAATATATAAGATTTACAGAGTCGAATTTGCCCATGAAAAATATACATCTAAAAATTTAGTTTTGCGCTACTGATACTTTATTGCGATAAGAAGGCCAAGTACCACCCCAGACAGAAACACAATACATGAGATTAGGGTAACATAAGGTATAGTAAATGGTAATCATAGCTTCTTTAGTAAGTAGGTGACGAATCCTGTACAACACTCCACATAATTTAGATATACTTAGAAATACTGCATTAATGTGGTGACCCCAGTTTAGATGCTCGTCAATATAAAGACCCAAAAACTTTGTATGGCTGACTCGTTGAATTATTTGATCTTCTAGTGTTATGGAGGCATATTATATTTTAAAGAACGATTTTGAACAAATATATAGCTGGTTTTTGTCACATTTATTATAAGTTTATTTGCCTTTATCCATTGATTTATCAACTGTAGTTCGTTATGCGTTCAGGTTAGTGTGCAAGCAATTTATATTATCATCTGATAACAAGTTCATTCAAGTTTTGTGCTTGCATGGGGCAAATCGTTAATATATATTATGAAAAGAATGGGGCCTAATATTGATCCTTGTGGAACTCCTTTCGTGAGGTGTTTGTAATGTGAGTAGGTAGAGTTACAATATACAGACTGTGATCTATTACTTTAGCAGCTACTGAACACTTTTAGTGGCAAACCCCGAACACCAATATTTTCTAGTTTTTTAAGTAGTATACCGTGATCTAGTGTATCAAATGCCTTTAAGAGATCTATAAATACTCCTGCAACATATAACTTCCTCTCTAGATATCTGTATATATTGCTAACAAACTGTAACACTGCAGATTCTGTTGAGCGATTTCTTCGAAAACCATGTTGACTGGTGCTTAAAAGATTTTTATTTTCCAGGAAATTGCAGTGATGATGGTGGTAGTAATGGTAGTGGTGGTGGTGGTGGTGGTGGTGGTGGTGGCAGTGGTGGTGGTGGTGGTGGCAGTGGTAGTGGTGGTGGTGGACTAGGTGGAGGTGTTGGCGGCAGACTGGCCGTGGAGGGTTCAGAGAGGGAGATACAGGCCGCCGGGTAGCATTGAACGCCCCTCCTCAGCGAGTCACCCCCCGCGGCACCCCGACATGATGCAGGGATGCGAGCCAGGTACAATCACCACTACCACCAAAGCCAGTAAAGAGTATAGTCTTTACTGGCTTTGCCCACCACCACCACTATCACTGTATAGGTGACTGTATAGGTCTTGACACCAGAAGGTAGGGGGAAAGAGCTCGCTATAAAAAAACTTTAAAAAAGTGGAGAGAGCTCACAGGTTCCGTACAGGTTTGTGCATTGCCTCGTTATCGGGATTCAGGATTCAGGAGTCATGATGAAGCTTAAAGCTAAAAATATATCTGTGTTTGGTCATTAATGGCAGCTTCCCACCCAAATTTGCGTGACCTAGCATTTCGCCATCACCTTCCATTTGCATCAACCTAGTCCTGTGCGGCTGATTTTTCTCACATATACACATAGACACATACACACCACATAGACACACTATCGTAATAGACTTGATATGCAGCATGACCTTCGGTGTGCCTTGAGTGGAACAAAACCAAGAATCCAGAAGCTGGTTGATGATATGCAGGCATCACTTCACACTGAGTGGCAGGGTCTGGTAGAGACGCTTTGGGGCCCGGGGCTGTAAGGAATTCTTTGTCCCTAAACATCCACAGGCGAGCGTAGTGAGTCCATTCAGTTGGGGATTTCGGGGGCCGCCCTGATCCCCCCGAAATTGTTTTTTTTATTTAATTACTTAAAGGGTCAAATTGGAAGGCATATTTTTATCATAGACATGACATTCTGAAAATTATTAAATTATTAGTTTTATTATTGCACACATCCGTCACCTCTGTGGTGTAGTGGCTAGCGCACCTAGCTACGAATCTGCGGGCACTGGTTCGAATCCGGTCCAGGGCAAGTCGACAGCCAGCCCATACAGCTGTTCATCCTCCATTTCGGGGTTGATAAATGGGTACCTTGGGAAAGTTGGAGAAGGTAACTGTGGTAACCCGGATGTCACACTAGCCCTGTGTCCCTGGGTAACGGGTTCTCACCCACCACAGGCTCAAGGGCTAATGAGACGGAGATGAGCACCGAGGCCACGCGCATCATAGCATATGACCCCATCGTTACCTTTTATACATCATGCTCGGGTCCCTAATGAGGCCGGGCCCTGGTGCTGAGATACCAGCACCCCCACCCCCTCCCACCTCCCGGGCCTTGCTGATGGGTATGGGGAAATTGGGGATACAAATGATAGAAGCATTGTAAGGGCTGAAACAAATTTTGTAAAAGATCTTATCTATATAAATTCAAATGTCTTGAGCCAAGTGCATTCAAGTGTATACATTCTATTATTGTCTACTCTAGGAATGTGTTTTAGTCTTGCAGTAGGGGTGATGAACCGTGCATTGGAGTCCACCCATAGACCACTGTATACCTGGACTGTTCACGCGATAATGTTTTGAATTGCGGGGCTGCATAGGGGCCTGCGGGGCGCCCGACAAAGAGATATAATGGTCTATGGACTATCATATAGACTGGTTTATCAGTATATATGATATACTGTAATCTTCGTAAATGTTTGTTCTATAATATTATCAAATAAAAAAAAGTAAAACACGCTAAAGAAATGCCATTACGAGACTGAAGAAATATGCATGAACTTAACTCTTCGCCATTTAAAACTTTGCGAGTCAACTTTTATCATGAAGGGTATCAATAGAAGCGCAATTTTATTAGCTTTCCATTGCTATATATCGTTATCTGATAAATTAATTAGAACCATGCATAAATTAGCGTTAAATAAATAAATAAAATCATCACTCGGTTAAGTTTCCCGATTGATCATGTTATTTATTTACTTATATATTTAGTTTTCTGATAAATTAATTAGAACCATGCATAAATTAGCGTTAACTAAATAAATAACCTCATCAATCGGGATGCTTCACACCACTGGGTTACAGGCAGTGGATGCCGATCCTCCCATTGACGAAACCGCACCCTCTCTTGACGAAGTCAGAGAGGCTGTAACAAAGTTGAGGGGTGGAAAGGCAGCTGGTGTTTGTAATATCAGTGCGGAGCTCCTCAAAGCTGGGGGTGAGGCCATGATCCGCGGGTTGCATGCTGTCCTGACTGCTGTGTGGCAATCAGGTACCATTCCTCCTGACTGGAAAAGGGGGCTGGTCGTCCCTATCTGGAAAGGAAAAGGGGACCGTCAGGACTGCAACAATTACCGCGGTATTACACTGCTCAGCGTACCAGGCAAGGTGCTTGCCCATCTATTACTGACACGGATTCGCAGTCATCTGGTGAAGCATCAGAGACCTCAGCAGTCTGGGTTCACGCCTGGTAAGTCAACAACGGACCGTATCCTAGCGCTTCGTGTCCTGGTGGAACGCCGACGTGAGTTTCGACAGGGGATGCTTGCAGCCTATGTTGATCTCAAGAAGGCGTTTGACTCAGTGCATCGTGAGTCACTCTGGGATCTTCTGCGACTTCGAGCGATTCCTGCAAGGACTATTGGTTTGATAACTGGTCTGTATTCTGGGACTGAGAGTGCTGTGAAGTGTGGGGCAGGTGTATCCAGCTTCTTTCCTGTGAATACAGGAGTGAGGCAAGGGTGCGTCCTTGCCCCATCACTTTTCAACGCTTGTATGGACTGGGTATTGGACAAGGTTGTAGATCAAAGTGATTGTGGAGCATCCGTCGGCAACACCAAGATCACTGATCTTGTTTTTGCCGATGATGCAGTAATCTTTGCTGAGTCGCTGGAGGTCCTGGTGATGGCTCTCGAGGCGCTGCACGAGGAGGCAAAGCCTTTGGGAGTTGAGGTCACCTGGCTCAAGACCAAGGTCCAGGTGTTTGGAGACTTACTAGATGAAGCAGTACAGTCTGTTCATGCGTGTGGCGAGGACATTGAGATCTTGGAAAGTTGTACATACCTTGGTAGCGCAGTCCATAATGACGGCGGGTCACGTCAAGAAGTCTTACGGCGGATTGGCATAGCCCACGGTGTTATGGACTCGCTCAGTGGGAGTATTTGGCGTTGTCGGTACCTGTGCAGAAGGACAAAGATCCGGATCTTCAAGTCGCTTGTGATCCCTGTCTTACTCTATGGTTGTGAGACATGGACACTAAATAGTGACTTGAAGAGACGAATCAATGCCTTTGGTAATAAGTGTCTTCGCAGAATTATGGGATATCGCTGGATGATTACGTGTCAAATCAGCGATTGCACCGTGAGACTGAATTGAGGCCTATTACCTGCATAGTCCGTCAGCGCCAACTTCGGCTATATGGGCATGTGGCACGCTACCCTGAAACCGATCCTTCCCATCGGGTTGTATCTGTAAGAGACAATCCGGCGTGGAGGAGGCCAAGGGGGCGCCCACAAGGCTCGTGGCTGGGACAAGTTGATGTTTCTTGTCGAGAGCTGCTTGGTATGGGAAAGGAGCCTGCATGGGAACTCGCGCGTGGTGACCCCCAGGAGTGGCGTCGTAGGGTGGGCGAGGCGACGCGCCCCCCGGCGTATGCCCCCAATGATTGATTGATTGATCAATCGGGAAAATTACCCGATGATGATTTATTTATTATTTAACGCTAATTTAGCATGGTCTAATTAATTATCAGTAACGAACTAGAATGAGAGCTAATAAATGCCTTCTATTGATACCCTTCATGAAAAATTGACTAGAAAGTTTAAATGGCAAGAGTTGAAGTGAATATTAGTTTCATGCATATTCTTCAGGTCTCGTAATGGCATTTCCTTAACCGTTTTTACTGTGTTTATTGTAAATATTTGAGACAAACATTACGAAGATTACAGTATATTATATATCTGAGAGCGTCTATATGATGCGTAATAATATAAGAATCCGAGCGCCCTCGTTTCAGGCAAGTTCAGCCCATGGCAACAGGCCGCGTAGTCCGGGCGCGCAGTCCAGGTATACAGTGGTCTATGAGTCCGAACCCAAAGTTTTTTTGTTGTTTATGATACTTTTTGACCTATTATTTTAGAATCTTGGTCATGCCACTCAGGCAGGCCTGGGGAATTGAAATATTCAATTATTTCTGCGAAAACCTTGAAAAAAACAAATTAATCAAAATTCATTAGTAATATTTACTTAAATAAATACTTTTTAGTCTATTTATAGTTTTGGCACCACAAGAAATATGATGGTATAATATGTCCAAAGGCTACATGATGCAAATACAAGATGGCTGCCAAAAGGCCGTCATGAATATGAAAAACACTAAAACTGTTTAACAAACAAAAGTACATTGATGAAATGGAAATTAGAACAGGGGCGAGACCAGCAATGACCTCAAAGAAAGATGCCTGTCAGATTGCATCGATGCAAAGACAGAGAGAATATCCACATAACTTGAATGTGCATTTATTCCTTTCAGCAGTGAGGCCATCCAAAGGGCATTTGTAAACATTGTGGCACTGAAGAATTGCTCCAATGCTGTTAATGTCGATAACTCTCGTGGATTTGGGAAAGGACAGATGAAACAGTTGAAGCAGGCTGCCCAGAAAGTTCCTGAGCCTTGTCAAACAAGGTGGGTTACCATTGTCCATCAAACAAGAAAACCGTACAAACTAGGATCGCATATTTTTTGATACTAACCTCATCTCTCGAAGTCATGGATTGATGACTCAAGGGACATTGATCTCAAAGAACTCTTTTTTCCGAGCTAGCACCAGTGAACATCGAGTTTGAAGATAATGGAGAATGTGGATAACACAATCAAAATCCAGCCTGAAGCAGAAGTCTGGATCAGAGTATCATACGAATCCTGCAGCTCCGAGACAACTGTTATTGATGGCTGTGCACTATGTGGATAATTCCGTGGCCAAAACTGGTCACATAACAAAACTCTTTGAAATAATGTATTGGAGTACATATCAAAACAGCTGAGCACAGTAATGTGCACATCAATATATACCGTACTACGAGTACAGCACAAAACCTCGACTCGGCATCACGTGCCGTGCAGCAAGCTAGGACACGTCTATAAGTTCAACATTTCCCTCACTGCACTGCCAGCTCAAACATTGCTCGACTGGTAACAGAAAACACTACTGGCGGGGGGGGAAGAGGCAACTCAGTAATGCATACTCCCCGAATCAATACAGTCAAAAAAAAAAGTTAAAAACAAAAAAAATAAATTTTTATAATATATATACTATAATAATATAAAATATATATATATAATATATAATATATATATATATATATATATATATATATATATATATATATATATATATATATATATATATATAATATATATATATATATATATTATATATATATATATATGCACTCAGTATGAGCGCATACCTCCAGCCTAATATTTCATCAATTGGTTGCCATGGCAACACTTATCAATAGATTTCATCCAAAATTAAATCAGTCCTTCCTTATACCAAATAGACTTGGTATACCGAGTTTGGTCCAAATCTATTTGTAACTTTTCGAGAAATCCTGTACACTAATAAACAGACAGACAGACAGACAGACAGACAGATCGGGGTGAAAACATAACCCCGCCAACTTCGTTGGCGGAGGTAAAAAGCAGATCATCAGTACAATCTGTGAGCAACTGGAGGAGAGAGGGGAAATCCAAAAAGCAATAGCAAAACATAAGCTACTCATTACTGGACCCTCTTCAATACCAGTGGAAATCTTCAAAGGGGTTACCATAGAGAGAAAAGACCTTGAGACACCCATGAGGAGGCAGATGTTATCATTCCTGGACAAGTAATAGATGCTGCCACTCAAGGCTCAAAGTGCATCAAGGTCATCTGTGATGACACAGATGTGTTCATCTTGTTGATTCACTACTATCAAATATGCACATTGACCTGCACTCTTCTGATGGAAAGTACTACCGAGACGCGGACTGTAATTGACATTGGAGCAACCACAAAGCAACATGCAGATATAGCATGTCAGCTCCATGCAGCTCACGCTCTTACAGGATGTGATACGGTTGCCTTCATGTGGGGAATAGGAAAAGCAAAAGCAGTTAAAGTGCTTTCATCAGGCTGCAAACTTCTGAAAATTGGTAACTCTGACATGGCAATGGATGAAGTAGTGCAGGAGGCCACACACTTCGTTGCAAGATGCTATGGATGTGCGAGTAGTGAAAATA